>CM053775.1:45908178-45946550 GCA_028658325.1 Potorous gilbertii
CAACTGGCCCCCACTGAGGCCTGGGGGGAACCTTAGGGTTGAGTGCCCAAATGCTGTGTGCCACAACTGGCCCCCACTGAGGCCTGGGGGGAACCTTAGGGTTGAGTGCCCAAATGCTGTGTGCCACAACTGGCCCCCCTGAGGCCTGGGGCTATCCTAGGGTTGAGTGCACAGATCCTGTGTACCTCAACTGGCCCCCACTGAGGCCTGGGTACTTAGGGGAAGCACAAGTTGTTCCGGTCTCGATTGACACCCTACCCCCCTTCTCACCTGCCCCTGTGAGAAGGGTGATTAGGAAATGCTGTAGTTTTCGCTCTCACTATCAGCAACCTCTTCTGAGAGAACCAAACTAGAATACAGTAAGATTCTTAAGTCCTTCTGGGTATCTTTCCCGAGTGCTCGAAGCACTCCTATGGGTCGATGGGGCGGACTCATGGAGGGTTCCAAGTTTAGGGGGTGCCTACCCCCAAAAGATGGAGTTCTGCTCGGCTCTGGCTCACTTCGTAAGGCGGTGGCATCAGCCTGGGCCCCACCAGATCTCCAGCTCCGTCCCTGTCCCTTGGGAGGCGGTCGAAGGCGGCAGCGGGCCCAGTCTTTGGCCTCCTGGGTTGTGAGCGAGGGCGCGCGTGAATGCTCAGCTTGGCACCAAACGACCAAGCGTCCAGCAGCCAGCGTGCATACTCGCAAGGCAAGCGCTGGGCCTGCCCAGCGCCTTTCCTTTCCCGCCCCTGCCCCTCACCTTAGTGACCTGCTGCATCGTCTGATCTAAGTGCCCCCTCTGGTTATCTCGCTTCTTTGAGTTGCATGGAGCATTCCGCCTCACTGGAGGCGCCCTCATGCTGAGCCATGTCGGTGGCCATGGAGCCAACGGCCGACTCTCCGCGATCTGCCAATGACCGCATCTCACCACGTAACAACAGTCGCCTGGACAGCCGTCGAAGACTTGCTAGGGCCTGTGGGGAAGCCAGTCGCAAGGGAGACACGTGACACCAGCTGGGCAGGGCCGCCAAAGGCCCCTCCCCCTCCCTCCAACGCAGTAATGACCACAGACCAAGGCACTTTTCAACAGGCTTTATTGGGGACTTGTTTCTCCTGTCCGGCATACAGTAAGCGGGAGTCACACACGGTCACTTGTCGACATTTGGTCCCGCCCCCCACTTTCCGTGGGGGGGATGGGGGGAGGGCTGGGGGGAGGGCAGGCCATGGCAGGGGGTTGGTCCCTTTCCCCACCTCCTTTTGTAAACTTTCCCTTAGTAAAATTTCTCCTTAGTCCTGTCTGTCTGTCTGTCTGCTCCCGTCACGTGGTCATTGCACTGGGGAAAGGGACTAGGAAAGGGGCTCCCTCTCCCACAAATAAGGTTAAAGTTAATACAGCATCAACAGGCCGGGGCAGGGATGGGGGACATCAGATTCGTTTTCTGCTTCCTTCTCCTGCACCCTATGGAACGGGGAGGGGTGGGGCATCACTACAGAAAGATATATTAATAAGTTAAAATAAATTAAGGGGGAAAAGGCTGGAAAATAAAACTAAAGGCAGCAGCAGCTTTGTGTCCTGTAACCCCCCCCACCTCCCCACCCCCCTCAAATTCTTGCCCAGCAGAGTCAAGACAAAGGATAAGTGATTAGGCTGTTAGAGGCAGCGAGTACATATGCATGTTCATGGGACGACTGAAAGCAAAAGACAGGGCAGTGGACACCTGAGACACAGGAGGGAAAAGTCAGCTTCCATCTTTCATTTGCTAGGGACCCGCCCCCCCCAATAAAAGCACCATAGAGGCAAGGAGTTTGGATAAGGGGAAAAAAGGGAATGAGCAGAGCAGAGATGACAATGTTGGATGTGTTGGGGGGCAGGAGTAGGGAAGCAACAAATATTGGGGAAAATGGGAGAATTCCCACCCTCCCTCAAGTCTAGACTCCCTAGAGTAGGGGGCAGGGATAAGAAAGGTACCCCAACTGCCAATCTTTCACTGCTAGGATAGGGTTTGGTCACCAAATGGAATGAATTAGAAGGGGTCCTACTGGGAAGGTGCAGAGGAGGAAATTAACAGGGCAGGCAGGGGCACATTACTGACTTAGGTACCCCATCCAAACCTTCCCCTTGAGCCCCAAAGTAGAAAAAAATAGGCAGGGAGGGAAGAAAACTTGGTGCTGAAGGAGGCAGGAGAAGGTGGTGAGGGCCTAAAGGGAAGGGGATTACTTCCTGCCATCACTGCTCATCCTCTCCAAAGACATCATTCTGTTTGCGCTTCATGTTTTCAAAGTCAAAGTCTGTCCCAGCCATGCGCTTGTAAATATCTTTGATGTCATTGCAGGTTGTCTCAAAGTGAGTGGTGGCATCATAAGAACAGGAGCAGAAGACCTAGAGGGAACCATACTCAGAAGCTAAGAGGAGCTCTATTACTCCCCACACCACACCCTCCCCCCGCCCCCCCCCATGCCTTCGGTCTGGCTCAGGAGTAATCCCAGCCTCCCTAAGGGGGAAAATCAACCTGGACAAGTGGCATGGAACCCTGGCAGGGGGTTACCTGGCTTTCCAGTCCATTGTCAGTTGGTTCATACAAGTCACTGATGGCCACAAACCTAAGGAGCAGAGGAGGGAGGGTTCATACCCAAGTTGCCCTCTATTTCCCAGCCACCAATATATTCCCTCCTAGAACTCCTCACATCCTCCCCCATCCCCACTCCTAGTCCATCCGGCCCTGACAAAGTCCTGGTAGAGGGAAAGGAAATAAGGACTTTGTAAAACAGAGGCCTGGACTCCCAGCCTCTCACTTTTGGTCAATGGGCTCCAACAGCTCCAGCGCTGGCTCAATCTCCTTCTCAGGTTCTGCCGTCTCCACCGTGGTGCTGACAATAGCAATGTACTTTCCCTGGGCAGCCACATTATGGGCATAGGAGATCATGCACACATAGATGTCTTAGAGAAGAAAAGTGAGTTAATGGGAATCGACCCCCCCCCAACTCTTCATCTATAACTGCTGCTAATTTTATAGCTCTGCTCCAGACAAATTTCTGTATGGATATGCTAGGGTAGAAAATTGGCTAAGAAAGGGCTGACTCACAGAAAACCCCAAAACCAACCTCGAATGATTCTGTTCAGCCTTTTGGCCTGTAATCAGATGCATATTTAAACATCTTCCCCAGTAGCCACAGTTACAGATGTTGAGATGCAACCAGTCTATCCGTCTTCAATTGATAACAAGAGTTGATTGTCCCTATCTGTTGAATGTGTGCTACTCCCATGAATCTGGTAAGGCACAGTATCTCCCCCATGAGGCAGGTGAAAAATCCCTGGTCTGATGGAGGGAGAGATCAGATTCAAAGAAACTACAAGTGCACCAGCTACAAGGAAATAGCCACAAACGCTCACTTACTTACACCAGCACTGCCCACCTGATTTCCGGTTGACCTGATTTTGGGGAATGATGATTTGGCAGGAGTTGGCATCATTGGTGTTCTTGATGGGGTGGCTGAGAATACAGATGACTCGGATGACCTGGCCAGCCTTTCGAACACGGTCAGGGATGTAGCTGGGGTCACAGATCAGCTGTTTGCAACGGGCCACCTGGGGTAGAGGGGGACAGCAGCACCCTGACCTGCTGAGCTAGGTATCCACCAGTAGGTAGGGATCTTCATTGAGTCTTTTGCATTGGACAAGGGTTTCAGAATGGCCAGATATAAGGGGCTGAGTAACCTCATGAAGCCACAAAAGCAAACCTATGCTTTTGGCTTCAGTAGCCAACTCTAACCCCAATCAATTAAGAAAACTAGTTGTTGACCAGAGAAACAGTAAACCCCTTAGACTGAAAGTCACATGAAGGCGTCCACTGTTTGTTTTCCAGTCTCTATGACTGACTTTCAACATTTTTGTATCTGAAGCATTAGAAATTCCTTGTAGGCAGGTAGCCTGACTTATTCTCATTTAAAAGCCCAGGCTCCCAATAGTGGCTCTCCCTTATCCTCAAAACTTAGAACCTAGAACCAGTGCTTCATGAAAACCAACAGTACCTAGAACCCTGCTGTCCCAAGGGGAAAAAAAATGGAACCAGCTTTGAACCCAAGACTAAGTGAGGGTGAATGTTCCATACAGAACCTCTAGGACCTCAACTTCTGAATGTACATACCATCCATCATTTCAAATTTGTCAAAACCACCCTTGGACTTCTGACAGCAATAGAGGAGGGGGGTGGGAGACAGGAGAGAAGGAAAAGAATTCGAGGATAGGGGGAAGATCTCCAGAAGAATGGTCTGACTTACCTCCCCCTCTGACTTCACCCCTACCACCTTTCCATTCTCCATGATGATATCATCCACAGGTTTGTTCAGCATGTATGTCCCACCATAGATGGCACTCAATCTGAGGTGGGGAGGGAGTACAATGATGAGAGCCCCTCTTTTCCCAGCAGAAAACCCCCACCCCCAGGCTAATCAAGAGGACTGGGTTGTCAGAGTAAGAGTATGATTCTGTTTTTCTTTTTTGGAGGGGGAAGGAAAAGCAATTGGGGTTAAGCGACTTGCCCAAGGTCACCCAGCTATTAAGTGTCTAAGTCTGGATTTGAATTCAGGTTCTCCTGACTCCAGGACTGGTGCCTGAATTCACTGAGCCACCTAGCTCCCCTCCCCCAAGAGTGTGATCACATCCCCACTCAGTTTCTCCAACTAACATAGGGAAAATCAGTAATTCCTGTTCTGTTTCATTTTGGTTTTTCACAGGACTGTATTTTCACGAGGCTATGTTAACTTCTCTCTCACTCATCCATAGGAACAAAATTCCAAACTGGAAATCATGGAACGTGAAGAGCCTGCAAAGCAGTACTAAAGCAAGGCTTTGGCTACTGAGAACAGGGCCAAGAGGCAACAGTGAAAAATCACCCTCAGCTTAGGGCTGGTCACTTCCTCAGATGGGTAATCACTCTACTGCTGAACCTTGCTAAAAGCTTCAGTTTTCCTCAGCTGGAAAACGGCCTGCTAACAATAAGAAGGACAACAGCAAAACTGGAGAATAATTCCCTTCACATGCCTATTGTACTCCCACTTTTGCTTGCATTTCCCTCCCCCCTCACCTTGCAAATCCCTGGGGGAGCTCTCCCAGGCCATAGAGAGGGTACAGGTATGGGCTCTTCCCATACCGGGCCAGAGACTCGCTGTACAGTTTGATGCGGTTAATGGTCTCAAGACAGGGCTGGTCCAAGTAGCTAAAAGTGAGAAGGAAAGAAGGGAAAGAGGAAGTTTGTTCATTAAGCAAAAAAACTTTATGGGACTGTGCTAGAACTTGGCAGTTAAGGAAGGGGGCCCTTAAGCTAGTACAATTCAAGGTCAAGAAAGGGACCTGAAGGAAAATGAAAGAATATCTTCTTACTCATCAGTTCGGTAGAGTGCCAGAGCATGGCCAGTGAAGTCAATAACATCTTGGCCCAAGTCAAACTTCTTATACACATCGCGCATGGTTGTGGTCTGAGGATCAACACCCTCAAAGCTCTTGGGGTCATTCTCATCGAAGTTTGCCACAAACACCAGGAATTTTCTAAATCGGCGTTTCTCGAACATGCCCATCAGGTCTAAGGGAGAAAGGAGTTTCTTTACACACCCACCCTGTTTACCCCACAGTGAGAAGGGGGCAGAAACTATGAATGAACTAAAATCAACACTGCTAAAAAGCAGCAGGCTCCAGGGCCAGTCTTATTCTGCTAGTCACTGTGTGATTTCCAGGCCTTAGTTTCCTAATTTATAACTCCTCCCCTTCCCCACTACCATGGGAGGTAGTATACTCAACACTGCAGTAAGTCCTAGCATTGGGCACAGCTGACCTGGCTAAGGATCAGAGGAGAGAATGCCTTACAAACACCTAGAACTTCTATGACAAACTGAGTCCCTGCCTTAAACCTTACGTATGCTGGGTCAGGGACCTGTATTGATAATTAAATCAACTCTAACCCTAATTCTTCCCCTCCTTCATCACAACCTCTGGAACCCTCATTCCACTGTTAACAAATTGCCCTTCACATTAAACCTCTGTCCCCCTCCCTGGAATTACTTTGTCATTTCTGTTTCTGTCTAGGGCACCCCTATCCTCTTCAAAGTCTTCAAAGACACTATGATCTCCAATTCTCACTCCTCATTACCCCACAAAGCCAATCACTGGCCTAATCTTGCTGTTTCTAGCCCTATAACATCTCATGTCCAGGCCCTTATCACCTTATCTGGACAACAGCCTCCTACTCAGTCTCTTGGCCAAGATAATCTTAATTAAGCAAGGTCTGACCATATTATTCCACTGCCAAACTGCAATGGCTGCCCATTGCCTCTAGAATACAAGTTTGGCTTTCAAGTACTACCTGGCTTGGCCCCAGTTTACCTCATCAATCAACTAACAATTCTGAGAACTCCAAACTGGTCTCCTCACTGCCATCTCTTGTATCCTTGTGCCTTTACACATGCATATAACCTTTCCTGATCCCTCCTGAATTCTAATGGTTAGCCTTCTGCCCTAAATTCCCTTGTATTTATTCTGTATACAGTGTGCTTCTGATACAGCTGGCTTAACACCTCAGGAAAGCATTCACATCTAAACCTGAGTTGTGTCAATAGGCAAGCTCTGCCTATGAGTCCCTAATATACCCCTGGCTTCTCCCCAGTGTTCTGGACAATTCACCGCCCCCACCAGTATCATGAAACCAGTCTCAGAGGTCTGACACACTCTCCCCTTCAGTCCTGATAACTGGAATAAAAAATGATGGTAACACTCACTGGAGGCCAAGGCCTCAGTCTCAGTAGATGGCACCTTGTAGATCTTGCCCCCCTTGTAGACAAAGCTGCCTTCCACCACTTTGAAGTCTAGGTAACGAGTCACTTCGGTGTACAGCAACATCTTCACCAACTGGCCTGTGGGTAGTATGGGGAGAGGAAGAGAGACATCTCCATATGTATAGCCCTTTCCCATTCACTTGTCTGTCCTCAAGCCCTTTCCCCAAATTCCCCCCACACACACACACATACATCCTACCTGTATCACCTACCACCAGGTATATCCTCCTACTCACCATTGGCCATGAGGAATTTGGGGATCAAGTCAACATTCCAGTCTCGACCCCTGCCCAAGCTTTCAGGAGGCCCTTCAGGCAGGTCAAACCGTTTGAACAGCTACAAGCAGGGAGAGACAGAGAAGAGGAAAAGGGAGGATTCATTCAATGTTGACCTCACCTCCAAAACCTGCCTGTAGAGACTTCCAAGAGCTGATCAGGTGTGGAAGTCAGACTATAAAGGACAATGGAGCCTGGGAAAAACGGAGCAGGTCACCTTACCTCTTCCAGGGGTGTGATAGAGGAGCTTTCACCTCCATAGTAAGGATTGCGATCCATGTGCAACACTTTCTTCCCGTTCACGGACATGATGCCAGAGAGAATACATTCCTGGAGGGGAAGACCAGCAAAGAAGATGGAAAAAGAATGTGAATAGACCCTCTCCCCAAACCAGAATGGAAATCTCAGCAGATTCCTTTACCTTAAGACTGAAGGGGGGAGGGGTGGAAGAGAGCCCCTCCCCTTCCCCCAACCAGACACACAAAAGGTTGGAGAGGTAGGTTTCCATCCTTCTGCTAAACTCTTTATGGCGCAGCTATTAGGGGAAGGCCATTTGGGCTCCAAGGTGAAGGCAAGCAGTGGAGAAACAACCCCCCCCCCCTTTTCCTGACCCTGATATCCTATTCCAGGAAGCAATAAGAATGTCGACAAACACAGCTACACAGAGCACAGGTGCAACTGGAAGCAGAGAAAGGCCGTATCACAAGGGCCCTACCCTAGGCCTTCTCTTCCTGGTCTTGAGGCACAGGGAGAACCCCATTTCTCCCACTCTCAAGTAATCTCCCATAAGATCAGTGAATCTTTACGTGGTAGGGACACTGCAACCCTGCCCATGCCTTCAGGCCACCATCTTGTATGTGACTAGATCTAGAGCTGGGAGGTACTAATTTTACAGATAAGGAAAATACCGAATAGAAGAAGGAGGAAAATAATGAATAGAAGGCCGAGGAAAATGATTAACCAGGGTCGCACAACTATTATGCGTCAGATGCGTTTATCCATTACAGGGTTAAAGACCACATCATGCCTGTCCTGTCTCTCACCCCAACCCAGGGGAAGGGAAAGGATTATTTCCATCCCCTATCCTGTGGTTAGGATACTACCGTCCAGAGGGTTTAATATACCCTTATCATCTTGGGGAACAGAGTTGTGGTGATGGGGTATGGATACTCTGTGGTCCCGTGGGTAGGGCTCCAAGAAAACGGGGAAGACTATCTGTGAATCTTAGGGCTGGTGTTAAAGAAGGTAACCCTGATTGGGAGGAGACTGAGAGGAAGGCATATTGGGGTCCCAAGCCACTGGGGCCACACACATAAGGGAGGAAAGGTCATGATGGGGATGGGTTGAAAGGGTGGGGGAAGGGGGGGCCTCTGAGGTTGGGGGGCGGGGTGCTGCATTCTCGTCGGGGTTCCTCCCGGTCCCCACTCACCGTGAGGCCCGTGCCCAGCACGATCACGTCGTACTCCTCGTCCATGGCTCCGCTCGTTGGCCTTGGCTGGTCTCCGCTTTCCGGCTTCACCGACGTCGCTGCTGCCGCTGTTACCGCTAACGCCGCCGCCGCTGAAATGGACCAAAGATGGCGGGCTCAGCACCGCCTTCCCACCAGCTCCCTCCGCGGTGCCAAAGAGTCCCGACTCTTCCGCGCTGCCGACACCGCCCTGTCACCCCGTGGACCACGCCCGACTACGAACGTGGCCGAGCGACTTGCAGAATGCTGGGGCAAGGGGTTACGACGTGCCTGCCTCGACTGTGGGAATTCTTTCATTGAGAGGGCGGGGGAGGGGAGGGACAGAGACTCGTGAGGAGACCAAGAGAGGGATCCATCCGCGCCCCTTCCCGCATCTTCTGCCCGCATCTTCCTACCCACGGAGATGCTGTGGGGAGGGGCCGTCCCCAGGAGGGAGAACCCAAGAGAAGGAACTGCGCTGGGGGGCGGGGGATGAAAATGAGGGGAAGCCTCGGGGGAGAAGACCCCGCCTCTAGCAGGCTGTCAAGAGTAGGGTCAAGGAAAGCGCCCTTGTCCCCATCACCGCCTGCAGCTGGGGGGGGCGCGGATCTCTTGGGGGCGCAGGTGCCAGGAGGGTGAGGGGAGGATGCTTCAGGCCTGGGTGGGGCATATTCACAGACGCCTCAGTCTTCTGCAGGAGAGAGGTTATAGCCGCTATCTCCAGCACCCCGCACCCTCCCATGACTCAGCTTTGTCTTTTCCCATCCTGTCCCCTCAAATCCCTAAGAGGCAAATCTAGGCTGCAGACCTACCCGCCAAAGGGAGCTTTGGAGGGCCAAGAAATACTCCTTCCAGCCTCCCTAACACCCCCAATCTTCATGCCCAAACCCCACCAATGAACTATTTGCCCTGCCTCTCTTCCCAGGAATGGGAGAGGTGGCACAGGTTCTCTATTTTGCATCTGGAATCCTTCTCAGAATCGTGGATTTTAAATGCACAAAATACTGCAAAGGAAACCCATTATAGCTAATATACACAATTGTTTTTAACCCATCCAATTTTAAAAGGCTCCCGGAATTGTATCACTGACCCCAGGTGAAGAACCCTTGTTTTGACTCCACTTCCAAAATCCGTGGACAACTAAGTGGTGCAGTGTATAGAGCAATGAGCTTGGAAACAGGAATATATCTTCCTGATATCAAATCCAGCCTCAGACACTGGCAGTGTGACCCCGGGCAAGCCACTGTTTGCTTCAGTTCTTCATCTATAACATGAGCTTGAGGAGGAAATGGCAAACCACTCCAATATCTTTGCCAAGAAAATCCCAAATGGGAAAGTGAAAACTCAGACACTGAACAACAAGGGATAACCCCTGGTGACTTCCTTATCAATGCCTAGGCCAAATGATCTGTCCTCTTGAAGCAAAGCTGTCATGGAGGCTTAGTTAACATGTCATTTCAATTTCTTTTCACATCCAATTTTAGCACCATCAAAAAACTAGAAGACAAAATAAGCAAGTTTCAAGCCCACACCTTTTCCCCACCATGAGTTCCCTTTTTTGTTTGTCCTTTGTTCTCAAAGGGGACTATGACATCAGGAAGGTGTCATGACTTGGATTTAAGTCTGGGAGGGCTGTGCAAAGTCCCTAGCCTCAGTCTCCTCCAGAGCCATCTGGGTAGTGTCAAGATATAAATCAGGGCTGGAGACACAGTGGGAGACTTTGGTCTTTTGAAGCTAAGGCCTTTCCCAGGTCAAAGTTTGACTGAGTTAACACTCATTTAGTGATTAAGGCTAGGTAAGAAATGAAGCCAAATATGGCCTCTTTTACCTAGTCAAAACCAAACCAAACCAAAAATCACTCAGGGAGGGGAAGACCTTCAGGGTTTCTGGCCAAAACAGAAACAATTACTATATACATTGCATCAGAGCCCAATGACCAAAAGAGGCTTGGGCTGGGACCTATTGTTGGCCAATTAATAAGAACCAAAGTGATTTCAGTTTAAGGTATAGTCCATAAAAAAGAAATCTACCCACAAACCCCAAGGTATCTTGCTAGTTTCAGCTATCAAAATTTATATTCCTTTGGGCAGAGTACTTGCAGAAAAGGCTGATACCCTATGTGGATAGAGGGAGAGGAGGGAGAAACCCATACAAAACCACTGGTGAATTCCCTGATCTCTGTCCTTTTAAAAGCAAAGCCCTGCTTAATACAAAATGACCACATTGTCATGGAGGCTTAGTTAAAATTTTATTTCAATTTCTTATCACATCCAACTTTAGCATCACCAAAAAACGAAAAGACAAAACAAGAAGCAAACAAGACAATAAGCAAGTCTCAAGTTCATACCCCCACCCCACTTGGAGTTACCTTCCAACCTCTGGACTACATTTTGCCTAATCCCCAGAATACATCTCACACAAGGAAGCAGCTAGACCTGAGGGCAGGGATTTAGGGAGAATAAATAAGGATCGGAAGCCAGCAGGAAGGAAAGTGGCCTGGATACTCCTTCCCCCCACCCCATTGGTGCAATGCCTACAAGGTTTTCACTGAGGGTATTTGTCAGAGGCAGACATTTTTTTATTTCCACGGATAGGGTAGGGAAGGGTAGGGTAACCACAGGTTCTGGGATAATTGGGGGTGGAGAAGAAGAAATAGGAGTAGGGAGGCCTAGCTACTAAGGAAGCACAAATGAGTAGTAGCCTGGCAGCCCTTCCAAGGGGAGGAGGCAAAGTCAACACATAACTCCACCTCCAACCCTTCTGGCCCTCCCATGTGACTAAGGGGGTCACTCCATCAGGGGCACAGAAAGAGTGCTCCCCTTGTGATCATCAAAGCGATCCATGGTCTTGAGGTTGAGGATCATGTGCAGACCGTAGGTGAAGATGAAAAGCATGATGAGAGAGGAGACCAGCCCCATCCAGATGCCAGGGGAGAAGAAGCTGGCACAGTCACTGGCATAAGAGAAGTTTCCACCAGACAAGTTAAAGGCTTGAATCTGAAAGGGAAGAAAGAAAATTAAGATGAGAAACCAAACCACTGGTTTGGTCTGGTCTATGAAATCCAAAAGAAATTGTGCAGGGGAAGTCACCCTCTCCTCTCCTATCCCACCCACCAGAGCCACGGTTCAGCAGGATGTTTCTGGAGTAGGGAGGAAGGTGGGTAGACCCAAGAACTGGAGAGGTTTTTAACATCCCTGAGTATCTTAATTAGGTTATTTGATGGATAATCAGGAAGAAACGTATGAATACTCCTTGCTCAGCTAAATTCTGTCCCACTGTGGCCAGCATTTACCAATCTGTCTCTCTTTGAGGTTCTCCATGAAGCTACACCACCCTAACTCTATACTTCCCTCTTCTTTCCTAGAGTTCAGCCTTCCTCTCCACCCCAACCTCTGATTTTATATGCTTAAGGTCTTCATGTGACATTAGCTTCCGTGATAACTTGTACTACACACACACCTCTCTCTCTCTCATTCCTAAATGTTCTATTTAATGATCTAGGGCTCAAATTCCCCTCAGCCTACAAGCTCCTCTTCTTGTACCTTACTGACAACCCCTCCCTTTATCTAGCCTTCATCTTCAACTCGATTTCGGGGCATTTCATTTCTCCCGGCTTTCTCACCGCATCACCATCTACCTCTGTTCTGGTTTCACCTTCTTCTCTCATTTATTCAGTTTAACTGCATTCCTCTCTGCCCTCAAATCTCTTGCCCCTTCCTTGTCCTATTACCACCATGCCTTTCCAAATTTCAACCCTAGATTAATCTCACCCTTCCATCCCACCCCTATCTACTCTCTCCAATCCCAACAGGGCTGAGTTTACTTCAGTTTCACGTTCTCGAATTTCAATTGAGTTCTCCCTACCAAACAGCACTCTTTTGAGTCTCCCTAAACTGACTCATTTCCACCATTTTCTCCATCTTTCATCCTTAGCAGAGCACCTTATGCATCATTTTTAAAGTGAAAATTGATGCCATCCATTGTGAACTTCCTCATACTCCTTAATTCTACACATACTCAAATCCCCTCATCACCCTCTCTAATCTCCCTCCCTTTGGCCCAGTCTGTGATGAAAATGTGGCCCTTCTCACCAAAGCCAATCCTTCTATTTGTGCCCTTGATTCCTTCCCCTCTGGGGGCTTTCTTCTTTAACTGGGAGTGTTAGTAATTCCTCCCTCGACAAAACAGAACATGTACTCCCCACCCCCTGTGCTCCTTTCATCCTACCTGAAAATTCTGGAAAGTCACATGCCAGGCAGAGGAACCAGGCGAAGATAATAGGAGACCTTCTTCTGAACGTTCAGTGCTAACATACTGGCAGTGAAAGGAATAGATGCTAGGTGCTGTGACATGTGAGGAATTGAAGACCACAACCGAGTTGTTGTTGTGGATCTCAAGTCGATCCATGGTGAACCAGCTTCGGGCTGAAATGGGGTAGAAATGACTGCTCAGAATAAACCTGGAAGAGAAAGTCAGATGATCAGTGGAGACTCCAAAGACTGCCCAAAGCTTTCTTCACCACCCCCTCCAACCTCCCTCCTGCCCCCAGCACTTACTTGATTGTCAGGAGTGGGCCAAAGAGGTTTTCATATGTCAGCGCAAGCCTAGGAAAAGAGAGGAAAGGAAGGGCTGCTCAGCTTTACCATCCTTGGGTGTCAAAGGGCATCTCTAGCACATAGACTATTCCCAAAGTGTTCAATGCCACTGAGATTGAAGGTTTCCTATGGTTCTCAATGTGTGGGCAAGAATTTAATCAAGCTCACTCACACACACAAGCTGAGAATGGAGCTGAAGCTTGCACCCAGGCTTCAAAACTCCCAAGTCATAGTTTTAACTTCCACTGGCCCTACCCTCTTGTTCAAAGAAAACTGTGTGAAGACAGTGGCCACTTAGGGCCTAGAGGAGGAGACCCCAATAAAGCTCTTAAAAGAAAATACACAAAAATCTATAAACTCCTTCCACCCAGGATAGACTGAAAGCAAAGCATATAAATAAGTAGTGTGGACCACGAGGAGAAAGAGTGGAGCTATCTGGGAAGCAAAGCACCAGGTATCAAGCAGGAGTCCTGCTACCAGTACAAACACCATCTAGGTTGGGCCTGTTCAATTCATAGCAAGGGACAAAGGCTACTGTAGGTTCAGAGAAGGAGTCAAGGCCCAAACCTAAGCTGTACCACTAAGAGACTGACAAAAGCCAAGAATTCCATCGTAGCTAAGAGAACTGAAGAGGGCAGAGGCTGACCCAAGCATAAAAAGCCCAATCCAAAAACCAGATAGAAAAAAATCCTAACAACAGTGAAAAAGTATGTACTAAGAGGTTTGCCAAGAAGTAACTCTATAAGAGTTAACTTCTAAAGTCCAAGTAGAGCGTCAAAAAAAATGTTCTGGCCACAATAATAAGAGTACACATTTATATAGTGCTTTAAGGTGGCAAATGGTAACTGGGTGTTACCATTATCCCCATTTTGCAGAGGAGGAAATGGAGGCAAATCAAAGTTAAGTGATTTTCCCTGGGCCACACAGCTAATATAGATGGGCCAATTTGAACCTGGGTCTTCTTGACTTTCAGTCCAACATCCACCCACTCTGCCACCGAACTGCCTAAGTAGTACCTATCTAAAACTCCATGTAAAGGAGAAAGGCTGGAGACCTTTCCAATGAGACCAAGGCTAAGCCAGAGATGTCCATCAACACTTCTATTATTTAACATAATAAAATGAAAATGATCTAGAACCATAAAACAAGAAAAGAAAGTCAAAGATTAAGCATAGACAAAGAGAAAACAAAATGTTTGCTTTTTGCAGATGATATGATGGAACCCCAAAAAGTCAACTAACTTAAAATAATAACTTCAGCAAAGTTGAATAGAAAATAAATCCATATAAATCATCAGTATTTCTGTCAATTACCAACAAAATCCTGCAGGAAGAAAAACAGAAATTCTATTCAAAATATAGAATACATTATGGATATATAGGAATATGGAATACACAGAATATATAAAATATTTGTGTCTGCCTACCAAGATCCACAAAGGAACTGTATGACCAAAACTACAAACATTTACAGAAAAAACAACAAACCCAACAACTACAGAAAAATTCAGTGCCATGGATACTTTCAAAAAGATTATTTTAAAAGAGCTACTAGAAACAATGAAAATGATTCTCCTAAGAAACAGTGGAAAACAGGGGTGGGGGAGGAAGGAAGCCTCAGATCTCAAACTATGCTACAATGAATCACTGATCAAAATTAACCTCAACTCTGAGGATCAGTACACTAGGTACACAATGTGCAGAAGCAAATGAACACATTAACAGTGTTGGATGAACCCAAAGGCTCCAAGGGCACACAATGCGATAAGACCTGCTGGGAAAACTAGTCAGCAATCTGGTTGAAATGAGAGGTAGAACAATGCCTCTAGTCACATGTCAAGATAAACTTCAAAAAGATACAAGAGAAACATAAAAGGTTACATCATAAACTACTTGGAGGGGTAAGAAAGCTACTTTTTGTAGAAGGTGAGGCATCGGCCTTTATGACCAAAACAGGAGTCTCACAAGAGTTAAACTGGACAATTCTGATTACGTAAAAAAGGTTTTGCACAAAATACAGTAAAAACCAGAAGGCAAAGTTAACTAGGGAAAAACTCCTTACAGTTTCTCTGACAGTTTTCACATCCAAATTCAAATTTACAAGAACCAGAGACACTCTGATGGATATATACGAACAGGTAATTTTCTTCAAAAAACTTTTTTCAACAAACAAGCATTTATTCATTTTAACTCCACCCCACCCCCAAAATAGAAAGACCAAACCTTTGTGACAAACATGCACAGTTCACCAAACAAATTCTCACAGTGCTCATATCCCCAAAGTCTCCATTGTCAGCAGGGGGATAATATGCATCATCATTAGTTTCCTAGAATAGTGGTGGCCACTGGATCAGAGTCCCTAAGGCTTTCAAGGTTGTTGGTTTTGACAATGCTGTACCAAGGGCAAGTCATGTACATGCAGTCTCTCAAATCTAACTCTTTCTCATTCGTCCCACAAAGATAAAAGGCACAATGACCTCACTGGGTTGTTTGTGAAATCCCCAAATCTGCATTAAAAGGGTTCTTTGAGGCCACCTGGGCCAAGCCTTCCACTCCTAAGCAAGAAGCCATACTAGGACATAGCTGAGAAGTGGGCACAAGACCTGGGCTTCCAGACCCCCTTAGGCTCTTGTTAGAGTCCTCTCTGAGCAGCCCATGCTGCTTTTGGATGGTTAGTAACTGCCTTTCTTTATGTCATTGAAAGAAACGTAAATATGCCTCCTTGATTTCTCCCCATTGCTCCTGCTCCTCTGAGACTAGGAAGAAGAGGTCAAACTATCCTCCTCAATATTAGCCTTCACATATTCTAAGACACTGGTCCTATCTACCTAAGTTCTTTCACTGCTGTCTTCTTTGGGCATATGCCAGC
The DNA here is from genome assembly GCA_028658325.1 of Potorous gilbertii. Lineage (NCBI taxonomy): Eukaryota > Metazoa > Chordata > Mammalia > Diprotodontia > Potoroidae > Potorous > Potorous gilbertii. The sequence continues at coordinate 45,924,168 of CM053775.1, forward strand.
TTTCTCAAATGTGCCCTTAGCTGACCACATCTTCTGGATGGGCTGGGCTGGTCACCTGAACAGCCTGCCCTGCTTCTCCGAATGCAGTTTAGGATTGTAACAGCTTTCCTTGCTGCTTCAGTCCACTGAGAACTGTGAGACCCACCACAAAGGCCTCCCTCTCAATTTTGCAGTGAAAAACGAAATGACTTACAATGGCTCAGAGCCAAGATGGTTTCATTACCAACACCCTGTATTTTGTGTGCTGTGAAATGTTTAGAAGACCCAGGAGGAAAAAGGAAATGAACTAGAAGATCAATGAAATTGAGGGCTTCCAAGTATTCTTGCTGAAAAGACCAGTGCTGCAGGGAAACTCTGAGGTTCAAACCCAGGAATTAAGAGAAAACTCAAAAGGTAAACATATAAATAAACAACAATAAAGGGAAGCTGGGGGTACCACAGTGGACAGGCCTGAAGTCAGGAAGACCTGAGTTCAAATACGTCCTTAGACACTGACTAGCAGTGTGACTCTGGCCAAGTCACTTCACCTGTCTGCCTCAGTTTCCTCATCTGTAAAAAAGGGGGATAATTATAGCACCTTCCTCCCAAGTATTTGTAAAGTGCTTAGAATGGTCTCTGGCACATTTTAAACACCCTCTAAATGTTAACAATTATTATTGTTATCACATTCAAAAATGAGATGATACATGTGTCTCCTCTGAGCCCTATCTATCAGCAGGGGCTACAGGAAGAATCTAATTAGACAAAGTCCGGGAATGGTTCTGTTAGGTTTTGATGAGCTGAATGAATGGAAAAGAGAAAGGGAAAGGTAGGTGAGGGGAAAAGATCACACACAACCAGGGTATACAAGGCAGAGGTTGTGGGGAGAAGCCAACAATTCAATTGCACTCTTCTGAACTGGTCAGAGACACACACAGAATTTGGTTACACAAGGAATTAACAGGGGAAGAAAGGCATGGGAGAATTAGAGAGGATAGTTTAAGGGAGGGATTAGTCCTAAACAAAACAAACTCGATGGACTTGGGTAAATAGTTTGGTCAAGACAAATATCTTTGAAAGAATCAAGAACTCTAATCAGTGTAAAGCCCATCCCTAATTCCAGAGGACTCTGATGGAACATGAGTCACCTTCTGATAAAGGTGAAGGACTCAGGGTACAGAATGAGCCAAGGGTTTTGTTGGACCAACTGTCAAGGCAGAAATTTGTTTCCATGTTTGTAACTAGTCTTGTTTTTCTTTAGCTCTCAACTGGAGGGGGGAGGGAGGGTGGGATTGGTAGGGGAGGTTGAAAAGGCAGATTTTTGTTGAATGAAAAAAACAGAAATAAAAAAAAAATTTATTAGCAACCACTATGGGCCCGGTCAGCTTGACCTCAATTTGGAGAGCTGTTTCCACCTCAAGAGGCTGACCAAGAAAGGAGAGAGTAGTAAATCTATGGACTCAAAGGTCAAATGCCTAAAGTTTTGGTAACAGACACTAAGAATTATAGATCCTACCACAAAGGGATAAATTTGACCCCACAGATATAATGGAAATTTGGTGGCATGAAGCCCATGTCTTGACCACTGCTCTTAATAGTTTATTCAAAAGAATCAGAAGAGGGAAAAGAGGGGGGTTAGGGTTGTAGGGAGGATATTAAGAAGGAAACCCAGGAATCAGAGAAGAATGTTTGGTTAAAGTTCAAAGGAGAGAGAAAGAATGATTTTGTGGTTGGAATATAGCACTAACTCCTACAACAAGAGACAGAGAGATGAGAAGTTTGAAAGAGACCACAAGTCACACCCAGAGGCCCAACAGAACAGGGATGGAGCACTCCTGGTCATCCAGCCATCTGGCAGAGCAGTCAAGGATTTTCCTCAGTAGTAATTTTGTCCTTCAGAAAGCAGAGAAACCAACAAAGGTTAACACGGGATGTGACTCTGTTTGCTGTGGGAGAAGCAATGAAAACCTGAGGGGGTGGGGAAAAGGACATTTCTTCCTATGGTTTATGACAAAGAAGGAAAAGGAAACTATAGTCTGTATACTCTGCCATGTAACCTAGATTTTAGGAAAGCTTATTTCAATGGTTTTAGAGGAAAAAGAGGTGTCAGCTCAGTAGGGATGGGAGAGGCTCAGGAATAAAACTTTGTAGACAAAAAAAGAAACAATTCCCAATGAAGAGGAAAAATGGGATTTGTCCAAAAAATGCAATATGGATGAACAAAGAATGCAACTTAGTTGGGTTAAGTTAGAACTTAAGTCTTCAGGTCACAGGAGAAAAAGAGTGTGTCATGGCCCCGTAAAAACAGTGTCAGGAATGCTAAAGCTCGGGATGAATGGTCACAAAAATGGGACTTGTTCTGGTTATATTGGGAGAAAAGGCAGACTGAAGAAGGGATAGCACCTTTGCCTGGGGGGTGGGGGGGATGGGGTGCTGAATTCTTCTTTCTGTTTTCACTTTAAAGGAGAATGACTTGACTTTGGAAGAGTAAACCAGAACAAAAATGGCTCATGGAGCTAGCACTCAAGAAAAGAGAGCAAATATGAACTTCGGATGGCTGCATTGAGCCTTGGCTACTAGGAACAGGGAACAGATAATCCCATCGTGTGGGGCCCTTATGGATCTTATCTGGAAGGCTGTGGTCAATTCTAGGCACCAGTGTTTTTAACTCGGATTGATTGGCTGGAGAGGGACCAGGAGGGCTACCAGGATATCCCTTGAGTTGATGACATCTGAGAGTGAGTTGAAGAGTCTAAACATTGCAAGTCTGGAGTTGAGAGGGCTCAGGGGAGACATGAACAGCATTCATGTATTTGAAAGACGGTTCAGTGAAGGAAGGACTAGATTTTTCTGCTAGGCCCTAGAAGGCAGAAGCAGGTCCAAGGGGCAGTGAGGGAGGAGAGGGAGAGAAGTTTCTAAGAGTTAAATTTAGGCCTGGTTTCAGGAAAAAACCTCCCAACAGTTATTAAAAAGTAGAATGGCTTGCCTTGAGAGGTGCTACTTTCTCCTACTTGGAGGTCTCCCAGGGCCTAAATGCACATTACAGTGCAGAGTCCTTCCTGCATACAGTAGCCACTGCAGTCCTTTCCAACTCTCAGATCCTGGGATTTATTCCCTCTTCATTTTCTTGTTTGGGAGATAGATTTCCCCAACTTACAACTAGGTGCCTCCACCTGAGAGAGGGACTGGCTAGTTCCTTACCTCAGAGGTACCAGGCCAGGGAGGTGACAGCATACTATCCCAGAGGTTCTCTCATCACCTGTCCCAATGTTATCTAGGTATAATAGCTATATACACAGAAACAGTACCCCGAGAGACAGGAAGGCCCCTCCTGACCCGCCCCTCGCCCCCACTCCCTCCAGATCTATTCCTGCTGTCAATGAGTTTCCATCTGTTCAGTTGGTTTAGTGTCCCAGAAAGGTCGGGCCTAGGACGTGGGGCTCTAACTTCCAACGAAACCTTCTTTACCCGCTTCCTACAGCTGCCCTCACCTGTCCATTGACTTCCACTTGCCAGGGCTGCTTTACCCATGTTCAGTCATATCACAGGCCTGTGATACTCTTCCCCCCACCAGCTTCCTCCCAGAGCTCTTCACTCTAGCCCCCTTACTGGGCAAAGGAGCTGTTCCAGCTGGAGCCAGTCAGGTTGAGTGTTGGGGTTCCAAAAGTGAGTGCAGTCAGGTCACGGGACTCACTGTTATAAGACACTGTGAAGTTCTGGGCCCAGAAGAGGATGCGAGGCTCTGTATCATTGAAGCTGACCGGAGGCAGGAGAGGCACTGAGGGCGTTAGAGGCTCATCCTCACCAAGCAGGTGCCGCCCCACACCCCCAGATACCAGTGACAAGTCCCGAACCACCTGCAAAAGATACACCTTTTCTGTGAGAGCAGATAAGAGGCAAGAGCAGACACCTGATGATCCACTCACCGAGTGTCTCCTCCCCTACCTGGTCTGCTAGCACTCTTACAATGTGTGACCTCAGAGGCATCTCTGGTCTCAACTTTCTGGCCCCAATAAATGCAGCGGACCCTACCCTTCCTAGACCTTCTCCCATCTGTCACCGGGCACCACCTTTCTATACCTTGAGATCAGGCCTAGGCCCTCTTACTTTGTCTGCAAATCACCTCCTGACTGGATTACTGCCAAAGCCTCCTCACTGGTCTCCATGACTCCGGTCTCCCCTCTAAGTCTTTACACAAGTTACTAGATTAACCTTTCCAAGAGTAAAATAATGATCACCTGTAGCCAATGACTCCACATTGCTTAAAGGATAAAGGCCAAGACAGAAGGCCCTCTACAATCTAGTTCCAACCTGCCTGATTTTCCACCGCTCCCCTCCTTATACTCAAAGCTCCAACCAAACTGGATTTATTCTCATGTGCTCCTGACAAAATGAAACCCTGGAGGGCAGGGACTCTGGTGTCTGACTCCTCCTAAATGTCAACACTTCTCCGCACAGTGGATGGGGTAGCCAATACTTTCCTCCAGCTTAGATTTCTGGCCCAGGCTAGCCCTTGTCCCATCTCTACCAAAGCTGAAACAGCAGCTTACCCGGGAAGGCCGAACAGCAGTCAGTATGGCTGTATAGGGTACACCTTCTGACTTGAGTGTGTTCATCACCTGCCCAATAATCTCATCTTTTTTTGAGGGGTAGAGAAAAAGGTGGTTAGATCATGACAGTGGCTCTCCTCCTTACATTCCCCTATCCCATCAGGCTTCCCAGGAGCTTTAGGTCAGGGTTCAGAGGCATCTGCTGCTTAAGGGAGTGGATCGTTCATCAAGAGCCTTCTCCCACACTGACCAGATACCCATGAACTGCTGGAAGAACTTCACCATGAATTAAGCCACTGGCATTATGCTGGGGCACTTGGATGGGAATATCATAGGCCCCTAGATTTTGAACTGACATTTAGTCTAGCTACTTCATTCTTCAGAGCAAACTTAGGCTCAGATAAGAGGAGTCATTTGCCTAAAGTCACAAAGGCAAGCAGAGTGGAGGGTCAAATCAAACCCAGGTCCTCAAGATTACTAACCCAGTCCTCTTTCTAATGGCCCATGTCTGCCATTTATAAATGCCAGTACCCTCCCCGCCTTTGGCAGACAGCCTGCAGGAAAACAGTGGGTGGTTCAGACTACCAGGGGAAGTCAGGAGAGTTCCACCAGGGTGTGTGGAGGACTGAGAGAAGAGCTCTTCTATGCCCACTCACCGTTGCCTGTGAGTACTTCTTTGGGAGCCATCAAGCCAGAACTGTCAGAGATAAAGAATGAGACCACCTTACTTGCCTGTCCCCACCCAGAGAGAGTCTGAACTGAGATGTAGTCCAGAGACAATGAGAAAGCTGAAGGTTCCCTGAGCAAGAGAGCCTTTAGCTCTCCAAAACCAGAGACAAGTACATGGATATCCCTGGAAACCTTGTGTGCTACCTTAAAACCCATTAGCCTGGAATTCAAGGCCCTTCTTCCCATAAGTTAGCAGTCTCCCTTTCCAGCTTCATTGTCTACTACTACAGCACTGACAAGGTCTTCACTGGGTCTATGCCAGGCTCAATCATAACTCTACCTACTGCTGTTCCTCCCACAAGGAAGAGCTCATTTCTATCCCTTAGAAATCTTTACCCACCTCACAGGGTATCTTTGAGAAGTATTCTATGATCCCTAAAGCTATAAAAATGTGAGTGAAAAGTTAAATTTCAGCCATCTTTTGAAACAGATTATGTTCTGAGGGATGACAGGGTAGAGAAGGTAAAGATTCATATAAAAAGGTATAGTTAAGAAAAGAGATTAATACAAGTTATAGAACTTTTTCTTAAATCCACTTCAATGTAAAGCTTGACTCTTCAGTGAAGGCCTGATCCTGGCCCTATCAAGCACTTTATGAGCTCCAAACAGCCCACCTGCTACTTGGCACAGACTGCCAAGATCAGTTATCATGACCCCAGAGAATGGGAGCCTGTCTTCTACTTTTCCTGCAGTTTTCAGCCAAGGCCTTGCTTACAAATACTGGCCTGGACCCTGTGGATAGCTCCTTGAGTCCCCAGAAAGACCAGGTCGGCCAGTACCTGGTGGTATACGGCAGTCTCAGGAGAAGGAGAGCAGGGAGGGTGTCGTTGAGCTTCAGCTCTCTCAGGGTGGCCTGGTCTACATGGAGGGGACTAGCTCCCAACTTCTCCTTCAGGTAAGAGGTCAAAGTACTGGCTGCATACCAGTCGACTGAAGGCAGGATCAAGGAAGACGGAGCCAGTTCCAGAGCACTCTGATGATTGAAAAGTCAGGTAAGAAAAGGGCATACAACTCCCTTTTTCTCCTAGGCCAGTCACATATTTCCTCAAGATTCCTTTAAAACCCTATCTTTTCCCCTGTTCTCCTTACCATTTGACTTCTTCAGCAGCTCTTGGTAGATTTCAAAGCACTCTATAATCTCTCACAGAACTTTCTAGCTTGGAGCATTTCCTGGCCAGCTCCTACAGCCCCATAGTTCAGGTCAAAAGGCCCATCTCCAACCCAACTCTAGACTCAACATTCCCAAATCCCAGGCAACCAAGAATCCATTAACACTGTTCTGGGGAAAGTCCTTGGGGGCTAAGATAAGGAATAAGCCCTTGATATCACATGACCAAGAGAACCTAAGCAATGGGAAGGGAAGGTACCTTACCTCCAGGTTAGAGAAAGCACTATCTTGCTTGTTGCCAAACACACCAGCATAGGCAGTGAAATCCTCAATGCTTAGCTAAAAGAGAAGCGGAAAAAGAAGTACCTTCAGACTTGAGGACAAGGCAACATTGTCCCAGAGGGCAATGGGGTAGGGAACCTGAAGGGAAAACTGATCTAGTCTGCTATCCTCCCCCAAGGGAGAGAGGATGACATCACTATTCAGTGTTCTAGGTAAACCTTCAAATTTTCCTCCCTTCCTCAAGACAGATCAAGTCAAAGATCCCTGGGAGGATGAGGGAGTGATCTAGTCACCAAACTAGGAAGAAATTAGCAGCCAACTAAGTTGCGGCATCCATTGGAGCATGTGACCAGGCAAGAGGAAGCTGGAGGGGAAGGGGAAAGAGGAAGAAAACAGAACAGGAACGAGCTCTTGAGCTACTCTGGAAGAATTCCAATCTGCCATCTCCACACTTTTGGGGAGGCATTTAAAAAAGAAAAAATGATCTGAAGTCTACCTATGTCTGCTCCCTGGGAGCTTTACTCTGGAGGTCTGATCATGCTGGGGCCCTATTCCAATTATCCAGCCCATGGACACAAAGGTAGACCATAAAGAAAGGCTTCCTTTGAGAGTAGGGGAAAAAGACCTCCCAGTAAAAAGTTCCAACAGAAGAGGGGACAGTGTCACATTCACCTAATGCCAGGTACCATACTGGCAATACAAGAAGTCAATCAAGTCTCATCCTCAAGGAGCTCACATTCAGTTTTACTAGGGAAAGACAACCTGGTCCACAGAAGCAAATACAGGGTAGCTGGATGTTGTTTGCTCTATATGTGTCTGTCTTCAACCCACTAAATGTTATCCATCCTCCTTCCAATTACTGGAAGGGAGCTAGGGGTTCCCAACAGGCGAAGCTGAGGCTGGAGAACACTCCAGTCATGGCACACAATTCATGCCAAGGAAAGTGTGCCCCACAAGATGGAGTATCACATGAGGGAAACAGTAAGTAAGCCAGCTGGACTGAAACAGAGACTACATAGAAGGGAAATAACGTTAAAAAAGCCTGCAAAGGCAGGCTGGAGTCAGACAGGGAATGGCTTAAATGAAGAGGCATTTTTAGAGGCAACAAGGTACATGATCAGACCCATGCTTTATGAACACCCATTCAATTTGGCAGCTGTGTGGAGGATGGTCTAGAGAAAGGGGAGGCTGAAGGCAGGATAAAGACTCCAGGAACCAAACCCATCCAGTCCAGCCTGCTCCAGTTTTTTCAGTCAAGCCCAGAGGTGACTCTGACCAGCTTAACTAGCTTGTTTGGTATACATCCCCACCCACCTTCTCCCTTCCCCAAATATGGCTGAGGACATTAACCCCATTGTAACCAGAGGTGACTTTCACCAGCACAACTGTTGTTTTTGTCCTTCATTCTCAAAGAGGACCACAACATCAAGATGATGACATGACTTGCAGTTGACTTTGATTTGAGAGAAGGAGGATTGTCCAAAGTCACCAACTTCACTTTCTTCTCCTGAGCCATCTGGGTCCAGTGGCCTTATAGTCATCAGGATGACTGGAGATGGCCCAGGATACAATGGGAGACCCTGGCCCTTTCAGGCTTAGGTCTTATCACAATCTTACTTGGAATGAGTCACGCCCATTCAATGAACAGGTTTCTTTAAATTACTCAAGGGATGGCCCCCCTCAAGAAAAAAAAAATCAAACTGGGAGGGGAAGACCCTTAGGGCTGGTTCCCTGGTAAAAGAGACACAGTTACTATTTAATTATTACCCACCTTCTCCCTTCCCCTAATCTAGCTGAGAATATTAACCCCAGCTCGACCAGAGGTGACTTTCACCAGCTTGTCTGGCCTGTATTTGGAATATAAAGTCACCCATCTTTCCCCCTTTCCCAATCTAGCTGCTACCTCTAAATGATTTTTATGTACTTCTCATATGGTACTTTCACATTAGCTCTTTTTGTCCTTGACTAGGTGTGAAATCACCTTGGTCTTGCCCTCCCCTCCCTCCCATTTCTAACTTATCAGATGAGTCACAGGGCCCCTTCTCTTTCTATCCCACATTTATGGTGAGGAAAGGGGAAGGGTCCAAATAAGTAGGAATAAAGAATCTTCCCCCAGTCATAAGGATGAGTTTTGAGGGTACTGAATGACACAAAGAGGTGGCTGTGGAAGGGGCAAGGCAGCATTTGAACAAGAAATGGCCTGAAATACAAAGATTCTGCCTCCTGAAATCTGCTGCAATCATCTGTTTAGCCTTCCTTCTTTCTCCTTCTGGGATTGGGGTGATAGGATTAGGATCTTGCTTACTTTTTCCTGCAGGAACAGTAACACGTTTCGGGGTCCCTTCTCCAGGGCAGGGTCCAAGTAGGATGAAAGTTGGATATCCGTAGTGATGTGACCTTCGTGGGCATTTTCCAGTGGTGCCCACAAATCACTGCCATAAGTAAAAGAGAAGGAAAAACTGGCATCAGAGCTTGGCGGGAGGGCACGCGCCCACGGCTGTAGTTAAGACCCCCCCCCAGACCATCAAGAGCCTTGTACGCCACCCTTGGCCCCTTAACCTTGGCTCCCCCGATCCCGCCAGGGCCCGCTCACCGAGCGCTTGACCAGAGCACCAGGGGCACTTGCTGCTCCGCAGCCGCCGCCGAGGCCGCCACTAGCAGCGCCAGCAGCAGCCGCAAAGGCCGGACCGCCGACTCGCCGGCCATTCCTGTAGGCGTAGCAGCCAGAGCCCGCATCGCCATGACAGTACAGCACCTTCGCTAACCAGAGGCGCTCAGGTGACTTCTGCCGCCTGCCACTCTAGGCCAATCCCGCCCCTGAAGTGCTCTCCCATTGGTCGCTTCCGCCCTCCTCCTCCTCCTCCTTTCCTGCTCTCCCCTCTCATTTCCCCAGTGCTTCCCATCAGGCCGCTCCTATTGGTCCAGTCCCACGCCGGGGCCCCGCCCCTCCCGGGTCACTATGCTTTCCCCGGCAGCCGATGACCCCGGAAGTACTCGCCTCTCCCAGAATCCCCGTTACCAATAACTCTTAGGGTCTCAAGACCGGCAGAGAGGGCTCTTAAGCACGGGCCGTAGAAAATGAAACGGGAAGCGGAGGCGGAACTTCATCAGTTCCATGAATCACGTGCTCCCGCTGCGCTTTCCCAGAGTCCTTTGCTGGATCATCTTCCGGGTTGCGCCCGCTAACTATGCGCGTCCCGTCCCCCCCTCCCCCCCCCGAGATTTACCCGGAAACAACATCTTCTCTTGTCCATACGTACGATTGTGAGAGATGTATTGTGTTGTGCCCTTTGGCCCGTGCGGGTTGTGTGTGCGCGCATGGTTCGGCCTGGCTGTGGCTCCCAGGGAAGCACGTCTCTAGCCTCTCTTCACTCCCCCTCCCTTCTCCAAGGGAAGCTCTTAACGCTTGCTGGGAAGGGAAGTAGAGGTTTGGGGGGAGGGGAGGGAGAGACAAAGTCTCTTCCTCTGCAATCACATCTGTCTGCTTCCTTAACTATTGTTATTCTAGAGGAAATAATTGGTAGGTTCAAAGCACTCCCAATCACTATCCTCTAATGGCCCACGCCTGCCCCAGTTGCAATCCACAATGAATACACATACACTTAGCAGATAATCTCATTTAAGTAGTTTGCAAAACAAAAGTCAGAGAAAATATGCCATTGAGAAAAAATACACAGTGATCATAACGATCTCTGCCTTTGGGTGTGAGATAACTCAGCTCAACGGATAGAGTCCCAAATCTCACCCAAGGGGCTTCCAGTGTAGCAATCTAGAGATAGGGACTTGGTACAGATTGCCAGTTCCTTCACATCAGCTTCTTCTCAGAGTCTCCCTTTAGGAACCTGAAGAGAAGTTGGAATCACATCTCTTAAAGAGACCAGGCCAGAACACCCTACATCTCTCTTCCCTCTATCTCTCACCAGCTCTACTCTTCTTTCACACAACCAAGGGGCATTGAGTAATAAATCTCCACCAATGAGAGAATCCCATACCAATAGACTTTGGAGCTCAGGTAACATTCCTGTCCTGGGCTAAAACTCTTGGTAGTCTTTTACAAAGATCAGCCCAACAGGTCCCAAACCTGTAACAGCACAACGTAAACACAAATATGAATGGTTTGAAACAATGAAGGTGATATTCCTGGCGTCCCAAATAACCAATCTTTGGTACCATTGGATTTGAAGTAAAGCAAATGCACAATAACAGTACATACGGCAGATGCAGCACTAATGCGGAATGTCATCTCGGAGGATATGACAGTGACAACATGCCTAAACTACATACAACACATAACAGAGTTTGAGACTCACATGCATATCCATAGTACACAATAATAAATCAAAACTGAGAGTGTGACTAACAAAAGTAAAGCTAGCTAGCTGCAATAATTACACTATCAATAGGCTAATATAGAAAAGGTCACTAAAGGACGTAACTTATAGCCAAAACAATAGACATTGCTAAGACATGAACATAACATAAAAAACATAGTCAAACGAATATAACAGCCAGGGAAGAAACCAGCATACTCAAATACATCGTAATTCATGTGCATAACAGTGAATATGCAATTACAAGGAAATCTTGTTTGACATGGGCTATCTCTAGCATTATCACCTAGTTCTATCTTCAGGTTTACCTCTTATGAAATCGTTATGGTAAGGAAAGGAGTTGAAAAGGTTCAGCTCTCCTGTCATGGAATAAATACAGTCACAGTCTCCTTCACTGGATGCTTCGCTTTTAGGGCTCATCTGGGTCAGAAAGTCTTTATACAGCTGGAGGACAGTCTCTTTCTCATCCTTTGTCAAGTTGAATGTCAATTCAGTTCTCTTCACCTTCTCGTTAGTTGAACTAACTTTTGTGAGCAATGGGGCAGAGGATTCAATTTCAATTTCAAGAAGTCTGTATGATAAAGAATATTCAGGGCCACCTGACTGCACTCACTTTTGGAACCCCAACACTCAACCTGACTGACTCCAGCTGTTCTATTAAGAAACCTTGGCATTCAAATATTTCAAAGGGATTCACAAGTCAGGTGGGAGTATAATGATAAATATTTCAATTCAAAATGATAATTTTGATTACATTGTTAAAAACTTTTTGCACAAACAAAACCAATTGCAACCAAGATGAGAAGGAAAGAAGAAAGCTAGGAAACAATTTTTACATCCAGGATTTCTTTTTTATTATTATTTATTTTAGACTCAAAGGCCAGAACACAAATACAGAATAAAGAAATAAATACTGGAACTTAAGTACAAAGTAAGAAAGAAAAGCATGTCATGTGCATAGCAAAACATAAAATTTATCATATTATAAATATTTCTTGCAGTACCCTTTTCAAATATGGAAGACTAGAATCAGTTCCAGTCAGTGCCAACATTCCAGTGAGTGTTGGAGAGTCTGAACAGACCAGAGCCACAGTTTCCACCATTCTGTTGACACTGACAACTTCCTTTGGGAAATTTCAAGCTCACCTGGATGTGCCCCAGGCATGGGTAGTCTTGATCACTCAAGTGATCACTCAGTCCTAGCCCTGTCATAGAAATTTTAAATTTTTTTGCCACTTTTGGTAAATTATGTTTTATTTTTTTTAGTTACATATAAAGATAGTTTTCAACATTCATTTTTATAAGATTTTGAGTTACAAAATTTTCTCCCTCCCCTCTCCCCAAGATGACAAGCAATTGGATATAGATTATATATGTGTAATCATGTTAAACATATTTCTACATTAGTCATGTTATAAAAGAAGAATCAGAACAAAACGGAAACGTCATGAAAAACAAAAACAAAATTAAAAAAAAGATGAAAATAGTCTGCTTCAATCTGCATTCAGATTCCATAGTTCTTTCTCTGGATATGGATAGCATTTTCCATGACGAGTCCTTTGGGATTGTTTTGGATCATTGTATTGCTGAGAAGAGCTAACTCATTCATAGTTAATCATTGCACAGGGTTATTGTGGGCCACCTGAAAGTTTGGCTAAAAGAGGCAAACAGGCTAGGTGACATGTAAATTCATATTATTTTATTCCCTTAAGATAGCAGATACATGATCATGGACCCAGAAGAAATATTCTGACTGTCTGATAAAAAGAATGAGAAGGCTTAAACACACTTTAGAACACTCCCAACTCAGGATGTCTATGTCACTCAAATTTATCATCTCCATATATGTTTAATCATAGTATGAGAAAGGCATTTTCTTAATTGAATAGGTGGTAAATACAACAATATAAGAGAGTTGAGAAAGTATTCATTGAAATTACAACCCAGGATATCTGTGTTTTCTTGACCATTAACATGACATAACATAGTTTATGTCCATAAAATATTAAGGTAAGAAAAGTCCCACTATTCAAGGTAGTATCTGGTCAAGGCACCTTCCTTGTCCTTCGTAGTCATTAACAGAAAAATGCTCTGGTTAGCTTCACCTGGCCTTGTAGTGATGACACAGGAAGGGACATTTTGAGTTCACTCAGAGAGCGAGGGATGTCTATTATGCCAGAGCATTGCAAAGCATTATGGTAGATTAAGCTCAGAGTGGGCTACAGTGGCTCTCCTGATTGACCAATTGAGGTTTTAGGCCTTTCTCAGGTCTTGGGGGTTCAGAATGGTTTGGGGAGAAGTCTGTACCATGTATAGCATTCTCCTGGTTCTGCTCATTTCCCTCAGCATCATTTCATTCAAGTCTTCCGAGGGGTTTCTGAAATCAATCTACTCATCATTTTATATAGCATGATAGTATTCTATTATATGCATATACCACAACTTGTTCAGCCATTCTCCAATTGATGGGCACTCCCTCAATTTCCAGTTCTTTGCTAAAGAGCTGCTATAAATATTTTTGCACAAATAGGTCCTTTTTCCTTTTTTTTTTAAATCTCTTTGGGATATATACCTAGGAGTAGTATTGCTGGATCAAAAAGTATGCATAGTTTTATAGCCCTTTAGGTATATAGTTCCAAATTGCTCTCCAGAATGGTTGGATCAGTTCACAACTCCACCAATAGTGCATTAGTGTCCCAATTTTCCTGCATCCCTTTCAACATTTATCATTTTCCTTTTCTGTCATATTAGTCAGTCTGATAGGTATGAAATGGTACTTCAGAGTGGTTTTAATTTGCATTTCTCTAATCAATACCAATTTAGAGCATTTGTTCATATGACTAAAGATAGTTTTAATTTCTTCATCTGAAAACTTCCTGTTCATATCCTTTGACCATTTATCAATTGGGAGAATGACTTGTACTCATAAATTTGATACATTTCTCTATATATTTGAGAAGTGAGGCCTTTATTGAAAACACTGGGGAGAGGATTCTGGGAAGATGGCGGAGTAGGTCTGAAAATTCTGGGATTCCCTCCCCTGATAAAATAGCACCTTAGGGTGAACAAAGTGCAGGTAAAAATAAATAAGAATAGGAGCACAGCAGATGTCTTCCTGGGACAATTTGAGAATATCAGAAGAAAAATCCCAGGACTAGGTTTGGTTCCTGTAAAGAATGAACACCTTCAGGCTAGGGTCAGCTTTAACAAGTGGCAAGCCCTGGGGCTAGTTGGTTTGAGAGGTTGCCTCTGCCTCAACCAAAGGAACTTGTACCCTCAACCTCCAGGATAGTGAGGGGAGTTGGGTCTCTGAGCCCAGAAGATGGAAGCAATCTCTACTGACAAGGAAAGCCAGACCTAGCTGGGCTACAAAGAGCTACTGGGAGGATAAGGAACCAGCACACCACTGGTGAGTGCAGAAGCAGTGGGGCAGAAAGCCCCTGGCTGTGGGCACTTACTGGAGGTTGGAGGTTTGACTTTGGTTCTAGGCTAGAGGGGAGAACTGAACACTGGGGGCAAGAGGCACCATCCCCCATACCCCAGGGTTAGAGGTGATTACAAAAATTTAACTATTAGCACTAAAAATGCACAGGCAAAGGAGAAATAATCTATCAGGGGAATAGAGAAGACCGGGGCTCATCTTCAGAGGAGGATATTGAAGTAAAAAAATCCCCCAAAGAGTAATGTCAAATGGGTCACCTGCCCAAAAATAATTCATAGAAGATCTTTTAAAAGACTTTAAAAATCAAATGACAGAAATGGAGGAAAAACTAAAAAAATATATAAGAATATTCAAGAAAAACAAGATTATGAAAGGAAAGTCAACCAATTAGGAAAGGAAATACAAAATCTTAAGGAAGAAAATCACACTTTGAAAATTAGAATTAGGTGAGGGGAAGCCAGTGAAATTATAAGAGTTCAAGAAACAAATAAACCTGATTGAAAAAAATAGAAGAGAAAAGGAAACATCTTATAAAAAACCCAACAGATTTGGAGAATAGATCAAGAAGAGAAAACAAAAATAATTGGACTAACTAAAAGTTATGATCCAAAAAAGAATCTTGATACAATAATCCAAGAAATAATTAAATTGTCTCATAGCATTACAAGGGGGGAAAGTAGAAATAGAAAAAAATCCATCAATCACCACTTAAAAGAGAGCCTATGAGGAAAGGTCATAGGAATATCATAGTCAAATTCCAAAATGCAGAGCTGAAGGATAAAATATTAAAAGCTAAAAAAATAAAACAATTTAAATATGATGATACCACAATTAGAATCACACAAGACATAACAATGGAGACATTAAAGGAGTTCAGGTCTTGGAATACTATATATTGAAGAGCAAAAGAACTGGGACTCTGGCTGAAAATACCATACCCAGCAAAGTTAAGCATAATCCTGAATGAAAAAAGTGGACATTTGATCAACTTTCAGAGTTTCAAGACTTTGTTAAAAAAAAAACAACAACCTGAACTTAATAGATTTGACATGTAAGAGCCAAGAGAAATATAAGGTACATAAGACTGATATATATATATATATGTATATATGTATATATGGTATATAAGACTGATTATAAGGACAAACTGTTTACTTTTTATATATGCAAAATGTAAAAAGTGTGTCTAAGATTCTTATTAATACTTGGGTAGCTCATAAGAAAGATTGTGGAAAACCTGAGTATGATATGAAATTAAAAAGTAAAACCATTTAGGAACAGCTAAAAAGAGTAATGATTTTATACAAATGAGGTGCAAGAGGAAGAACCAATACAGAGGAATTAGATGGGGGAAGAGGGCTGCAAGTTCTGGTAAACCTACTTTCATCAGGAATGGGTTTAAGAGGGAACAACACATATATATTTAGAAGAGTATGATAGTCTTCTAAATAAAAAAATAAAATGATGGGGTGGGGGGAACAGGACAAGGGAAGGATCTTTACAGGGGAGGGTGAGGGAATAGGTAAAAAAGGGTATAGAAGGGTGTTTAGATTTATGGGAATGGGAAGATAGGGGAGGGATCCTTGGAGGGGGGTAGGCAGGTAATAGGAGGACAAGGTAGCAGGTAAAAGTAAAGCAGAGGAGGCAGGAGGGATAGAAAAACAAGACATGCTCAAACAGAAAGATCAGGAGTAAAATTTGGGAATGTATATATGTATATATGTATATGTTTATGTACACATCTATAGAGAAACATATCCAAACAATTCTAGCCTTCTGGGGGAAAAACAAAGATTAGAAATAGAATTTTTTTGGGAAAGTATATATCTGTATATGTATGTATATATGCACAGGTATATGTATATATCTATAACTATAGAGAATTATATCCAAACTTAATTGTAGCCTTCTGGGGGTGGTGGGTGGGAGGGAAAAAAAGAACAAAGTAAAAGTGCACAGTAAAGAAGAAAAGAAAACTTACATGGAAGTAAAGATGGACAGTTCTCAACATAACCATGTATTCTTTATCATACAGACTTCCCTGAAATGAAAATTTATCATTATATATTTTGAATCCTTTCTTATGTTTTGCTATGCACATGACATGCTTTTCTTTCTTTCTTACTTTGTACTTAAGTTCCAATATTTATTTCTTTATTCTGTATTTGTGTTCTGACCTTTGAGTCTAAAATAAAATAATAATAAAAAAGAAATACTGGATATAAAAATTGTTTCCTAGCTTTCTTCTTTCCTTCTCATCTTGGTTGCAATTGGTTTTGTTTGTGCAAAACGTTTTTAACATTGTAATCAAAATTATCATTTTGTATTTCCTAATGTTCTCTATCTCTTGTTTGGTCCTAAATTCTTTCCTTTTCAATAGATTTGACAGGTAAACTATCCTATGCTCATGTAATTTGCTCATGGTATCACCCTTTATGTGTAAATCATGTACCCATTTTGACCTTATTTTGGTATATGGTATGAGGTGTTTATTGGTCTATGCCTAGTTTCTGCCATTCCAGTTTTCCCAGCAATTTTTGTCAAATAGTGAGTTTTTGTTCCAAAACCATGGATCTTTGAGTTTATCATTTACTACATTACTGTAGTCATTTTCACTAATGTATAGTGCACCTAATTTATTCCACTGATCTATGACTCTTTAGCCACCACCAGATTGTTTTGAAAATTACTGCTTTATAATACAGTTTGAGATCTGGTAAGACTATCAGGGGTAAGGAAACTTCTTCCACATTTTAAAAATTAATTCTCTTGATATTCTGTGTGTGTGTGTGTGTGTATGAGTGTGTGTGTGCGTGTGTGCGTCAGTTAGGATTAAGTGACTTGCCCAGGGTCACACAGCTAGTAAGTGTCAAGTGTCTGAGGCTGGATTTGAACTCAGGTCTTCCTGACTCCAGGGTTGGTACTTTATCCATTGCGTCACCTAGCTGCCCCTTTTCTTAATATTCTTGACCTTTTATTCTTCCAAATGAATTTTGTTATTATTTTTTCTAGCTCTATGAAATAACTTTTTGGTAATTTGATTAGTATGGCACTGAATAAATAGATTAATTTTGGCAGGATTATCATTTTTATTATATTGCTTCAGTCTACCCAGAGCAATTGATATTTTTCCAGTTGTTTAGATATGACTTTATTTGTATGAAAAGTGTTTAGTAACTGTGTTTCATATAGTTCCTGGGTTTGTCCTGACAGGTGAATTCCCAAATATTTTATATTGTCTACAGTTATTGTCTCTTGTTACTACACTTTGTTGGTAATATATAGAAATGTTGATGGTTTATGTAGATTTATTTTCTATCTTGCAGTTTTGCTAAAGTTGTTGATTATTTCAACTAGCTTTTTAGCTGATTCTCTAGGATTCTTTAGGTATACCATCATATCATCTGCAGAGTGACAGTGTTGTTTCCTCATTGCCTATTCTAATTCCTTCAATTTCTTTTTCTTTGCTTATTGCTATGAGCTAGCATTTCCAGTACAATATTGAATAATAGTGGTGATAATGGGCATCCTTGCCTCACCCCTTATTTTATTGAGAAGGCTTCTAGCTTATCCCTATTACAGATAATGCTTGCTGATGGTTTTAGATAAATATTGTTTATCATTTTAAGGTAAGCTTCATTTATTCCTGAGCTCTCCACTTGTTTTTTTTTTCTGAATAGGAATAGGTGTTATGTTTTGTCTAAGGGTTTTTTCTGCATCTATTGAGATAATCCTATGATTTCTGTTGCTTTTGTTATTGATATAGTCAATTATGCTGATGGTTTCCCTCATATTGAACCAGCCCTACATTACTATTATAAATCCCACCTGCTTACAGTATAGGACCCTTGTGATATATTGCTTCAGTCTCCCTGCCAGTATTTTATTGAAACATTTTTCATCAATATTTCATTAGGGAAATTGGTCAACAATTTTCTTTCTCTGTTTTGGCTCTTCCTGGTTTAGGTGTCAATACCATATTTGTATAGTAAAAGGAATTTGGTAGAACTCTTTCTTCACCTATTTTCCCAAATAGTTTATATAGTATCGGAAATAATTGCTCTTTTAATGTTTGGTAGATTTTGTTTGTAAATCTATCTGCTTGCCTGAAAATTTTGACCACAGAGAGATGTCTGAGAAATTGACAGTAGGAAATTATTCCTGGGAATTTCAGACTTGTCCATCATCTGAGGATGAGGAACTGTTTAAAGAGGCAAGGCAAGGAGCCTTTCTAATCAGAGGAGGCATTTCTACAGAGATACCAAATGTCACAATGAAATCCAGGAATTCCACTCCATCTATGGGCAAAGATTTACCCTCTGTGCTATGCAGATACCATAGTTGTAAAATTGGCATTTTCCCTGGACATGAACCATGTCACCCAGAAGAACTATTCTGGGAGACTTGGCTGGATGGGCAAGAGTGTGCCTGGGACATTGGAAGGCCCCTGAGCCAGACAAAATGATGAGGCTGACAGATGGTCTAAGGGGGTCGGCAGGATACCCTCACAGAGGCAAGGACAGATGTTACCTGGCAGAAATGTATACAGACTTTAGCTGTGGTGTCTGAGGATGAGCGGATCCAAAGACCCCTGTGCTCATTTTGTCTCTAATACTGTGCATGCAGCACAAAGGAGAAAAAAGCCAGTTAATGTGTTCCTCGGGGTGGAGCAACATATACAGAGACTGATACAAACAGAGGCTGCAGCCTCCAAGAATGCAGGAAAGATCACAGTGCAGAGACTGTTCTGAGACTTGGTGCATGACCCTGGTGTGCTGACGTCATCAGATCTATGCAGACACAGGAACCACTGCCAATAATGGCTGAGGGGAGGCGGTGCTCCTGATATAATGCATGGGGCTCAGCCTGTCAGGCTCCAGGCTTCTCAGGTGTGGGCCCTAGGGGCAAAATGGGAAAAGATCACCCCTGGTGCTGAACTGCTGTCAGAGAACCTGAGCCAATCAGGTAAGGGATGGAGCAGGGCATGATCCTGTTCTCCTTGGAGAGGAGGCAGAGGACCAAGGGAGCAGAGGGCAGGAAAGCCTGATGTAAGACCACCTCCATCAGGTAACCATCAGACTAACAGATGCGCCTTTGGTTATAATGTGGAGTAGAGGGTCATACTCATGTTGGATGTGTGTGTGTGTTGGTCCTTCTTTGCCAAAGAAGGCCATGCCATCAGAGAAATGATGACATGACTTGCACTTGATTTTGTTTTGAGTGAGGGAGGGCTGTGCAGGTCACCAGCCTCACTTCTCCTCCAGAGCCATCTGAATCCAGTGACCAGATACTCATCAGGACGGCTGGAGATGACCCAGGATGAGGCAATTGGGGTTAAGTGACTTGCCCAAGGTCACACAGCTAGTGAGTGTCAAGTGTCTGAGGTAAGATTTGAACTCAGGTCTCCTGACTCCTGCACTGGTGCTGTATTCACTGTACCACCTAGCTGCCCCATACTCACAAAGAGAATGCAGCCTTGGTGATGAAGAAACTAAATCTTCTGATCCAGCTTCAGGAAACCAGTGTAGGGCCAGGGAAAGTGGTCACCCTGGACCCCAAGGAGAGTCACATTAACCTCCTCATCAATTGCTTATTGGTCTGTTCCACCAGGACCCACAGGACCTTGTGCAGAGGCAATGGTGAAAATTGAGACTGTTGGGATGACTAGGTTGCACAATGAATGGAGCACCGGCCCTGGACTCAGGAGGATCTGAGTTCAAATCCAGCCTCAGATAGTTGACACTACCTGTGTGAACCTAGGCAAGTCACTTAGCCCCAATTGCCTCGTGTCCCCCCCTTCCCAAAAATTGAGACTGTGGACTGCAATGCTGTCCTATCCAGGATCTCAAGTTACAGTCCTTTTCCAATCTTTTTCTAATAGATATTTGGGTAAGATACTTTTGAAATCTATGACAGGCTATCCCTCTTTGTAGATGACATGATGGTATACTTCAAGAATCTTAGAAAACCAACTAAAAAACTAGTTGAAATAATTAACAACTTTAGCAAAGTTGGAGGATAGAAAATAAAGTCACCTAAATTAGCATTTCCATATCCAGCACCAAAAGATAGAATGAAAAATTCCATTTAAAGTAACTGTAGATCATGTAAAATATCTGAGAGTCTACCTGCCAAGACAAACCCAGGAACTATATGAACACAATTACAAAACACTTTTCACACAAATAAAGTCAGATCTAAATAACTGGAAAAATATCAATTGCTCATAGGTAGGCCAAGCTAATATAATAAAAATGACAATTCTACCTAAATTAATTTACTTATTCAGTGCCATATCAACTTAACAAAACATAATAACAAAATTCATCTGGAAAAAAAAGGCCAAGAATATCAATGGAGTTCATGAAAAAAATGCAAAGGAAAGTGGCCTGGCCATACCAGATCTAAAACTACATTAGAAAGTGGCAATCATCAAAATTATACTGGCCAAGAAATACAGTGGTAGATCACTGGAATAGAATAGGTATAGAAGACACAGTAGTAAATGACTATAATAATCTACTGTTCGATAAACCCAAAGACTCTAGCTTTTGGGATAAAAACTCACTTTTTGGCAAAAAACTGCTGGGAAAATTGGTATGGCAGAAACTAGGCATAAACCAACACTTCACACCATATATCAAGG
Organism: Potorous gilbertii; assembly: GCA_028658325.1. Taxonomy (NCBI): domain Eukaryota; kingdom Metazoa; phylum Chordata; class Mammalia; order Diprotodontia; family Potoroidae; genus Potorous; species Potorous gilbertii. Next base: position 45,945,235 of record CM053775.1, read on the forward strand.
TCAAAATGGGTAACATGATTTAGACGTAAAGGGTGATACCATGAGCAAATTAGGAGAGCATGGGATAGTTTACCTGTCAGGTCTATTGAAAAGGAAAGAATTTAGGACTAAACAAGAGATAGACAATATTTTGAAATACAAAATGGATAATTTTGATTACATTAAGTTAAAAAGTTTTTATATAAACAAGACCAAGGAAAGCAGAGGGCTAGGAAACGATTTTTACAGTCAGTGTTTCTGATAAAGGCCTCACTTCTCAAATATATAGAGAAATGTGGCAAACTTATAAGAATATGTCATTTCCCCAATTGATAAATGGTCGAAGAATATGAACAGAAAGTTTGAGATGAACAAATCAAAGTTATCTTTAGTCATATGAACAAATGCTCTAAATTGCTATTGATTAGAGAAATGCAAATTAAAACCAACTCTGAGGTACCATTTCATACCTATCAGACTGACTAATATGACAGAAAAGGGAAATGACAAATGTTGAAGGGGATGCAGGAAAACTGAGATACTAATGCACTGTTGCTGGAGTAGTGAACTGATCCAACCTTCTGGAGAGCAATTTGAAACTATATACCCAAAGGGCTATAAAACTATACATACCCTTTGATCCAACAATATCACTCCAAGGTATATATCCCAAAGAGATTTTAAAAAGGAGGGGGAACGACCTATTTGTGCAAAAATGTTTATAGCAGCTCTTTGGCAAAGAATTGGAAATTGAGGGAATGTCTATCAATTGGGGAATGGCTGAACAAATTGTGGTATATATATGTAATGAAATACTATTGTGCCATATAAAATGATGAGCAGGTTGATTTCAGAAAATCCTAGGAACATTTACATGAATTGATGCTGAGTGAAGTGAGCAGAACCAGGAGAACATTGTACATAGTAATAGCCACATTGTGCCATGATCAACTATGAATGACTTAGCTCTTCTCAGTTGCTACAATGATCCAAGACAAACCCAAAAGACTCATGATGAAGCATGCTATACTCCTCCAGAGGAAGAACTGATATTGTGTGAATACAGACTAAAACATACTGTTTCCTTCTTTCTTTTTCTTTCTTTCCTCCCTTCCTTCCTTCCTTCTCTTCTTTTCTTTTTTTTTTTTGAGTCTTCTTGTGCAAAATGACTAATATGGAAATGTTTTACGTGATTGCACGTGGATAACCTATATCAGATTGCTTGCCATCTCAGGGAAAAGGGAGGGGACAAAGGGAGAGAAAGAATTTGGAGCTCAAAACTTTAAAAAAAACACAAATGTTAAAAATTGTTTTAATATATAATTGGAGAAGATACT
>CM053775.1:45953510-45994853 GCA_028658325.1 Potorous gilbertii
CTCTCAATCTGCCCTCCTTTCTATCAGCCTCTCTCCCCTTTTTCCCCCTCCCCTCCTCCTCTATAGGGTGAGATAGATTTCTATACCCACCTGAGTGTGTATGTTATTCCCTCTTTCAGTCAAATTTGATGAGAATAAGGTTCAGGCAATGCTTGAACACCTCCCCCTGCTTCCTTCTATTGTAATAGGCCTTTTGTGCCTCTTCATGTGATATAGCTTACCTCATTCTACCTTTCTCTCTTCTCCTAGTGCAATCTTCTTTCTCACCCTTTAAATTTTTATATTATTCTATCAAAGTCCACTTGTCCCTGCACCCTCTGTCTATATATACTCCTTCTAACTGCCCTAAGAGAGCTACCGTTCTTAAGTATTACAAGTATCATTGTCTTGTGTAGGGATGTAACAGTTTAACCTTATTGAATAACTTATGATTTTCTGTTCTGTTTACCTTTATATGCTTTCCTTGAGTCTTATATTTGAAAATCAAATTTTCTGTTCAGCTCTGGTCTTTTCATCAGGAATGTTTGAAAGTCCTTTATTTCATTGAATGCCCATCTTTTTCCCTGAAAGAATATGCTCAGTTTTGCTGGGTAGGTGTTTCTTTGTTATAATCCACGCTCCTTTTCCTTCCAGATGGTCATATTTCACATCCTTCAGTCCTTTAATGTAGAAGCTGTTAAATTCTGTACTCCTGATTGTGACTCCTTGATAGTTGAATTGTTTCTATCTTGTAGTATTTTTACCTTGACCTGGGAGCTCTGGAATTTGGATATAATATTCTTTGGAGTTTTCATTTGGGGAATCTCTTTCAAGAGCTGATTCATAGATTCTTTCAATTATATTTTACCCTCTGGGTAATGAACTCCATCTGTGGCCTGGGTTTTTAATCCTTAGTCTGTGGCCTGTGTTTAGTTCTCAGTCTGCAGTCTGGATTTAGGTCTCAGGCAGAAGCTAGTTGTAGACTGCAATGAATGCCTGAGTTTGGGACTCAGTCTGTGGCCTGTGTTTGGGGCAAAGTCAGTGGTCTGGGTTGGGTCATAGGCAGGGGCCAGGCTACATTGAAGGCCTGGGTTGGGGACTCAGACTGTAGTCTGCATTGTGGTTCATGCAAGAGCCATGTTTAGGGGACAATGAAGATCTGGGTATGGAGCTCAGTCTGTGATCTGGATTAGGCCTCACCTTATGTCCTTGACCCACCCGGGTTCACTGCCTTGTCATGGCAGATGTTCAATGAAACTTTGAAACCCATGTCGGGTTACCCAAGATGGACAGGTTATAGTGGAGAGTTCTGACAAAAGGTGATCCACTAGAAAAGGAAATGGCAAACCACTCCAGTATCTTTGCCAAGGAAATCCTATAGACTGTATTAAAATGACATTAGAAGATGATTCCCTCAGGTCAGAAGGTGTGTCCAGTGCTCTACTGGGGAAGAGTGGAGGATGGCTACAAGGAGCTTCAGTACTAATGAAGGAGCTGGGCCAAAGCGAAAAGGAAGCTCGGCTGTGGATGTGTCTGGTGATGACAGGGACATCTGATGCTGGAAAGAACAATGTTGCACAGGAACCTGGAATGTAAGATCTGTGAACCACGGTGAGCTGGAGGTGGTTGAACAGGAAATAGAAATATTAGACATTGACATTTTGGGTGTCAGTGAATATAAATGGATGGGAATGGGTGAATTTGATTCAGGTAATCACTTCATATACTCCTGTTGGCAAGAATCTCTTAGAAGAAATGAAGTAGCCCTCATAGTCAATAAAAGAGTGAGAAAAGCAGCACTGGGGTATACTATTAAAAATGACCAAAGGATATCAGTTTAAATTTAAGGCAAACTGTTCAACATCATGGTAATATAAGTCTGTGCTCCAAACACTGATGCCAAGGAGGCCAAAACTGGTCAGTTCTATGAAGACCTACAACATCTTCTAGAAATCACACACACACACACACACACACACACACACACACACACAGATATCACATTGATCATAGGGAATTGGAATGCCAAAGTAGGAAATCAAAAAATAATTGGAATAACAGGTAAGTTTGGCCTTGGAGGATAAAATGAAGCAGGGCAGAAACTAATAAAATTTTGTCCAGATAAATCACTGGTCATAACAAACACTCTTTTTCAACGAAAGGTGACTATACACATGGACATCACCAGAAGACCAATATGACAATCATATTGATTATATGCTTTGAGCCACAAAAATAGAGAAGTTAAAACAAAACTTGGAGCTATGGCTCAGATTATGGGCTTTTTATTGCAAAATTCAGACCTAAATTGAAGAAAGTCAGGAAAACCATTGAACCATATAGGTATGACCTAAATAACATCCTTTATTACTATGAAGTAGAAGTGATAGATAGATTTAAAGGATCAGATCTGGTAGAATGCCTGAAGAACTATGGGCAGAAGTTTGTAATATTGTTCAGGAGGCAGTAACAAAAAACATTCCAAAGAAAGAGAAGAGCAAGAAAGCAAAATGGCAGTCTAAAAAGGCTTTACAAATATCTGAGGAAAGAAGGGAAGGGAAAGCAAAAGGAAAAAGGGAAAGATATACCCAACTGAATGCAGAATTTCAAAGAACAGCAAGAAGAGATAAGGTTTTCTTAAATGAGTAATGCAAAGAAATAGAAGAAAATAAAATGAGAAAGACTCATTTCACACATTAGCAAGGTTATGCTTAAAGATTCTGTAAGAAAGCCTTTAGCCATATGTGAACTGAGAATTTCCAGAAGAGCAGGCTGGTTTTCAAAGAGGCAGAGGAACTAGAGACCAAATCGCCAACATTCTCTAGATTATAGAGAAAGCAAGGGAGCTCCAGAAAAAAAAAAGCATCTGTTTCTGCTTCATTTGCTATATTAAAGCCTTTAAAATGTAGCAGCTCCTCAAACATATGGGAAAACCAGATCATCTTACTTGTCTCCTAAGGAACCTGTACGCAGGTCAAGAAGCAATAACAAGAACTGAACATGGAACAATTGACTGGTTTAAGATTGGAAAAGGAGTATGACAAGGCTGTATGTTGTCACTTATTTAATGTATATACAGAATACATCACATGAAATTCCAGGCTGGATGAATCAAAGGCAAGTAGAAATATCAACAATCTCAGATATGCAGATGATATCACTCTGATGGCAAAAAGTGAAGAAGAATTAAGAAGCCTCTCGATGAGGGTGAAAGAGGAGAGTGTAAAAGCTGGTTTGAAGCTTAACATCAAAAAAATGAAGATCTTCACAACTCCCTGGCAAATAGAGGGACAAGAAATGGAAGGAGTGTCAGATTTTACTAAGGATCAAAGTCTGCAGATGGCGACTGTAGCCATGAAATTAAAGACGTTTGCTCCTTGGAAGGAAAGCTATGGCAAATCTGTGCAGCATGTGAATAAGTAGAGATATCACCTTGTTGACAAAGGTCCATATAGTCAGTGCTATGGTCTTTCCAGTAGCAATGTATTGCTGTGAGAGTTAGACTATAAGGAAAACTGAGCACCACAGAATTGATGCTTTCAGGTTGTGATGCTGGAGAAGACTTTTGAGAGTCCCTTGGACAGCAAGGAGATCAAATCAGTCAATAATTAAAGACATTAATTCCAATTATTCACTAGAAGGTCAAATACTGAAGCTGAAGCTTAAATAACTTGGTCACATAATGAAGAGAGGGGAGGAGGGAGGGGGGAAGGGAGGAGAAAGTGGAGGGGAGGGAGATGGAAGACTTAATTTTTATATATATTTTTTGACCCAAAGCCCATTTTTATTGAAAGAATGAACAACAAAACACAAAGACCTTTTACATTCACATAGGATCCCATGTGGGCAGCTAGGTGGTGCAGTGGATAGAGCAGGAGTCAGGGGGACCTGAGTTCAAATCTCACCTCAGACACTTGACACTCACTAGCTGTGTGACCTTGGGCAAGTCACTTAACCCCAGTTGCCTCATCCTGACTTATCTCAAGTCATCCTGGTGAATATCTGGTCACTGGATTCAGATGGATCTGGAGGAGAAGTGAGGCTGGTGACCTGCATAGCCCTCCTCACTCAAAGTCAAGCGCAAGTCATGTCATCATTTTTCTGATGGCATGGTCTTCTTTGGCAATGAAGGACGAACACACACATATGTGGTCAAAAAAAAATTCCATTTCCAGATAGCAATGTAATGCAATAAACTTTAGCTGCATCATCTATAGAATCAATAATACCACACACTAATTTCTCCAGCTGAGAATACTGGGCCCTCCACTATCATTTGGAATATTCAACCAGCTGCTCATAAAAAAGGAGAAGGAAAAGGAACAGACTGCTGGTTGGCTTTCTGTCACTTTGTTTATAAGGAAATGATAGGAGAGGTGGAATAGAGACAAGAGATGAATTTGCCAAGAAATTGGTATCAACTGATTGGATTCCAAAAGAAAAGTCAGAAGATGGGTAGGCATAGATAGGCTGTGATCAGTACTGTTGAAGGGAATACTCAACATTGATGAGATCACAGATCCACTGGACTCTCTGAATATTTTAAAGGAAAAAGGCTTAGAGTTCTGTAAAGAAGGAGATGTTATGACGGGGCAGAGAATGATACTGAGGAAGGAATGTGGCCAGTCAAAATCTGGAGTTTCAAGGAGCCACATACAGAATGCATCCCTCATTGCTATATGTGAATTTTGCTTCTTGGACAATACATGAAATGGGGTAGCTCAAAGAGGCAGGCTGGGCAGTGGTTTGCGAAGTTTAGTCTCAGACTTTATGACAGGAATAAGGTTTAAGCAGGAAGAGCTTAATTACATCCATAATGCCCAGACCTTTCCCTCCTTTTCCTCCAAACTTCTAAAAAGTATGAAGCTCCTGCTAATTCCCTTCTCCCTCCAACTTTCCCTAAACCTCAACCTACCAAGTCAGTTGTTTAGGCATGGGTCTAAGTATGAGGCCTAGATTTGAGCCAGAGTAATCTTATTCCCTGGAAGTAGAGTAACCAAAGAACTTCAGGGCTGGTGTAGGAGAATGACTGAATGTATTCAAACAGCTCTCCCACTTCCCAAGTTAAAGCAAGCTGGATTTAGCCCACTGTATGTGGGCTGTACCCCCCTCCCTCATTTCACAGAGTTATTAAAGTTTCTCTAAAAACAATTAGAATCTCCCAAGGTAGCTCAAAACTTTCCAAAGCAGTTTTCTGTATTAGTGTTCTGCATTTGAAACTCTTGGTGCAAGAGTTCTGTTCCAGAGATGGTGGGCAGGTACCTTCAATTCTATTTCCAAAGCTACTCCAGGAGGCTTAATAACATCCTACCAGCTTATTCAATGACTTAAGTGAGTTCAGCAACTGAAAACAAAACATAAAAACACACTGCTTCAGGAATGGACTTTTCTTTGTCTCAGGTAAGACAGAGGATACTGATTGCCCATGAAAACATTAGAAAAGAACCTAGGAAGAGACCCTCAGAAAAACCACATCAGAAACTCATATATCCCATAATATGGAGCTTCTCCTTTGTTCCCCTGAGTAATAGAGAGATACATTTTCAAGGCAAAGACATCATTTTCTGGGTCGGGTGGGGCTTTAGAGACCTGGTAAGTGTTTTTGTCTTCTTGATGCTGAAAAAAACCCAGAAAGCGATGCTTGCTTACTTTTGTGGCTAGTTTATATGTTTAGGAAAAATCCACAGAATGTTAAGAGGGAGAAAAAAAGTTTCAGAAGCCTGCATCTTACCCACATACTGGTCCTGGAAATGTGTAATCAGATTCTTTCCAGCCTCTACACCCTGGGGTAGGGCAAGGAACCTGAAGAAAACTTTGCAAAGCCTAGCACCATTATTATATTTTTTTAAAACAAGGGCTCAAAGAAAATATAGCCCTAAAACAATACATACAGGTGATAAAAAAAAAATGCCAGTAAAAAACGAACTTTCTGCAGATATTTTTCCATAAATCCCCTGGCAAGCCTTGGAAACATATGTTTTGCTCAGTTGCTGGGCTTCACCTCAAAGCCTCCTCCCTTGCAGGCAGTGGTGAGAGACCTAGACCACACTTCTCCATAAAATAGAAGAGTCATATCACCTAGCAACAACACCCTGAATTTTCCCTGCTTTTAAATGACACCATCCCCAATTAAGTCAAGCTTCAAAGGGTCCAAATGTGGAAGTTGAAGTCGAAGTCAAAAGGTTTAGAGGAAACCAATGCTTTTCAGATTTGTCAGGTCTAACCCACCTTTATCAAGCTCCAGTTTCATTTAACAGCTTAACAGTCACATTAACTGAGGGGCAGAGCCAAGATGGCTGAGTGGAAAGACACATATACTCTAGCGCTTCCCCCACAGCCCACAAAATACCTGTAAAAAATGATTCTCAACAAATTCTAGAGCAGCAGAAGCCACAGATAACAGAATGAAAGAGGTTTCCAGCCAAAGGTAACCTGGAAAGCTGACAGGAAAGGTCTATCTTACTGGACGCTGGGCAGAGCTCTGGCCACAGGGCACTGGGAGGAACAGGACCTGAACAGACCTCTGGGGCAGAGTTTCCAGCAGGGAGGGTCCCAGATCCCTCAATCCACAAGCAACAAAGAAAGCTCCAAAGGTCAGTGTGGAAGGGCTTTCCCAGCTGGGCGAGAGGGAATAGGGTTCCTCCAGCAATAGCCCCAGGCAACAGCAGAGGCAGCAGACTTCAGGCAGCTACAGTGACCAGGAAGCAACTTGGGTCCATCGTCCAAGCAGCTCAGCTTAAAGCCTCTGGCGGGAGGGAGCAGCTGATCTAAACCTCAGCCCTCAGTGACAGCCCTGCTCCCACTCAAAGCCCAGGGAAATCGAGTGGCAAAGTCAAATCTCAGCCTTGAACATGGCATTGGGGAGAGTAACTGGCTGGGAAGAAGCCCAAAAAAAGGGGGAAAAAAATAAGACCATAGAAGATTACTTTCTTGGTGAACAGGTGTTTCTTCCCATCCTTTCTGATGAGGAAGAACAAGGCATTCTGTCACAGGAGGTCAAGACCCCTGCCTCCAGGGCCTCCAAAGGGAACTTAAATTGGCCTTATGCAATAGAAGAGCTTGAAAAGTGAGTTAGCAGCTTGCTAAAGGAGAACCAAGAAAATACTGAGGAAAATAACACCTTTAAAAAGAGACTAATTCAATTGGAAAAAGAGGTGCAAAAAGCCAATGAGGAGAAGAAGGCTTTAAAAAGCAGAATTAGCCAAATGGAGGAGAAGGTTCAAAAGCTCACTGAACAAAATAGTTCATTGAAAGAATTGAGTTCAGGGAAATGAATGACTATGAGATAAACCAAGCAGTTAAACAAAACCAAAAGTTTGAAAAAATAGAAGATAATGTGAAACATCTCATTGGAAAAACAACTGACCTGGAAAATAGATCCAGGAGAGACAATTTAAAAATCATGGGACTACCTGAAAGCCATGATCAAAAAAAGAGCCTAATTATCAAGGAAAACTGTCCTGATGTTCTAGAACCAGAGGACAAAATAAATATTGAAAGAATCCACCAATCACCTTCTGAAAGAGACCTGAAGAGAGAAACTCCTAGGAATATTGTGGCCAAATTTCAGAGTTCCCAGGTCAAGGAAAAAATACTTCAAGCAGCCAGAAATAAACAATTCAAGTACTATGGGAATACAATCAGGATAACACAGGATCTGGCAGCTTCAACATTAAGGGATCGAAGGGCTTGAAGTAGGATATCCCAGAAGTCAAAGGAACTGGAATTAAAACCAAGAATCACCTACCCAGCAAAACTGAATATAATACTTCAAGGTAATAAATGGTCATTCAATGAAATAGAGGACTTTCAAGCATTCTTGATGAAAAGACCAGAATTGTATAGAAAATTTGACTTTCAAACACAAGAATCAAGAGAAGCATGAAAAGGTAAACAGAAAGAGAAATCATAAAAGACTTTCTAAAGCTGAACTGTTCACATTCCTACATAGAAAGAAAATATTTATAACTCTTGAGACTTTTCTCAGTATTTGGGTAGGTGGAGGGATTGTACATACATACATACACACACACACACACACACACACACACACAGAGTACAGGCTATGTTGAATCAGAAGAGATGATATCCACAAAAAAAAAATATTAAGGGATGAGGGAGGAAAATACTGGGAGGAGAAAGGGATAAATGGAATGGGGGAGGATATAACTCATAAAAGAGATAAGAAAAATCTTGTTCAATGGAGGAGAAAAGTGAGAAGGGGAAAAGGGAAAAGTGAAGCTACTCTCTCCACATATGGCTTAAGGAGGTAATAATATGCTCACTAAATTTGGTATGAAAATCTATCTTACACTACAGGAAAGTAAGAGAGTAGGCAACAAGTGGGGTGAGGGGAATGATAGAAGGAAGGTCAAATGGGAGAAGGGAGTAACTAGAAATAAACACTTTTGGGAAGGGACAAGGTCAAATGAGGAAAAAACAAGGGGGGATAGAATAGGAATGTTTCTTTTTTCTTTCTCTATTTTGTATTTAAGTTTAAAATTTTAAAAATTTACAAATAAAGAAAGAAAGAGAACTATATTTGGAAGCAGAGGACCTGGTTTCAAATTCTGACTCTGACACAGCTACCTGAATGACACTTGACCAAGTCATTAACCAGTTGGGCCCTGGTTTCTTCAACTATACTAGATAATGCTAGAGGTCCTTTCTATACTTAAATTTATGATTCTATATGTATGAACAGATGAAGAGTGAAATAAATAGATCTAAGAGAATAATTTACGGAGTGACTAAAGCAATGAAAAGATACAGGAAAGTCACCAACTGAATCATCGAAGAAGCAGTGATGTGTATGGCCCATATCAGATTGCACATCATCTTGGGGAGGAGGAGTGGAAGAAAGGGGAAAAAAATTTAAAACTCAAAATCTTATAAAAGTGAATGTTGAAAACCAAAAATCAAGGAAGAAAGAAAGAAGGAAGGAAGGAAGAAAGAAAAGAAAGAGAGAGAGAAAGAAAGAAGCAATGCCAACCAAGAAGAGAATGCCAGCCAACATATGTCTGAACACATATACTCCGTCCACACACACCAGCAAGAACCTAAAATTGGTACCAAACTGAAAAATGATCAAGAAATCCACTGAAAAATAACAGCGAGTAACTTCTTTCACTCCAGAAATGCATAAAAAATCAGCTAGAAGCCAGTCCATGGACAAAAGCCCACCAGCAAATCCAGAGCCAGCACAGGTAAGCAAACCCAGCCTCTCCTAGCTCTATGAGAGAAAGGCAGATACATGTATAGCTTGTGTTTAAAGGCAGCAAGAGTGGAGAGCTCCCTTGAGAAAACTGCTGTGGTAGCCAGTCTACAGATGTTTAGAATCTCACACAGGGGAATTTGAAAATCTCCTGGGTGGATTCACTTTGTTTCTTGTGCTTTGCTACTGCAAAAAGGGCTGCTATAAAAATTTGGATGTATATAGAGATTTTCTTCTTATCAACAACTTCCTTGGGGTCACTTCCCAGTTGTGGAATCTTTGGGTAAAAGGGTATAGTCACTTTATTTGCATAATTCCAAATTACTTTCCAAAATGTTCATAGCTGATTCATAGCTTCACCATTGACGTCAATAAAACATTTTTACTATTTTTTTTAACAAAAAGGAAAAAGTCATTTCTATTTGTTGCCTACGTTTTTTCTTCTCACTTGTCAAATCCTTACAATCTTGTTCTCTCATTCAGTTGAATTCACAGCTCAACTCATAGTTACAAGATTTATAGTATCTTAAAAAAAGATTTCCTGTATCTTAATCTCAAAGTCTTCCTTAGTGACCATTGCGGTTTTTGTTTCCGACTGCATTCCTCCCAAGGACTACCTGCCAGGTCTGTGCCTCCTCTAGTATTAAAGTCACTCAGAATTGTAAGCTTGTCCTCTTTCAGTACATTGATGATGAGGGTCTCCACGTCTTCATAAAATTTTTCTTTGACTTTATCAGTGTTCATCACGGTGGGATCTGATAGTGGTGGCATGGTGTTTTCCTGCATTATCATGAGCCTGTTATTCACTCTTTTTGGGAGGCATACAAACTTGTTGACTAGATTAGTTTTGATTGTGAAACTTACACAGCACTCCCCTTCACTGTGGCCATTCCAGAAAAAACGAGAATCTAGCTGTGACTTCAGTAAGCTGGCCTTCATTGGTCAGTCTTGTTTCATTCAGGGCTGCCATTTGGATGTGATGCCTGCTGCGTTCATTTCATTTTGTCCATAATTGTGCACACCAGCTCCCACTGTATCCCCCCTGCTGCTCTGTCACAGGACTCTGAGGTAGGTAAAAATGTTAATGTCTTTTGATTTGTGAATAAATTGGATTTAAGTGAAGCAGAGTTGTTTGAAGTCTTCAGTCTCACTCTCTCTACCAGTCATCAAAGTCCAGTGGCAAGCAAAAAGTCAAGATGAATGGTGATGGCTCAAGATGCAGTGGATGACCTTGGCATCTTCAATGTCCAAACAAGCTCTAAGCATTCCACAGCTTCTGCCTGTGCTGGCTTCGTGGCCTATTGGAACAAATTGTTCACATTCGCCTATTCTACCAGGGTAAGTCTTCACATTCTTGGAGTAGACACTCTACCAACTCACCAAAAGGCTTGAAGCCCCTTGGTTACTCAGTGTGGTTTAACCCATATGCTGAGACAGTTTTACCAGAATGTGACCTCTGTGCAGCTTCTGAACTACAGTTGAGAGTTGGGTGAATCAGGTGGACACCAAAGGTGGATGAGCAGCCCTCAGTTTAGAGGGTTAGTCTTCCCTGAATGCTGCTCCATAAATGCTTATGCTCTGGTGTTGATATACTTGTTTAAAAAACATGTCATTGACAACAGTGTAAATGGGAAGGCCAAATTAAAAAGGAGAAAGTATGAGAAAATCCTTCCCCTCTTTGTAGAGGTGTGTGTGTGGGGTGGGAGGGGGGACTCATTGCATTTAACCACAGTGACTTACTTGGGTGATCTGTCAGTTAGCTTTGCTCAAAGGTTGTTTTTCTCTTTGGTTTTTATTCCTTGTACAAAGAATAGCTCCTGGGGAGGGGACAGCAATACATTAGGAATAAGGTGGTGTTAAAGCCATAGCAAATAAGGAAATCAACGCTTGTTGAATTGAATGGGAGCAAATAAAGAAGTGTTGTTATTGTAGAAGAGGGAGTCTTAACCTGAGATCTGTTGTTCAGTAATTTCTATCCTGTCTGACTCTCTATGATACCATTTGGGGTTTTCTTGGCAAATATACTGGAGTGGTTTGCCATTTCTTTCTCCAGCTCATTTTACAGTGGAGGAAACTGAGACAAACAGTTAAGTGACTTGCCTAAGGTCACACAGCTAGTATCTAAAGCTGGATTTGATCTTGGGTCCACCTGACTCCAGGCACAGTGCCCTATCCACTTTGCTTACCTAGCTGCCCCTGAGGTCTGGTAATTTGATTTAAACTAATTTTTTTTTGAAACTATTTTTTTTGTCCAGAAAAATGTCCAGAGCTGAGAGATGGGATATCTTTTTCATGGAACATCCAGGAGACCGGTATCACTGGACTGAAGAAAATGGGTCAGTGAATAATGTATAAGAAGACTAGCAGGGTAAGAGAAGTCTAGGTTTCCGAGATCTACTGGCCATCTAGTTTAGATGTCTGAAAGGCAGTTGGGGATGATCTTTTGTGCCTAGGATGGGTTCTCTTGGTTTTCTGGAGATGCTGTTGATTGCCTAGTCTGATGGCATCATTGATATGATATAGTGGAAACTAACGTTGCATCTCAGCTCTGCTCCTTTCTACCTGAGTGACAGCTTTAGGGAAGTCCCTTCCCCTCTTCTGGGCCTGTTTCCTTTTCTGTAAAATGAGGTGTTTGAGTCCTTTCTACTACCTCCATATTTATGGTGGCATGAGTGCAGAAGGCACCCAACCTGCTTTGGGCTGGTGCTCCTTGGCCAGGCGGCTGGGTGGTTGTGGGCGTGGGGGCGAAGCAGTCCACAAACGTATGGATTAATTGCTTACTGTATGCCTAACGAGTGCTATAGTGAGAGCTGGGATCCAAAGGCAAAAGAATTTTCTTTGTAATTTACAAAGGGGTAATTTACACCTCTCTGCTTCTGAAGGGAGGTGGGAGAGGGGTGGGGGGGGTGGCTGGCCCCCAACTCAGGCTGCTAGGGAGACAGGAAGGGGAAAGTGATAGATAAGCCCCTCCATAGAACTACCCTGTGATCAGCACTGCGCTAAGGCCAGGCTGCCCTTGGTGGAGTCTTGGGAGCGCTGTGGGACTCTCTCCGACAGTCGCGATCCCTTAAGGGTCCTGGGGTCTCCCCTCTCACCCCCAGGCCTCCTGTCCACACAGTCCTGGGGGCCGGCTCTCCAGCTCCAGCCTGGTTCAAAAGCCCCAGAGTGGGTGGGGACTGACTGGGGCTTCGTTCCTTCCTCTCCCCGCCCAGCCAGCAGGGTGGGGTGGCGTGCAGGGAGGTGGCCCAGCCCGGAAAGGGAGACGAACTGACTGGGCTGGGAGCAGGGACCTGGGGCTGCGAAGGAGGGCAGACGCGGCTAGCAGCGGCTCCTCAGGTAGAGCAGGCTGGTCCAATGGGCAGGGAAGGGAGTGGGGAGGCTCCCCCAGGGCTGGCCTGAACCCAAGCTCCTGCTCCGGACTTGGGATCTTGGGTCAGACATATACTTGGTGAGCTGGCCACTAATGCCCTGGGCATTCGGTGGGGCCGGCGTTATGTTGGGCCCTCTCAGAAGCAGGGCCTCCCTTTCCTTCACTTGTCCAATCTAGGGAGCCCTGCTTCCTGAGGGACAGAGAGAGGAGGGCCGTAGGCACTGAGATCTTGGGGGCCCCTGGAATATGGGGGGCAGCAAGGCCAGGGTTTTCTTATGGATGCCTTGAAGGAGAGGAAAGCTGGGGGTAGGGGGTGTTGGGGGCAGACATATTTCCTGCTGTGACCAAAGCTCACTTTTCCCCATATGGATTCCCACAAAGCATGCCTCCCTGCTTCTCCCAGCCCACTTGAGACTGATTTTAAAGTGGGGGGAGGGAGGGAGGGAGGAAGAGGTTGAACATTCTGCTGTTCCAGGATTCCTGATTTTTCCACTGATTCACTGTTGTGATTTCTTAACCTTTCTGGTCCTTCTCTGTTTAATGACCAAGTCTGGACTGGCTGCTCTCTAAGGGTCTTGCCAGGTCCAAAAGTGTGAACAAACATGACTCTACATTTGTGTACATGTTTTAGAAAAAGAAAAATGGTCACCAATGGGCCTATGGATAAACAAATGTGAGCACCCAGGGGAGAACATGAGGGTATCCAGTGGCACACATAGTATAAGGGAGAAGGATAGGCAAGCAGCATAAGACGCTCTGAGTGTCAGGGACAGGTGGCAGGGCTTCTGACCCCTTTGGAATGGTGAGTGTGGCTAGGCCCGATTCAATCAGTGGCCCTCTTGCTATCTATCTTCTTGTACCTTTCTGGGTCTGTGTTTCCTTATCTGCAAAATGACCTACAAACCCAAAGTAATGTAGTGAATACAAGGCCAGACTTGAAGTCAGAAGCTCTGGGTTCAAGTTCTGTCATCCCTGGCTGTGTGATCCAGGGCCAGTCCTCCAACCTCTTCAGTGCCCCAGGCAAGTGTCTTGGTCTGTAAGATTAGAAGCAATAAACATATTCATGGGGATGGAGGTTCCACACCTTAGAGTTCCTTACTTTAAAGAAATGCTAAGTACAGACCTTCCTTCCAACCCCCTGGTAATGGAGAGAGTTTGGCTTCCAGATTCCCCAGGCCCTAGGTGAAATGACTGGATGTAAAGATGTTCCTTAAACTCCCCTGCATCAGGCAACTAGAATAGTATTACTAACACTACTATACACTAAAAAGAGATTAACAGAGTGAAAGACAGGGACAAAGACACAGAGAGAGGGAGAGACATACAATGCATAGGTGAGGATAGAGAGAGATAAAAATAGTGATACTGATACTTATCTAGTGCTTAGTGTAGAAGGAGTTTCTTGTTCACAAGTCCAGTCCATAACCTTTAACTAAACACTTTTACAAACAACTTGTTAAGAGTCTCACAACAATACTGTAAGGTAGCTATTATGGGTAATTTTACAGATGAGGAAACTGAGGTGCCGAGGATCACACAGCTTATTGGCACCCAAATTTCCCTGCCTCCAAATCTGACACTTTATCTATTGTGCTACAGGAAGAAGGCTGAAAGCTCAAGGAGGGAACAGGAGTCCAAACCTTCCCGTGAGAGCAACATGGCTGCCTCTTGTGCCTGATGATTCAGTAACTCTCTCAGGTTCTTCTCCTTCTCTCTTCAACACTCAATGCCACCTCCTCTGGAGATGAAGGGGCTGTTTTTTCAAAAGTGGACAGTTGGTTGGAACCCAAAGGGTTCCAATGGGGAGCATCTGGAGCCTATTCCATGTTCATGCCCTGTCTCTTCCCTCCTCAATAGGCAGCCATGCCCAGCCCGGTCCCCATGCTGCTCTTTATCCTGCTCCTGGCAGGGATGACTAATGCCTTCCGAATCTGTGCCTTCAATGCCCAGCGGTTGACAGTTGCCAAGGTGGCGAAGGTCCATATCATGGAAACTATGGTTAAGGTGAGCACAACAAAAGAGACTGTCCTCACTTCTAATCCTATTTCAGTCCCTCTAGGACTCAGTTCCTTCTGTCAAGTGAAGGGATATTTTCTAAGATCCCATTTATCTCTGACATACTATGTAGGTATGTCCAGAATTCTGGGCACTGGGTAGGGGTGAAGAGAAATGCCACTTTGACCCACAGCAGTCCCAGTTCTGAGTGGGCACTTAGAAGGGGAGAAAACGGGGCTAAGGCATGCCTTTGGGGTAACAGGATGAGGTAGAGGGTGGCGTGACCTCCTTGATGCCAATGGGCAGTGACCATTGCTGTGTCCAACAGATCTTGGCTCGGTGTGACATCACAGTGTTGCAGGAAGTGGTGGACACCTCAGGCGATGCCATTCCTTTGCTGCTCAGGGACCTCAACAGGTAGGGCAGTACAGCAACCATTGCAGGAAGGTTAGGAAGCTTGGGGAGAACTGACCTTTGGGAACAGGGGACTTTGATCCTGCTCTTCTCCATCAGGTTTGATGACTCTGGCCCCTATAGCTTCCTGAGTAGTCCTCTTCTGGGACGTAGTACCTACATGGAGAAATACGTTTATGTGTACCGGTGAGTGCAACATCTCTCTCTTCACTCTCCCTGGGTTAGGCCACCCCAGACTCACACTCCCATGAGGACTCCTTGGGCCAAACAAATTGAGTTGTGGGAGAGGAGGGACCTCAGATCTTCTGACACAAGGCAGCTGGTGAGACAGACTCTGGGACTCCACCTTGCGGGGGTGAGAGGAGACAAAGACCCCAGGCCATTGCAAGGCCACTGCTGGGAAAGGCAGCAGGATGGGAGTGGGGAACTCACCTGAGGCTCAACCACTGGAAGGAAGTTGGCTGTTTCAACTAATTTTTCTTGCTAACCTGGTGCTAAGTTCAATTGTTTAGGCCTGCAAGTTCAAGTGCTAAAAGTAACCTCAAACTCGGGCCGACTTGGAACAAAGTACCAGTTGCCCTGTTCTAGTTATAGCTGTGTTCTCCGCTTATCTTTTATCCCCTTTCTTCCTCCCCAGGCTTTTGTCCAATCCCTGGCTTCTCTTGCCCCAGGAAGTATCTTTAAACCCTTTTAACAGGGAAGGTGGGATTCAGACTCCCCTGAAAGTAGATCTTTTCTTCCCTCTTTAGCCCTGAGCCAATTTATGTTGACCATACTGTTTCTAAAACACAGATGGTATGAGACTAAGGAAAAGAGACTGTTTTTTCAACCAACAGAGAGTGAGAAGCAATCCCCTTGGGAGGCTGATTCCCACTAATTCCCAAGAGGTTACTCCAGTTCAAATCCTGGTGACCTCTTTCTCCCCTTTCACCTTTTCTCTGAACCCATACAGTCCACATGATACCCTATCACAAAGTTCACTCAAGTCCAGGCTGCTCCTTAGTGAGTGTGGCTGTCCACTATGCCTATATGGATGGGAAGGTTGGTCTTCCTATTCCTCTCCAAGGTCCTAGAGAAGCTAGGCATCTCTGACCTGCTTCTTGCCTTCCCCTGTCTAGGTTCCATGTCCCTTCCTCCAAACCATCCCTAAGATCCACCTCTCTCCTTCTTTGATCTCTTCATTGGTTTCTCGTCCATAGAGGCCATGTGGTTGCATAGTTCTTTCTCTCCCTCCTTTTCTACTTCCCTTCAGGTTTGGGTTCAGGCTAGTTCCTCTGTGCCTGTGTCCCTCTCTGATTCTTTCAGGCCTCTTCCTGCTCCTTTTGACTTGAAAGTTAAGCCAAAGGGCAGAAAAACCTTGGGTGTCAACTCCATGATCTTCCCTGACTGAAGCTGTGAGCTTGAGTCCAGTGCTAAGGAATACAGACCTACTGTGGGTCAATGAAAGCCCACCTTGTCTCCATGGCCTTGGGAATGAGCTGCCATTTTCATTCTTGTGAGATTGTGGTATGCCCTGATTTTCAGCCACATAGCATACCTACATTCATTGCAGAGATGAATTGGTATTTCAGGGAGAAGCTTGGGTTCATTGAAAATGCTGCACAATTTCCCAAATCCTTCTCTTTAATTCTGGACCAGCTCATTGTCCATCCACAGTGTCCAAGATACACACATGTGTCGATGTACACATATATGTATACATACATGTATATGCACATAGCTGGACCAATTCTGCGGGCTGTGCATCCAATAGTATAACCTTGGTTGGACAATGAGTACTCTTGACCCTTACCTTTTCCTGTGCAGATTGATAGGTGGAATTCTCTTGAGTGAACATAGATCTTGAGTCTCTGCCCTGGTTTCTAGTCTTGACTTTGATGCATACATGGAAGACATCTTCTAGGAGAGAGTGTTTAGGTTGGCGTATTGATTTATTATATAGTACAGTGGGATTGCGTCAACTGTGTGGCCATCACACAGACCTCCCTGTTCTTTGCCCTCCTTCACACCCTATAACACCTCTTCCCCTCAGTTCTTTCTTAGGCCATGGCCCCTGCACTGGGTGAACCAGTTCAATTCTCCACTATTCTCCATTCTAGAATCCTTTGCCCACTTGTCCTTGCTGATTGCATCTTGCTAAACACTAATCTTGGATTATTCCCACCATCTGTCTACTTTGCTCCTACCCATAAGCTGCTGAATGGAGCTGAGGGACAATCACAAAGCCACACTAAATGGGGCTATTACAAATGTATGTTATCTAATGGTAAGAGAGTCTTCTTGAAAAGCAGCCCCTCAATGGCTTCTCAGTTTTGTCACCTCCAGCATGGATCTCTTTGGCATCTACTTGGTTTGGTCTAGTAGTTCATTCCCACCCCCATTTCCAATGCTGTCTCATTCTTTATATTGTGCATGGGAAGCTGTGCTGTTAGAGTACAAAGGAGATGGACGAATCTTCTGTTGTTGATGGAGGAAAGAGTTGTCTAGAGAAAAAAAATAGAGCAGCTAGGTGGTGCTACAGTCAGACTCATCTTCCTGAGTTCCAATCTGGCCTCAGACACTTACTAGCTGGGCGACTCTGGGCAAGTCAAATTAATTCTGTTTGCCTCAGTTTCCTCATCTCTAAAATGAACTGGAGAAGGAAATGGCAAACCACTCCAGTATTTCTGCTAATAGTCAGTATGAGTCAGACATGACTGAAAAATGACTGAACAGAGAAAGAAATGCTAGCTGAGTTTCTCTGATTTTTCACTTGTTTTGTGTTCTGCCTTCCACCATCATCCTTAAATATTTGAAGGCTAATCTGGCTTAATTGGATCTCTTGTCAAGTTGTCTATAAACATGTTTTTCCCTTCACTGCTTTTCAATGTTTTATGAGTTGAGGCTTCTTGTAATCTATCAGTTTCTCCTATATGATTTTATAAAGGACTTCATAGTATAAACTGCTGTTTTCCTTAGTTGCTACATTGCTCTCTTTGTTAAGGAGATCATCCTGGCTCAGGTCATTTTTCTTGCTGTTGGATCTCCTTGTTAAGATAATTTTACTAGATTAGTCCTAATTCTCTGGAAAATGTTGCTAGACTATGTGGAAGTGTGTGCCTGTCTTTATTTTCCATTTTCTAGCACTAGTCGATTGTCAGCTTGGTGCCATTTTCATGGAGTTCCTTCTCATACTTACTTGATTTTCATCTGACATTGATCTTTGTACCCAGGTGGTAGATTTGGAAATAACTCTCACATCAGTAGGGAGCTAATTGGTTCCTGTATGTTAAATTGACTCAGTTTCGGTTTGGACGTTGTTAGTCACTGCTCACCATTGTGGATACCCTTCTTTTAATGCTGTGTGTGTATGAAGCTTCTGTAGAATTTGTAAACCTTTGTCTGCTTTCATTCTTGATTCTGAGCAGCATACGACCAATTTTTTACCATTCCTCCCTTTTAGCTGGCAAGAGGAAAATGTGGGGAGTCCAGATTCAGTTCAGCCCTTGCTTTGCTGCTCACTCTTGGTCTCTCTGAGGCAGGCCAACACCTTCAGGTCTATTGCCCTGCCAGAGCAGGTTTTGAAGGCCATTTCCAAAGAAAAGCCCTCCAGGGCTCAGAGGACATTCAAAAGGGAAAGTCTGTCTTCTGGGTATTCATCAATTATACTTTCCCTTATTTTCCCCATCCTCTGTCCCCTACAGATCACACAAGACCCAGGTCCTGAATGCCTATGTGTACGATGATAAGATGAATGTCTTTGCTCGAGAGCCATTTGTGGCCCAATTCAGTCTTCCTAGCAAGGGTATGAGTGGAGCCTGGGCAGTGCTGTGGGGACATCTGGAAGCTGGGGGAGGCTGGAGGCTGTCTAGACACCAGAGATTGGAACATTTTCCAACTAAGACTGCTTAGTTTGAACCCAGAGTGTGGCATGCTGGCAATAAGGGCAGGAAAAGGAAGAAGGGCCAGAGGAAATGGTGTACAGGAAGATGAGAGGGTCAAAGGGGGGGGGGGTTGGGGGTGGATGGTCCTCACTTTGCCTTCCTCACCTCTCTAGTGCTCCCCAAGCTGGCCCTGGTGCCATTGCACACAACCCCCAAGGATGTGGCGACTGAGCTGGATGCCCTGTATCTCGTCTTCCTCAATGTCTCCCAGCAGTGGCAGAGTGAGGTGGTGGCGGGTTGGGGGTCTGGGAAGGGTTGGGGAGGGGCTTAGTGGGCAGGTTTGAAATAGGTATTAGGTTGGGCCCCCTGGGCCTGACCCCAGCTCTTGCTCTGTCCCCAGAACGTGATACTACTTGGGGACTTCAATGCAGACTGCTCATCACTGTCCAAGAAACGGCAAGGGGAGCTGGTGCTAAGGACCAAGCCAGGCTTCCACTGGGTGATCCCTGATGGGGAGGACACAACTGTGAGGGATAGCACACACTGCACCTATGACCGGTCAATCCTGGGCCTTGCGGGTGGGCTCCCTGGATCAGGTTGCTGGGGGAGACTATTTTGGGTTTAGTACCAGGGCAACTGTAACTCGATTGATAACTCTTCCTCTCTACCTCCCTCCCCAACCCCTGTCACTCTCTCAGAATTGTGGTCCATGGAGAGCTTTGCCAAGGGCTGGTGAAATGGGCTGCTGCCTTCAAATTTCCCCAGACCTTCCATATGACTGAGGCTGAGGTAGGAGAAAGAGTAAAGCTTGGGAAAATGGGGTTGGAGCAAACCAAGAGGAGGGTTCTGGGGGATAGAGGATGGGGGGGAGTGACTGCAGGCAGGGATGGTCAGTTTGAGCTGCTGCTAGTTTGAACTCGAGACTAGACAGAAATACTTGCTGAGGACCAGGTTTTGAGGCAGAATGGAGTATGACCTCCAAATCTCATTCCTGTCCACAGGCTCTGAACATCAGTGACCACTATCCTGTGGAGGTAGAGCTGAATGGGTCCCCAGGTTGGCCCTTGGTCTACATCTCTATTAACCTTGCTATGCTGCTGCTGCTCACTGGACTGGACTTCACGTTGTGAAAACTTTGGCCTGTGGGACCCTGATTTCATCATCTTGGGGATCTCTTCAGGGACTGATCTCTCTCCCCTTCTCCACAACCCCAACAGCTAGAATCAACAGTGCCTTTGTCTTGACTCCATCAGAGCCAGAACCCAGTTCCCACTTGCCCTTCTTCCCACCTCCTGGGTGGGTACCCCACCTTCTACTCTCTTCCCTTACCCATTCCCTCAATATATTTATTCATTTCTGCTCCTGTGACTTAGAGGTCAGGGAGGGAGGTGACTCTGGGACAAGACCCTTTCCCTCTCCTGGCCTTTGGGGTCATGATCTCATTTATGAGACTGTATAGACTGCCTGCAGGAGCTGTCCCACACCTCCATGAGAATTACCCTAAGAACTCAGCTGGCTACCAGACCTGGTGGGCTAGGTGTTGACTCAGGAAACCATGGGATCCAACCACAACCCACACTCCTAGATCCCCTCCTCAGATCTGTTCTTTTTGGAGTAGAGGCCATGGTCTCAGAGTTGCCCACCCCTTCTGACCTCAGCTTCCCCACTAGGGATTTGGTGCTCATCAATATCCCATGGGCAACTGGAAGCTTTGGAGGGCTCTTGGGGATGCTGGACTAAATAAACAAGGTCATCAGTGCCTCACTGAACTCAATTCCTTTGTTCCTATTTCCTCAGCCTTCCTGTTCACTAGGAGCCAGAGGTCAGTACCAAGCTCTTGCACCCTTGCCACTCACATCTTTGCCAAAATCCAACTTTGACTTATTCTTACCACCAGGTTCCTCCAACATTACTACCACACAGCTGGAAAGAGCTGGAAGAATTCATTAAGAAACCATGGACCCCTACAAATGGGGGGTTGTCAAAGCCTTCCTCAGCCCTTGTTACCCCATTTTATACTTCCCTCTCTCTGTATTGCCTTCTGGGGAAATGACAGTCTTTTTCCTCCTCAAACCTCCCATAACACTTTCTCCCTATGCCCTTGTAGCAGAAGGACCGCCCTATACTTCTCTGAGGCCATTTGCCACGAATGCTCTCCTCCCCTTTGCTACATCTCAAAACCCCTTGATGTCATCCTCCACCTCCTTCACCTTTGTTTCAGATGAAGCAGAGGCTTTGGCCAAGGCAAACTCCTCTATTTGCGCCCTTGACTCCATCTTCCGTATTCTCCAGTAGATTGCCTGTCATTCACAACAACCATTCCCCTTGCCTTCTTGTCTTCAATCTCTCCCCATCTATGGGCTCTTTCCTTTGTGGTCTACAAACAAGGCCAGGTGTCACCTCTCCTTCTCCCTTGACCTTCCCATTCCCATACCTCTAAAGCCCTTTCACATCCAAAACCTAGAAAAAGCTGACCATGCTCATTGCACCCAGCTCTGCTCCTCTCATTCATTTGGTTTTGAAGTTTTCGAACCACTTTTGGGGAGGGTCAAGGGAGAAGGAGAGGTGACCCTGGCCTTGTTTGTAGACCACAAGGAAAGAGCCCATAGATGGGGAGAGATTGAAAACAAGAAGCAGGGGGAATGATGGTTGGGAATGAAGGGCATCCTCCATCTTCTCCTTCACCTTTGTGTCCTATGAAAAGGAGGCCCTGGCCAAGGCAAACCCTTCTATTTGCACCCTTGATCCCATTTTCTCATTTCCCATGGGAGCCTTATGACAGCCCTGTGAGGTCAGCACTCTGGTATAGAATTATTATTTACCCATTCAACCAACCAAGAAATGATGACGCAGAAAATGAAGTCTCCCAGGTGGGAAGTGTCATAGGTAGAATATGAACCCAGGTCTTTCTGCCTCCAATCTTGGCCTCTGGTCACCCATCATCCCTCAGTCTCGGGAAGTTCTAGTTCCAGGTCATTCATTGCTTACCATTTCCTAGGCTCATGCCTCCATTTGTCTGCTGTCACTTTTTAAGGAGCTCTCATTCCTTTCATAGTCAAATGGCTAGAAAAAGCAGACTCAGCTCACTCCCTCCACTTCTTTCACTTACTGCAATATGGTTTTCAACCTCATTATTTAACTGAAGCAACTCTCTCCACCATTCCCAGAGATCTCTGAATTGCTAAATCCAAGGGACTTTTCTCAGTCTTCATTAAGCATCTGTCACTTGACTACCTGGGTGACCTTGTACTGATCACTTAAGCTCCCTGGACCTCAGTTTCTTCATTTGTAAGAAGAGGAGGTTGGAGTGAGTCACCTGTAAGGTCCCTTGCAGCTCTTAGTCTGTAATCCTATGATTGTCCGCTTGGACACTTTGTTTCTCTGGTTTTTATGACACTGCTCCCCTAGTTCTCCTCCTAACCTATCTAGCCACTCCTTCTTTGTCTTCCTTGCTGGGTCATGATCCATGTCCTGCCTCCTAACTATGTGTATACCCTAAGATTCTGTCCTTCTTTCTTCTCTCTCTATACCCTCTCTCTCAGTGACCATCAGCCTACCTGGGTTCAATGATCATCTCTATGCAAATAGCTCTCAGATATGTAAATCCAAACCTAGGCTCTCCATCATGGAGCCTCTTCCAACTATCACCTAAAACTCAATCAATCAAGAAACCAAGGAGCATTTAGTAAGAGCCTGCTCTGTCCTGGGCCCTGTTCTCCCTCACTTGGTGAGTTCATCAGCTGCCATGGGTTCAATTATTATCTCTGTGCAGATAACTCTCAGATCTGCTTGTCCAGCCCCAACTTCTCTCTCAATCTCCCATATTGAATTTCCAACTGTCTTTTAGACATCGAAAACTGGATCATCTTAATATCCAGTCTAATGCCAAATCCCAGCAATTTCGCCTTTGCAGTAGCTCTCAAATACATCCCCTTCTCTCCTCAGACACTGCCCCTACCCTGGGGCAGGCCCTCAGTCCCTCATGCCTGGACCACTGCCATCATTGCTGGAGGGGTGGAGGTTGTCTGCCTCCTACCATTTCATCCTTCACCCATCAAAGTGATATTCCTAAAGCTCATTCAACAAATTCTAGTGGCTCTTCATCACTCTCAAGATCAAATAGAAAACCTGTTGTCACACAAAGCCCTTCATCCTCTAGCCCCCTCCTACCTTCCCAGTCTTTGTATACCTTCCTCCTCAACATGGACTCTGATCCAGTGACATGGATCTCCTGTCTGTTCCTCATCTTTTGGCTCCAGGGATCTCTCTGGCTGGCTGCCCCCCCCCCCCCATATCTGGAACTCTCTTCCTCCTCAACTGCCTCCTGGCTTCCTTGGGGTTGCAGTAAGCTCTCACTTCCTGCCAGAAGCCTTTCCCCGTCCTCCCCGCTCTTAGTGCCTTCTGTCTGGGTTTTGTTGGTACATAGTTATTTTTATGTGGTCTGTCCCCATTAGATTGTGAGTGCTTTCAGGGAAGGGACTGGTCTTTGCCTTTTTTATCCTCAGCTCTTGGTAGAGTTGCTGTTACATGTGATTGTTCAGTCATTTTTCAGTCCTGTCTGACTCCATTTGGGGTTTTCTTGGCAGAGATACCGGAGTGGTTTGTCATTTCCTTTTCCAGCTCATCTTACAGATGAGGAATGGTTAACTGACTTGTCCAAGGTCACACAGTTAGTAAATGTCTGAGGCCAGATTTGAGCCCAGGAAGATGAGTCTCCCTGACTCCAGGTCATGTGGCACATAGTAGTAGGTGCTTAAGAAATACTTTATGATAGGCATTGTATTAAGTTCTTGGAATACAAAATAAGGCAAAAACAGTGCATTGCCCTCAAGGAGCTCCCATTCTATTAGGGTATATAACATGTAAATAACCAGGGCCATGCAAGATTGGTGCTGAGTAGATGGGAGGGTAATGGGCTAGCAGTTAGGGGTGCAGGGAGGGGACTGGAAAGATCCCCTGCAAAAGGTCACATGTGAGCTGAGTCTGGGAGAAAGCCAGGACTTCTACCATCCTAGATCAAGGAGGAACTGGGGGAACAGATCTAAACTGCCTATTCCAGCAGAGGTGGACAGGATTAAGAGTCACATGTCAGGACCTTTGAGGGGGTCAGGGACTCCTTTCCTCCCAAAGGGAAAGGAGGGGAAACTTGGTGGAGAAAGCTGTTTTATTCTATGTCATCAGCTTCTAGGATTTGCAAAAGCTGCCAGTCCCTGGGCTCCTCTTGCCTCTACTTTGCTGATCTTAACTGTCTGGGTCTCTTGGCACAGTAGATTTGAGGAACACTAGTCATGTCCTCCAGTCCTCCTCCAGTGTCAACTGCCAGCAAACAATCTGCCTAACTGCTCCTACCTTAAGGTCAGCTGCTGTAAACCAAAGGTAATTTACAGCCCCTGCTCTAATGTCAGCCCCCAGAAGCCCAACCTCCAAGTAGCAGTCCATAATTCCAAGGGGTCATGGTATCCTAATGGTTACCAAGAAGTGTCTCTCAAGGTCTGTGGAAGAAAAAGGGAAAGCCAGATCTCCACGCCCATGCCCAGGTCTCATTATTTCCCTATTCTGTCTTGATGGAAAAGGAGATTGACACAGTTTTATATCACAATGTCTCACCGTTTTGTTTTCCCCATAGGAACACTCTAGGCCTCTCTGCTCCACACAGATAGTAAAGCAGCACTTCAGAAACATATTGTGCATGCATGTATATGTGTGTGAATATGCATATGTATGCATATGAATATGTGCATGTGTGCATGTATATGAGTGTTCATGTGTATATGATTATGTATGTGTGCCCATGGGTGAGTGTGTATATGTGTGTGAATGTGCATTTGTGAATGTGCATGTCTGTGCAGATGTGTACAGATATGGATGTGAATGTATGTGGGTATGGACATATATGGATGTGTACTGTCAACCATTACTAAGTCTGATCTTAGAAAGACAGACAAAATTAAGCTGAATACCAGTGTTTATTTCTCTCAAAGCTTGCAGAACATACATATAGATATATGCATGGGAGCTCATCGTGAGACAGTGGATGGATGAACAGAACAGACCTTATATCTTCAGAGCAATTCCCTTTCACTCCTCCCCGCTTTCCTGGCTCAGGATGCCCATGTCTGCTAAAATTATGGTCTCCATATGGTTAACCATTATATGAGAAAGGAATTTCTTAAGTGAATAGATAGGAGAAGTGTTAAAGTGTCAACTGAAATTATAGATCCAGGATATCTGTGTTTCTTCTACCATTAACATGACACAATATAGTATATGTCCATAAAATACTTAAGATAAGAAAAATCCCATTATTCAAGACAGTGTCTGGTTCAAGGTGCCTTGTCCTTAAGTGGTCATAAACAGAAGACTGCTCCTGCTCAACTTCATCTGGCCTTGTAGTTGTTGGCACAGGAAGGGGCATTTTGAGTACATTCAGAGAACAAAGCAAAGCATGTCTGTTATGCCAGAGCATGCAAAGCACTGTGGTAGCTTAAGCTCACAATGGACCACCATACCTTTCCTGATTAGCCAACTTAGGTTTTAGGCCTTTCACAGGTCTTGGGGGTTCAAAATGGCTTGGGGAAGGGTCTCCAGTATATATGTGTGTGAATGAGTATGTGAATTATGTGTGTGTGTGTGCATGTGGATGTGTGTGTGTATGAATGTGTGTGAATGTGTACATATGTGTGTGAATGTGAGTGTGTAAATTATGTATGTGTGTATAAGTATGTATGTGTATATGTGTCTGTATGTGTGAATACGTGTGTATATGTATGTGTGAGTGTGCATTTGTGAATGTGTATACAAGTGTAGATGTGTGTATATGTATGTATATGTGTAAATATGTATGAGTGTGTGAATGGATATGGATGTGTGCATGCAAGTGAATACGTGTGGATGTGCAAATGTGAGCATGTATGTGTGCGTGTGTATGAATGTGTGAGTGTATGAGGGTGTGAAAATGGGAATAACGTATCATAAGGCAATAGTCAGGCTGTGAAAGGCTTTAAATGACAAACAGGAGTTGCCCTTGATACTAGAGGCTTGACCTGAGGGTGGCAGATGACTGGAGACGAGAGAGTCTTAAGACCATGAACTTGGGGCATAGGGTCATAGAGCTGGAAAGGACCTCCAAGGTCAACCAGACCAACCCTCCCATTTTTCAGCTGATGAAGCTGAGGCCCAGGGAAGTCCTGTGGCACCTGAATATCAGAGGTAGGATGTGAACCCAGGTACAGGTGAGAAATGAGGTGGGCCTGGATCAGGCCAGTGGTGATGTGAGTGGCCAGAAGTTGGGAAAATTGAAATGCCAAGATCTGGTCATGGTGAGGGGGACACAGCTTGTGAAGCAGGGCAGTAGTGGAGCCCTTACCAGTAATAGGGATGTTAGGAGGTAAAGTGAATGAGCTGTTTGGAACATGCTGAGTGTGAGATGCCTATAGGACAACTAGCATGAAACAGCAGGTTCATTGGTCATGTGCTTGTCAAGAAACTCTCAGGACCACTGAGCAGTGTCCAGCTCCGGATATGGTGGGCTCCTGGGCCAGGGGGAAGGGGAAGAGAGCTGTGCAGCACTCTCACATTTAGAAGACTGCTTGTGCAGCAGTCAGGGACTCCAGCTCACACCTGTTTCTGGAGGCATGGTCAGCTTTGGATTGGTCTCAGTTCAAGACTTTAGTATCAAACTGGCCAGCACATTCAACTGAACAACAAAAATTCCAGCCCCATCATCCCAAATACGAAAAAGATGAGGCATGTGATTTTGTAGCCCTGGTTGATCTTTGTGTCCTGGAAATTCCCACGGAGGGAAACAGTTTGTGAGACACTGGGAAGTGGTCATCCCCTGAATACTTTGCAGACAGGCAGGAAACCCTGCATAGGAGTACGGGTGTCAGACCAACCAGCTGCTTTCTGGGATTGCTGGCTTCTTCTTTCCCTCAGCTAAAGTTGAATTTGATCCTTTATGATCACAAATGCCAGGGTAACCAGACTTGCTGATTGTCATGATTTGCAGAAGAGAGGGAGGCAGCAGCTGCTGCTACTAGAGCCATCTGGCTCATTCTGGAATGACACATACCCATAATACCCATAATGACACATACTTCCCATAATAGGGAACTTCAGAAGAGAGGAGGGCTTGAAGGGAAAAGTAGAGGACTCTATTTTAAACATGTCCAAAAGACAGTCAGTTAATAAGCATTTATTACTACTATATGTCGGGCATTGTGCTAAGGGCTGGGGATACAAAGAGAGGCAAAAGACAATTCCTACCTTTAAGGAGCTCACAGACTAGTGGGAGACACAACATGTAAACACCTATAAACAACCAATATTAATACAGGACAAATTGGAGGCAAGCAATGGAGGGAAGGTGCTAACATGAAAGGTCATCAGGAAAGGTTTCCTGTAAAAGGTAGGATTTTAGCTGAGACTTGAAGAAAGCCAGAAAAGCCAGGAGATAAGGTTTACTGAGCAAGGAAGAGACATTGCCAGGTGGAGATAAGGAAGGAGAGCATTTCAGGCATGGGGCCCAGTGGGTAGGGAAAATGCCCAGAGTTGGGAGATGGGGGGTCCTGTAGAAGAAAAAGCCAGCAGGCAAGTGTCCCTAGATCACATAGTATGTGATGGTGGGGGTTAGGGTGAGGAGATGTAAAATGTAAGAAGACTGAGGTTAAGAAGGATGAGGACTGAAATAAGGCCAAAAAATTTGGCAATTGAGAGATCATTTGTAACTCTTTTGAAAGAGTACTTTCAGTGGAATGATGGAGTGAGAAGTCAGATTATAGAGAAATGAGAGTGGAAGCAAAGGATGGTCTTCTCAAGGAGTTTAGCCTCAAAAGAGAGAAGAGCTATGAGATGATAGATGGATGGAGCAAGTGAAGGGGTTTTAGGGATAGGGGAGGCACAAGAATGCTTGAATGCAGTAGGAAAGAATGAATAGAGCGAGTAGACAGGGAGAGATTGAAGATAATTATATAGAGAGGATAACAGAGGAGGTAATCTGTTGGAGGCAATGGGATGGAATGGGATCGTAGAGGATTTTGCGTTGGTGAGGAGATCCCCCTGTTCATGTGAGACAGGTGAAGAAGGAGATAGTGACAGAAGGTGTGTGAGTGATAGAAGATGATGAAAAGGGGAGAAGAAGGAGTTAATGAAAATGGCCTCCATGTTTCACGGAAATGTGAGAAGGGAATAAGCATTTATATAGCGCCTACTATGTGACACGTTCTGTGCTAAGTGCTTTAAAAATATTATGCCATTCGAAGTGATATTCCCAAATGAGAGGGTGAGGGAGGTGAAGCCACAGAAGTTTGAAGAGAGATGAAAAGGTTTAGAAGAACTGCTGTGGAAATGGGAAAATGAGTTAATAAGGAAGGTGTGCCTAGCAGTGGTGAGAGTCCAGTTGAGGTTATGTAGCATAAATTTGCAGGGGATACCATCAGTTAGGTTTTGTGATTTTCTCCAACTCTGTTCAACAGAACATTGGTAGATGCTAAGGCAAGAATTGGTGGGAGTAACCCAAGGTTGGCACTTAGCAAGGAATGATTGGAGTTAGGATAAGAGCAAGGGACTTAAGAAAAGAAGACAGTGTGGAGCAGAACTGGTTCACCAAGGGGTCAAGATGAAAAGAGGAGAGTGTAGCCAGAGCAGGAATGATCAGGGCTATTCATCCACCTTTGGAGTTCACCTGATTCCCTCGCCTCTTACCTATGGCTACAAGAAGCTGTAGCATGTGCATTGGATGCACCCCAGTTACTGACAGGCTCCAGACCGGTTGATGAGTTAGGGGGACAGCTACCTCAAGCATGTGAAGACTTTCCACAGCAAAATGGGTGGATGAGAAAAATTTATTCCAACAAGCCATGAAGTCAACAGAAGAAGGAACTGTGGAGCACTTAGAGCTTGGTGCCTTTGAGTTAATATTCCTTTATGAAATAAGCTAATCTGACTGGTAAGTGGTTACTTGGAACTGGGGTTCAGGACACTCTCTAAAATTGGTGAGACATAATTGGTCAGTGTTTGCGCAGACTCCATTGACCAGAGAACCTTGGGGAGGGGTAAAATATAACATTCCAGGCAGTCGGGGATCAGGGTACTCAGTGACACCATGGAGAAGCTGAATTGTTCAGCCTCAGGAAACAGCTGTGGCTGCCTTCTAGTGACCAGTGAGGATGCTGTAGCATGTGTGGATGGATCACAGAAGAGCTGAGGGGTGGGGACGAGGGCAGGCTCATGCTCTGGCAGCTCAAACAGCGCCACCTGGTGGAGAGCTCAGATTTTGTACACCCTCCCTGGCTAATTAAAAACCAGTAACAGTGTGGCAAGCCATCTTTCCATAAGGTTAAGGAAGAAAGCCCATGAAAAATTGGGAGTGCTTCCACTGAAGAGGACCCCAAACTGCTGCAGTGCCCCAAGTGTCATGTGAGGGGTACACAGCTAACACAGATTTCACCCCTGCAGCAGTTCCAATCAGACAGAGGAAGGGTACACAGAGGGGGAAGGGAATGGGCATCTCTGTGGTGTCAGGCACTGTACTAGGCACTTTAACAAAACCCGTCTCATTTGATCCTCACATAGCCCTGGGAGGCAGCTGTTAAGGAGGTTATTAGTCCCCAACTTGGTCCACCAAAAATCTTACTTACAAAAATCTTACTCCTAACCTTTTCCAAACAAATCCTGATCAGGCCTGGAGGGTACCACGAATGTGTTAAGACAACAGCAACAAGTAACATTTAGCACTTTACATATATTAACTCTGTAAGGTAGGTGCTACTATTATCCACATCTTGCAGATGAAGAAACTGAGGCTGGAAGAGGTTTAGTGACATGGCCCAGAATCACACAGCTAGTCAGTGTCTAGGACTGGATTTGAACTCAGGTCTTTTCAACTCCAAGTCCATCACTCGATGCTCTGCAGGTTCCTCTCTACCCCCCAGTTGCAGGGAACAGAAAGGAAGGTTAAGATGAGGAAAGATTACGGTTGTACATGAAGAGTGAACGTCATGGAGAAAAGGGCAGAATGCTCATGGAGGGGATGTTGGGGTGTCCATGTCGGAAGGCAAGGACTAGGGGTAAAGACGAAGACTGTGAGCCAGCTGCCGCACTCTGGAAGAAAGGAGGAAGACAGCATGGTACCATAGAAAGGGCCTGGATCCTGAGGACTCATGTTCAGATCCCACCTGGACTTGTACTCTTCTGTGTGATTCTGCCTCCCTGGGCTCCAGCAGCAGTGAGGATCAAAGGTGGTGCCTACTCTTGGCCCAGAGGGTTGCGGTGGTTGAGTAAGGTGCTAGGGATACACAGAGGAGAAACCTAAGCAGGAGCCCAACTCTTGAGTGGCTTATATTCTGCTCATACTTGAGTAGTGATAGTCACACAAGTAAGGCAACCAAAGGAGCATGAGGGTGGAGGCCGCACTTCAGGAAACCCTGGAGGCCTGATAAAATGAGGAGGCAGGACCTCTGGCCATGGGAAACGGGCTGTGTACAGTCATGGAAGCAGCACAGGATGGCATGATGAGTTTCAGAAGACTGGCTTGAAGGCAATGGGACCCTAAACCCTAACCCTGCCTGCCCTCAGGCTGAGCCCCAAATTCAGCTCCAGAGGCAATCTGCAACCCTCACCCAGACTGTGCCCTAACCAAGGCTCAGGCTGAACTCCAAACATGGCCCCAGATGAGCCCTCAGCCTAGACCTGATGCCAGCCCTGGATTTACACTGATCTTGGCTATAAAGGAAAACCAAAGATGAAGCCCAGACTGAACCCAGAGTAAGCCCTGATCCTGCCTTCAGTCATACTGAGTCACCAACCTGAACTCAGGCTGAGTCAGAAAATAGCAATAAGAGCCCAGGACCAAATTGTACCTGACCTGGTACAACTCCACACAGGTCAACTTACCCAGTCCAGGAGACAAGTCCTGACTGGATCAGGAATGCCAACCATTTCAGCTGCCCTCCTGGCATACTTTCTACCTGTTTCACCTCATGCCCATACAGTTTCACCCCCAACCTCTCCTCCACCCTCCCTCCTTTCCAACTGCTGCCTGAGTCCTGGGACAACTCTATCCTGAAGCTGACTCAGTGATTGCTGAGTACCTCCCTAGAATTTTCATATCATGAGAAGGCCCCTCCTTCCTACTCACTCTCCATGCCTGCTGACAACCCTCTAGAGACAAGAACACTGAGTTCCAGCATTAGGCTGTGACTTTCTTGAGAGCAAAGACTGTCTTTTACCTTTCCTTGTGTGCCCAGCCTTTAGCATAGTTCCTGGAACATAGTAGGCCCTCAGTAAATGCTTCCTGATGGACCATGGGTGGACTGATTAAT
Source organism: Potorous gilbertii (assembly GCA_028658325.1). Classification (NCBI taxonomy): domain Eukaryota; kingdom Metazoa; phylum Chordata; class Mammalia; order Diprotodontia; family Potoroidae; genus Potorous; species Potorous gilbertii. The sequence goes on from CM053775.1 coordinate 45,984,666, forward strand.
CATAATTTGCCTGAACTCATTCCTCAATGATTAGCACTCTACTGATGGGGTACAAGCCCAAGCCAAGACCCTTTTCCCTTGGATCGGGAGGGCTTTTGTTCTGTTAGTCTGAAGGGACTCGGGAAAGTCTGGCCTTTGGAAGGGGATGGGGGGGTGGGGGTGGGGGCTCCTTGGATTCCCCTTCCATTTCTCCCAGGTCAGATACTCCCTATCTTCTATTTAGCATTCTTTTGATATTCCTCCCTTTGATCCTATTACCAGCCACTCCCATCAAGATCCTCCCTGGGACCCCAGACTACTTGGTGACACCTGGATTCTTCCCTCAGTCTTTTTCTGTATTTAAGGTCCATCTCGCCTCCATGAAGGCACTCAGATTCAATATAGCTCAGACTCTGTCTAACTGAGATTCTATCTGGCCCACTTGTTAACACAAGCATTACAAATCCTTTGGCTCCTTAAGAGTCAACCCAATATGGTGAATCTTTAATAAACTTGCTCTTTCTTTGGCTTTAAGAAGGCTTGTGTCTAATTCATTTGAGCAGGACCTGGCATGTTGGTATTTTGGGGTCCCCCAGCACCCAAACCTCAACACTATCACCCCCGCATGCCCTCCCCCTCCCAGTGATTCTGAATCCTTGGCTGTCCTTGCACAAAGCACAGATGTTCTCATGCCCACTCCTTTGTTCCCATCTCTGTCAACTCATCCCCCATAATGACCCATTCCAGATCTACCTAGCCCTTCCACTGTGTCCTCTGGAATATCTGCTCCACAGGCAAACTGCATTTCATCTTAAACATCTTAAACCTTTTCCTTTCTCACTCCCTCCATCTTCTGGTTTTCCCTGATGCCTGACTCCTTCCTGGGAGCCAGCTTCCCTGGTTGCCCTGTCACTCATATGTCTTCCTCCATTCCTTAGTTGTAGTGGGAGTGTTGGAATACATCCCACTCCCCATTGCCATTTCCAGACTCTACCACCATTGTATTCACCTTTGAGGTCTACACAATTGGTATTTAGTACCCAGTTAAGATTCTGGTTGCTGTTATCTACTGACTTCATCAGCTCCCATGGATTTAATTACCATCTCTATGCAGATGCTTCCCAAATCTGTTTATTCAGCCCTAACTGCTCTCCTGGCCTTCTTACATCTCCAACTGGATAATTCATAGACATCTTAAACTTCATGTATCCCAAACTGAACCTCCTCTTTCCCCCTAAACTCATCCCTCTTTCTAACTTCCCTATTACTGTCAAAGGCATGACCAACCTCCTAGTCCCCGAGACTCAACACCTAGATTTCATCATGGCAAACAATGGCCTGGGGGCCAAAGCCATTATGCAACTTGGTTTTATACATATAGGAGTTAAGAATAACTTTTAAGTTTTTAAATAAAATTTTACTAAAAAATGTAAAAACCGTTCTTAGCTCCCAGGCCATATACAAACAGCCAGTGAACTGGATTGGGCCCATGGTCCATAGTTTGCCCACCTCTCTCTTAAACGTCACACAGTCAGTCTTTACGAAGGTCCAACTTCATGCTTTCTATCTTCTATGCCCCCTTCCCTCCTCTGACATTACCACTACCCTGATTCAGGCCCTCATCACATTGCCACCTGGATTATTGCAACAGCATGATGGTTGCTCTCCCTGCCTCATGTCTGTCTCCACTTCCGTCCATCCTCCATTCAGCTGTCAAAGTGACCTCAGTCTCCTGACTCCATGCTTTTTCACTGGCTCTCCTTCATTCTGGAATATTCTCCCATCTCATCTGTCTTTCGGCTTCTCTGGCTGCCTTCAAGGCTAAGCTAACACCCTGCCTTCTATAAGAAGTCTCTCCTAGTCCTCTTTCTTTCCTTCCTTCATTCAATAAACACTTGTTAAGTGCCTCCTATGTGTCAGTCACTTCACTGAGCAATTCCTCAATGCTAGTACCTTACTAGCTGTGTGGCCCTGGACAAGTCACTTAACCTATGTTTGCCTCAGTTTCTTCATATGTAAAATAAGGATAATAATATAATAATGCCTACCTCCCAGGATTCAATGAGATAATTTTGTATTCTATACATGTTAGTTATTGTTATTTTATCTTGTATACATCTCTCATATACAAAGTTGTTTGCATATTGTCTCTCCCATTAGACTGTGGCCTCCTAGAGAGTGGAGATGATTTTTACCTTTTTATGTATACCCAGTACTTAGCACAGTACCTAATACTGAATGAGCTCTTTTCCCCAATTTTTTTTTTTAATTTTCAGTTCCAAGTTCCCTCCCACTCCTTTACCTCTACTCTGTTTGACCATAGACATATGGTTAGGATGAAGGCATATTTCAGGAAGCGATCATTTTGGAACCACACTCTCCCTGGGAATAAATAAGGCCCAGAAAACTTAGGCAAGGTTAACCCTAGACCTAAATTGAATAGGATACAGTCTACAATATGCCCCGATAGGGCCCTCCACTTCATCAGGAAGGGGAGCTGTTCCACAAAGAACATTTCGCTTTAGAATGACCTTCGGTCCAGTGAGCTTGCTAATCTGTTGCTGTGGAGAAGAAACAAGTGTTTCCAAGGTCAGGAAGACTGAAAGAGAAGAAGATATGCTAGAAGAAAGGACACTTTAGTTCCTGCCATGGGAAAGAAAAGGGTGATTGCAGTTATCTGTTTACTCTGCAGTTAGATAACTTTGAAAGAGTAGAGAAAGGGTTGGGCTTTTTTGTCTTTTCTTGTAACTTATTGTTTGGGGAGTGTGCTCTCCCTCTATAGCTGACTTCTCCCCCACCCCTTTTACTTTTTCTAAGGTCTGTCCATGAGCATCAAGGCCCCTCAGCAGAAAGGCTCATGCTCCATGGTGAAAGTATCTCAACTGTACCCAGAAAGTCTGTCTTTCTGGAGGAGCTTCCTCCATGAGTGGCAGCTTCTACTGCTATCTCCAGGGGCCTGTGTGTATGTGTGTCTGTCTGTCTGTGTGTCTTCCTCTCTTCATGAATTTTCAGTCTGTTCAACCCCTTCTCTGTGTGACTGGTGCATGCAAGCTTAATTCCTAATGCAAAGTCATTCTGTGATTGCCTAGACCACCTCCACCAGATGAATGTTGATTAAAAAAAAACCAAAACAAACTTTGTATTTCCTTTATTTTGCCAGAATGATATTTTAAAGGCTTTTACTTCTTGGACCACATCTGAATAAATCTAACATTGACTGTGATGGCCCAGGAAAACAAAGTGAGGTTGGTGACTTTGCATGGCCCTCCCTCATCCAAATCAAAGTCAACTGCAAGTCATGGCATCATTGTGATGTCATGGTCCTCTTCGAGAATGAAGGACAAACACACAATATTGACTGTATTTCCTTTTTTAAAGGTCTTATTGATCCCCATTTCTTCTTTTTTTTACATTCAATTTTATTTCATTTTCAGTTGCAAATTCTTTCCCTCTGCCCCATCCCTTGGAAAGGCAAGAATACAAATGTGTAAAATCATGCAAAATAAACCTCTGCATTAGTCAAGTCAAAAAAAGAAAGAAGAAGGAAGGAAGGAAGGAAGAAAGAAAGAAAGAAAGAAAGAAAGAAAGAAAGAAAGAAAGAAAGAAATGGAACATATTTTGCTGTCCAGCACTAGGAATTCACAATCACATTTGTTCCTGGAGGTAGTGAGGAGCCACTGGAATTTATTGAGTGACCGTGATATGGTCAGACTTTCCATTTAGGAAAGTCACTTTGGCAGCTGGGTGAAGGATGAACTGGAGTAGGGGGAGACTTATATGAGAGTTGTTGTGAAGTTCAAAACTACAAGACTTGACAATAGATTAAATATGTGGGGTAAGAGTGTATCAGACTGTGAGCTCCTTGAGAGTAGGAACTACTATTTGCCTTTCTTTGTATCTCCAGGACTCAGCACAGTACCTGGCATATAATACATGCCATATAATACTTGTTGATTAATTGAAAGAATAAAGATGACATCTAGGTCATGACTCAGAGTGACTGGGTGGATGATGGCACCCTCAACAGCAATAGGGAAGTTTAGAAGAATGGATTATTTGAGGAGAAAGATGAAGAGTTTTGTTTTGGAGATTGCTGAATATGAGATGCCCATGAGACATCCAGTTCAAGATATCTTATAGGCAATTAGTGAAATAGGTTAGGGCTGTATAAATAGATCTTGAGAAAACTCCAAATGGATACATGATCTATATATAAAAGATCACACATAAACAAACTAGAGGAGCAAGGAAGAAATTCCCTTTCACATCTCTGAATAGGGGAAGAGTTCATGATTAATCATGTGATAGAGAGGATCACACAAAATAAAACAATTTTAATTAGATAAAACTTAAATGGTTTTACACAAACAAATCTAATGCAGTTAAAATTAGAAGGAAAATGGGTAACTGGGAAAAATATTTGCTGTAAGTTTCTCTGATAAAGGTCTGAAATATAAAGAAATATAAAGGAAAGGAAATGAACATGCAGTTTTCAAAGAAAGAAATCAAAGTATCAGCAACCATATAAAAATCCTCCAAAATGTTATTAAGTAGGGAAATGCAAATGCAACTCTGAGGTTCCTTCTCATACCCATCAGATTAGAAAAGATGATAGAAAAGGAAAAATAATATGATAGTTGTTGGAGGGGCTGTCAGAAAACAGGCACACTAGCGCACTGATGGAACTGTAACACAGACCAGCTATTCTGAAAATCAAATTGGAACCATGTCCCAGCAGTTTCTGAACTATGGATACCCTTTTGACCCATGAAAGCCTATACCACAAAAGATCAAAAGAAAATAAAAGGACCTATATGTACAAAACTATTTGTAACAGCTCTTTTTACAGAAGTCCAAAGTTGGAAACTAAGAAGCTGTCCTCCTATTGGAGAATGGCTAAAAACATTATAGAAAATTTCATTATTTCTTTCCCTCAAAAGTGGCAGGCCATCTGGTTAGAAAGTGACCTATTTATCAGATTCAGTATAATAATATACTACAGGAATCCACAATTCATGAGCAAAACTTTAACCCAGGTTGAAAAGAAATTAGGCCCAGGAAAATGACTCAAATTTGGCAGAATATGTCTGTATACACCACATCCTTTCCCTCCTCCCAACCCCCCACCCTAGATTCCTCTCACCCTGTGCCACTGGTCCTTTGAAGATGATACCTAAGTATTCTAGAATGATATTTGGTACAGCTATCTGAGTGCAGCCCCTGCAGAGAAGAAACAAATATTTGCAAGGCCAGGAACACTGAAACAGAGAGAGATACACAAAGAATTCTTCCATGAACATCCCTACTGTGGGAAAGGAAGTATTACCAATGAAATCTAAGTACGAGGTCACTGACAAAAATAAAGGCTTCATATAAACATATTGAAAGCAGCACTTTTTGTGGTAGTAAAGCTGTGGAAACCAAATGAATGTTCATTGACTGGGGAATGACCAAATTTTTGTCCATGAAAGTGTGGGGAAAATTGTTCATAAAAATTATTATACTGTTTAAATTCAACTCTATGTGTCTGCCCCCAGAATGTCAGCCAACCCCAGTAACTCTCTAGGAATGCTGCAGATGACTACCTGGCATCCCCCAGGTCCTGAATCCACTAAAAAGATTCCTGTTTTGGCTCTCCACATTCGTGTCTTGTTTTGGGTGCATCCAAGCTCATGTTTTGAGTTGTCTTCATGTGATTCGTCTGTGTCTTATGTGCTATACCTGTGTCAAATGATTCGTATGTGATTTGTGTGGGGATAATTTTGTCAAAATTCCATAGAATAAATAAATCTTCCAGAACCTAAGGAAGGGAACCATCCTTTCTTTCTGACTCTCTCTCTTTCTCTCTCTACCAGATGACCTCACGGGCTCAAAGGATGAAAAGAAAGCAGCCCTACAAAGCTAAGCAAGGCCAGTTCATAAATCCAAGCACAAAAACTCTCTTTGGGTTCTAGACTCAAATCTGGTAGCATGTCATCAAGGTCCCACAAGAGTTTCCCTGTCTTCCCCCTTTCACAGTGAATACTGCTGACCCTTCCAAAAGATGCTCAGTTGCTCTGTAATGATCTTTTGAGCAGTTCTCTAAATTATGGATGCAGACAAATGGCTCAAATGTTGGCCAGGCCAGGCTGAAAGGAAGAGATAGACTAGTACAAAAGAATATTTTGAAAATATCCTTCGTCTGGGAATAAAAGAGTGGGAAGTGGGTGGGAGGAGTGGGTCACATTCCAAATTTCCCTAAATTTAACCATTGCCACAAGTTTTTTGATTCCCATCCTGTATCTCCTTTGTCTCCATAGCCTCTTGGATGGCTGACCTTTCCCTGAGGGATACCCCACTTATCCCCCTAAATGTGAAGGAAGATTACTCTTGTTTTCCCCTGTGGAGCCAGGTATTAGCAGACAAAAGGAATGTTGTGGTATCAGGCCACTGTGTCCCTTGCCCCAGACCAATGGGGACCAAGAGGCTTTTCAAGACAGAGCCAGTCTTCTCCATAGCAATGGCCATGATTGCAGCAGTAGCTTCAAAGTCCAAGCACAGGCCTACCAACATGAGGCTAAGACCTGAGTGTATGTAACTGCTAGAAGGGCTGTAGAAGACAGCAGGGATCATTAGCCTGGGAATGGTTTCCAAAGGTCCAGATCTTGTACTGACTCAGTGTACCCTGGATGCAGGAGACATTGTATAGCCCAATAGATGAGACCCAAAATCAGGCCACAGATTGAGTCCCTAATCAAGCCTACAGAGTGAGTCACAAATGCAGGCCACAGAATGAGTCCCAATGTGGACTACAGCCTGAGCCTCAAGCCCAAGCCTTTATTGCACTCTAAACCTGGCCCCAGGTTGAGCCCCAATTTAGGCTTAGACTGAGGTTAAACACAAATGAAAAACTGATGCCAGTCTTTGTTAGCCCTGACCAAATTTAGCTATAAACCTAGTCCTAACTCACACCCACCTCTGAATCTCTCCCAGATTGAGCCCTAACTCAGGATGAGGCATTTGCTGGGCCCCAAACTATAATCTGACCCCATACTGAATCCTGAGACCAACCTAGCACCGTATCCTAATTCTTGCCCAGTCTGACACCTGATTCAAGACCTAGCCTAAAGCCTAACTGATTGTAAAAGAAAACTCAAAGCCAACTGCCAGCCTGAAACCAGAGTGAGCATTCTCCCCACTCCCAGTCATCAGACTGAACCTGTGACTGTAAATTCATAACTGAGCCCCAATTCCAGGCATTTGTTATACCCTAAACTGGCATTTTTCTGAGCCCCAAACCAGACCACAATCTGAACCCCAAATTCAAGTTGCAGACTGAAGCCTAGCTGAGACCACGATTGAATGCCAAACTCTGGGCTGAGTTAATTGTGTCTGAAACTTGGCCCCTGTCTGAGCCCAAACCCAGACAACTGACTGAGTTCAAACCCAGGCCACAGACTGAGCCCAAAATCAGGCTGCAAACTGAATCCCAAAATCTTTCCTTCATTGCACCCTAAAGCTGACCTCTACCTACTCCCCAACCCAGACCAATGACTCAGTCCCAAAGAAACGCCACAGACCGAGGCCCAAACCCAGACCTTTATAGTACCCTAAAACTGGCCCTTGCCTACTGTTCCCCAAACCACCCAGACCAGAGATAGAAGCCTACCCCATATGGGGTCTCAATCCACAGTTTAAGGGGTCTCGAGTGGGAAAAGTTTAAGAAACCTGCGATGGGTAAAAGATGAAATGACTGAGGAATCAAAGGTTCGAACTTGCAAGCATATCAATTTATTAAGCAATGCGTGCCAATTGCCTAACAAACTGGTTCCAGGCCTCCTCAGCTTTGCACAGAACCCTGAATAGAGGGAGAGACAGATTTTTATGCATTAAAAACAATTGATCAAATAAGACCACTTAGTTAAATGGAAACCATTATCCAAGAGAATAAATTAGGTAGTCTGATTTCTAATTGGAAAAAAGATTAGGGGTTTTCCAGTTTGGGAGGGGCACAGTGATCAGGTGCAATTTCCTGACATCAGAAAAGGAGATGTACTCCCCAGCAAGTGTGTGCATTCAATCAAATGAACATGGAAACAGTAACTGATGGTATGGGGCCAGTTTTCGGTTAAGACATATGGGTTGCTTGAGATGTACAATTGTGAGAAAACTCCTTGCATCGATCTTTGGATCTGACTGGGCTTCTGGTCAGCATAACCTAGGTCCTTAGTTAAGGGTCTGTAAACCGCAGGCAGAGATGGTCCAGTTTCCCAGCCACGCAGAGCTAGGTTCAAGCAATGCAATAAAGTTTTCTCACAATTCCCACAAATGAATACAGTTTTCCCATGAAAAAGAAATTGGACTAGATTCATCATTGAATAGAAAAGGAACTGAGATAGTTCCAGAATTGAGTCACTAGACACTGACAAGAGTCAATGGGGTTTGCTTAATTTCTACCAATGTTTGTTTTATTTCCCTCAATTCCCCATTTTGGCTCATGGATGAGGGGGCAGCAGCTTCCTCCTATGGATCACTTATGTATATAAGCCAAATCTATAAGATTTTTCATAAATTACATTAATGTCAGGCTACAGATCAAACTACTTAGAGAGCTCCCGATGGACAAATTTTGAGAAGAGAGATTTATATGTCACCAAGGTAACCAAGAACTGTCTTAGATCTCTGTCTATGCTCTGGATAAAGGCGGAAGTGGTGGTTAGTTTGGGGGTACATTGAAGACCTGGGTTTGTGACTCTGTGTTCTGTGTTAGGCCTCAGTTATATTCTGGTTTAGGGATTCTGTCAGTGGTCTGGGTTTTGCCTCAGGGGTCCTGGTTAAGAGTGCAGTGAAGGCCAGGCTTCGGGGCTCAGTGTATGGTCTGTGTGGCAGATAAAGAGAGGAGATGGCTGGGAAGGGCCCCTGGAACCTGTGGAGCACTGGACAGGACATGTTTGATATGAGCTATCCTTTGGAAGTTGCCTTTAGAGTTAATGGAGGGAGCATGGCTGGAGAGGCCCCCTGGCCTTTGGGGTTTGATAAGAGGATATGGCTGTGGAGGCCTCCTGGATGCTGTTGTGAAGTGGAGGACATTTTTGGTGAGACTCCCGGGTACTGCCTTTGCACATGGCTAAGTCGACCCCTGGCTGCTTCTTTGAGGGCAAACAAGTACACATGGATGGTGTGGTCTCCCGCATGTTGCTGTGGGGCCGAGGATGAAAGGACAGGGCTCAGTAGGCCCCCTTAATGCTGCCTTCACATTTAGAGGAACAAACATGACTAGTACAGCTCCCTGGCAAGTGATCTTCTCATGGCAAGGGAAATCTGGGCTAGTATAACAGAAACTTTTCTTCCTTAGAATAGATGAGCTTTCCCGGCTCAATATAAAATGGTTCTCCCCAGTCCCTCTCTCCTCTCTGCTCTGCCCCTAGGTACTTCTCTTCCCTTGTTCAGCACTTTCTCATTGGGAGGCCCAGGTCAGGGGACCAGGATGGCACAAAGCTGAATCTTCCAATTGTAGCCAACTCAGCACACTAAGCCACAGCCCTGGGGATGGGCACTGTTACCCAGTGGGGCTTTGCATCTGCCTCCCTTTGCTGGAGCTCTCTGGGTCTTTCTATGATCCACTAAAACTATCCTATCACTGCTTGGCAAGCTTAAAACATGCTGCTGATTCTTAACTGGCATCAGTTCTTGGTAATCCTAGGTGTGGCTCAAAGGGTGTAGAGGGAAGCTCTTGGCACATCTGGACACTCATACCCTTCAAGACTTCTCTCCATCTTTTTCCCAGGGTCATCTCTGGCTCAAGGTATCTTCTGTGGACACCATGTAGCTGGATATCTCTCTGCTTGCTTTTCCTACTGAGTGGGGCACTCCACCTGGCATCATGTGCTACCCTGAGGATTTGTGCCTTCAATATCCAGAGCTTTGGGGAGGCTAAGGCCAACCGACCTGAGGTCATGAGTGTACTGGTCAAGGTGAGAAACAAGAGTCTTATCTTGTCTCCCTCCGCAACCCTGCTTCTTCAGATCAAGGGTTTCCAGAAAGAAGCCATACCTAGGCTGAAGCCACTAGGTCTCTTCCCTAGGGAGCCAAAATTTAAAGTGGGTTAACAGAACTTCAGCAGTGCAGAAACAATTGCATGGAACATATAGCAAGCAAGCAGAATTAGTTAAAATGGGAAGCTACTATGTCATGCATGCAGGTTATCATACCTCAGGTAATCCTCCCCCT
>CM053775.1:45995353-46013589 GCA_028658325.1 Potorous gilbertii
GGTCTGAGGGAACCATTTTGGGCTGTTTGCAGCAGACACACAAAAAATATTCCTCTGTCCTGTGGAGGTCATCGGCTTTCCAGGGGATCGATTGTTTACAGAGTTGATGTGATTGCTCTGATTGAAAGTGAAACCTGGATGAGCTGGATACCTCACGTCTAGACCCTGAGACGTTGGCTCTCATTGGTGGCAAATTGGTGGCGAGGTGTGTTACATAAATAAAAAGACAGTAAAACTCAGACAGTATTACACTTTAATATTGTCAATAAACAGCCCACAGGAGGCTTTATATATACCTGATGCCACGAATGAAGTGAATAGAGAGCCTTAGAGTCAGGAAGACCTGGGTTAAAGGCCGTCCTCTAACACTTACCAGCAGTGTTAGGGCAAGTGAAGGGCAAGCAGTGAAGGCAAGGCACTTCACCTGAGCCTCAAGCAACTCTCCTAAGATCCCATCTTCCAGCCAAGTAGTGATTTCCATAGTGGAAGGAGTTTTGGACCCAGCTCAGTACAGAGGCAAGTGGTGGTGGGCAATCCCCTTAACAAGCCAGCCCTGTCCTGTGTTCTTCCATACACACTGCCCCTCCCCCCAGGCTCCCTTCTTAGACCATCAGCTGTCCCTCACCCCTGTACATACAAAGTCATTCTCTGGAGCATCCCCAGCATTCCCAGAAGGGGGAAAGAGAAACCCTTCTCATCATGGCTAATATTACAGGTTTTCCCCTTAAATGGGGGGCTCCCTGAAGGCATTACCCCCCCAGAAGCTTCCCAAGACCTCCTCACACCTTGTCTCTCCTTCTCTTCATATAGGTTCTTTCCCGATGTGACATTTGTTTGGTACAGGAGGTTCGTGATAGCAAAGGCACAGCCATGTCACTTCTCCTCCAGGAACTCAACAGGTGCAGGGCTAAGGGCTATGGGATGGTGGGATGAAGACATGGTCCCTGTCTCTGTGTGACCTCAAGCAAGTCTCTTCCTCTCAGCGTTCTCCTCTGTCAGATGAGATGGTTGATCAATACAACCTCTGAGGTCACTACTAGCTTTAACATACCCTTGTTTCCCTAGAGGTTGCCTGAAGCTCACGAATATGGCCAGGAGGATCCTAGCAGATGGGAAGGGGTCAGGGAACAGAGATGAACAACATCCTGGGGATCATGTGGGAGGTGGGGGTTGGGGGGGCTAGAGGGTGTGCTTGGGCAGAGGGGCCCTGACCTCAACAGAGGGCAAGGGGTCTGGGAACAGAAGGGAGTTCTGGAAGGAAGGGGATAGTATGGGGACTATGCCCAGGGATGGGAATGCTTGGTCAAAACCCTGGTGTCCCAGAACAGGGCTGACCCTGGCCACCGATATGAGGCCCTAGAAAGTCGACGCCTGGGCTTGGGAAGCTACAAGGAGCAGAATGTCTTTTTTTACAGGTACCAGAGACCTCCATGTTCCTGGCTGGGAGATAAGGGGGGGCAACACTGGAGGGTTTCACTAAACTTGGAGCCCCCTTTCCCACGTTTGCCTTCCCTTCAGGGCAGATGTGGTTTCCATCATGGACTCATATCAAGTCCCAGAGGCTGAGCCAGGTCAGGCAGAATCCTTCCTTCGGGGACCCTTTGTTGCCCGTTTCTGCTGGCTAAATTCAGGTACCTATCCACTCTCCCTCCCATCTGATCCCCCACCCCAGTTTATATTATCAATTGTCTAGAATTCTGAAAAGGTAGCCTGGTGAGTGGACAGAGGACTTCACTAGGGGTCAGACTCAGAGATCATCTAATCTAGTCCCGAAAATGTTCCCAATATAATATCTTAGACACTTAGCTGTAGGACTCTGGGCAAGTCAGGCAAACTCTCAGAGCCTTAGTTTCCCTAACTATGAAATAAGTATAATGTACCCTTCCCCAAGACACTGCAAGTAATATATGGAAAGTATTTTGTAACCCTGACAGTCATTAGAGAAATATGATAAGGTACCATCTGGGCTCTGAATCTAGCCCTATCCCCCCAAGGCCAGGTTCAGATGCCAAGGAGACTAGCCATTTCTCCAGGAGTTTTGCATGGTTGAAGGGTTCCAGCCTCCCACCCCCTACTCTTTACCCCAGACAAAAAGCCCATCTTAGATGAAGATGATATGATACACAAAGTGGAAAATGAGAGCAGAACCTGAGGGGGAGGTCAGGGGATAAGGTGGCCTAGGTACAGGGAGAGTTGCTGTTGCTGTGTTCATCCTTCGTTACCAAAGAAGACCATGCCATCAGAGAAATGATGATATGACTTGCACATGACTTTGTTTCGAGTGAGTGAGGGCTGTGCAAGGTCACCAGCCTTACTTCTCCTCTTGAGCCATCGGGATCCAGTGACAGATATTCATCAGGATGACTGGAGATGATCCATGAGGAGAAAGGACACAGTCCATGCTCTCCAGTTTCAATAAAAGTTTGAATGTGCCAAGGAACAGCTGTTACAGTGCCTGGGAGGCAGAAAGAGCTGAGGTCAAGACTAGTCTCTTACTCAGCCAGTCTCTGTGGCTTTGGACAAGTCACCTTGTAGAACTCTAGGGCTTGGGCAATCCCCTGACATCATAGCTTGGTAGAAGGAGCTCAGTTTAGGATTCAGACAACCTAGGTTCATATTTAATATTTACCACTTGCCGCCAGTATGACCCTAGGCAAATCACTCTACTCCTTCCTAGCCCAGAGTTTCCTCCTCTGTAAAGTGATGGAGTTGAACTAGATGACTTCTAAGTTCCTTTCAGCTAGATATTTCTGAACCAAAAAGCAAGCTATGAGTCATTGGAGTAGCCTTGGTGGAGGGCATTGTCCTATCAGAAGTTACTAACATGGCTGAAATCAAGGGTCCAGACCAAAAGGAGAGATTGCCTAGAAAAGGCAAGAGAGGGCTGAAAGGTAGAGGAGGGAATGCTTCTAGCTTGACGGGCATGGGTCTTCAAGGGAGAGGGGACTCTATGGAAAGAGATCACTTAAGACATGGGTGCCAGGCCTAATCGGGGGAAAGGGCAGTTGGTGCTGTAGCTCAGACTGGCTGGAGTATGAAACACATCAAAGGAAGTCACTGAAATCACTGAGGAAGGCAACCAGAGGTTAGGCCTGTAATGGAAAGCTGGGAGTAAGAGAAGTGGGGAGGATTGTTTTCTTCTGCAGTGATGCTCTGAACAGGGCAGCGATTTGATCATATGTACTCATCTAGGAAGTGCCTGGAGGGTAGATGGGTTGGAAGAGGGGAGAAGTTAGAGGCAGAGAAGACAGGCAGGTGAAAAGTTGGGACCTGATAACTCAGGAAGTGGCCCTGCAGTGACATCTCTAGGTAGATAGGTCCTGAAAGCAACAGGTGATTCTGGACTTGGGCTCCAGATTTCAGGGGAGAGATTGGAACTGGGGCTAGATATCTGAGACTTATCTGAGTAAAAATGACAATTAAAGCCCTGGGAAAAGATGAGATCAGCAAGTGAAAGAGTGGAAAGAGTGGGGAGAGGGAGAGGGAGAGGGAGAGAGAGAGGGAGAGAGAGAGAGAGAGAGAGAGAGAGAGAGAGAGAGAGAGAGAGAGAGAGAGCGAGCTCTCGAGTGCTCCTGGCCAGAAAGGGGAGAGAGGAGACCCCATAGGTTCAGTAGCCCCAAAGGCTCCAGAAAAGGCCAAGAGGTTGAGGACCAAGAAGAAAATGTAGTAACTAAGAGATTATTTATAACCTTGGTAGTCTCTATGAGGTGGTGGGGTAAGCTGAGTCCAAGGAAGCTCACTGTGGTCTGATGACCTTTATTAATTAACCTCCTTTGCCTGCATAGAAGATCCTGTCTATTGGAGTTCTACCAAGGCAGAATCCCCAGGCAAGAAGGAAATCCTCACTGACCTGAATTCAGCATGGATCTAGGGTGGAACTTGTTCAACAATTCTTTGTATAATGGATCCCTTTGGGAGTCAGTCTGGTGAATTCAATGGCCCTCAGAATCATTTATGAAACACCCACTATGTGCCAGGCACTGGGTTAAGCTCTGGGGATACAAAAGAATGCAAAAGACAGTCCCTGCCCTCCAGGAACTTAAAATTTAATGGTGGAGAAGAGCAAACCACTATGGACAAATGAGATATACACTAGATAAATAGGAGATAATTAACAGAGGGAAAGTGTTGCAGAAAACTTCCTGTAAAGGGTGACATTTTATTTGGGAGCTAAAGGAAGCCAATAGTAGTAGTCACAGGCAAAGTGGGGAGTGTTTCAGGCATGGGGGATAGCCAAAGAGAAGCAGTGTTATGTTCATGGACTGGCCAGGAGACCAGTGTCACTAGATCAAAGAGTGCATATACTCAGGGAGTAAGGTATAAAAGCACTGGAGAGGTAGGGGGAGGCTAGGTTACGAAGAGTTTTAAATGCCAAACAGAGAATTTTATACTGGCTCTTGGAGGAAATAGGAAGTCACTGGAGTTTAGTGGCTAGGGGAGTAACATGATGGGACATTTATTTTAGCCAAATCACTTTGGTGGCTGAATGAAGGATGGACTAGAGTGGGGAAGAGATCTGAGGCAGGCAGACCCACCAGCAGGTACTATAATAGTCTAGGCATGAGGTGATGAAGGCCTGTACTAGGGTGTGGACAGTGTTAGAGGAGAGAAGGGGATGTATTGTGGAGATGTTGCAGAGGTAGTCGAGAGGCCTTGGCAACAGCTTGGATATGGAGGGAGGATAGGAGGTGTCCAGAATGGCTCCTAGGTTGTGAGCCTGAGGGACTAGGAGCATGGTGGTACCTTCTGGTGTAATAGGGAAGGTAGGAAAGGGGGAGGTTTTGGGGGCGGGAGGGGGAAATAATGAATTCAGGTGTAGACGCATTGAGTTTCGGATGTCTGCTGGACATCCAGTTGGAGATGTTTGAAAGACAGTTGGAGATGGGAGAGTGAAGGTCAGCAGAGAGACTGGCGCAGGAAAGGTAAATGTGAGAATCATTAGCATAGAGATGGTAATGAAGTCCATGAGACCTGGAAGTATCAGCAAGTGATCCTGTAGAGGGAGGACAGGGCCCAGGACAGCACCCTGAGGGACACCTATGGTTAGAGGGCATGATCTGGAGGAGGAGCCAGCAAAGCTGAGAGAGAAGAGTGGTCAGAGAGAGGAGGAGAAGGGGAGAACCAGGAAAGAGTGGGGCCCTGAAAACCTAAGGAGAAGAGAGCATGATCAGTAGTGTTAGAGGCTGCAGAGATCTAGGAGAATGAGGATGGAGAAAAGGCAACCAAGAGGTCACTAGTGGTTTGGAGAGTGGTTTCAAGGGGAATGATGAGGTCAGAAGCTGGATTGTAAGGGGGTTAAGACAGTGAGAGAAAAGTGAAAGCCATCTATTGCAGGTGACCTTTTCAAGTTTAGCTACAAAAGGCAGAAGAAACATGGGATTGTAGTGGGGATGGAAAGACCAAGTGAGGATTTTGTCAGGATTGGAGAGGTATGGGTATGTTTGTAGGCAGTAGGGAAGGTGCCAGCAGACAGGGAAAAATTGAAAATAAGTGAAAGAATGGGGATGACAAAGGGAGGAAATGGGATAGGATAGGATGAGCTTGTGCAGGTAGAAGGGTTGGCCTTGATAAGGAGTAAGGCTACTTCACCATGTGAGATACTAGGTAAAGGAGGAGATGGGACAGAAGGCACCTATGTGATATGAGATATGGAAGAGGGGAGGAGAGTTCCTGATGAATGACCTTAATTTTTTCTGGACAATATGAGGCAGGGTTCTCAACTGAGAGTTGGGCTGTGGGAGAGCAGGGGAGCTATGGGAGATTTGAGGAGGGATGAGAAAATTTGGCATTGCCACCGTAGGGTGGGAGAATGAATTGACAAGGGAGGTAAAGTAGGATTGCCTAGCAACAGTGAGGGCCCAAGTGAGGTTACATAACATCAATTTGTAATGGACTCACTCAGAACAGTTGTGTGAGAAGGTGATGAATGGAGGGAGTGAGGCTTGGCTGGGTGTAATTAGGGATATCATAGGGGAATGAGCGACTCAAGGGAGGACACCAATGTAGAGTTGAATTGGCTCATCAAGGGATCACTTTTAATTTTTGTTAGATACTAGTGAAAATAAAATGTATGTTTTTCCCATCCAAGTTCACAGACCTCTTGAAAACTCTCCACAGATCTCTGAGAAGCCCTGATGAGGTAATATATGAAATGTGGCTCACACCATATCTCACTGGGCAAAATTTCCTGTGCTCTGCTGACCAAATGACATACTAATCAGACTCAGGTAGCAGGGAAAAAAATAGTGTCAGAAAGCAGACTCCCAAGGAGTGGAATGAGGGAGGGTACTCAGTAGCTGGCTCTATTTAAATCATGACTTTTCAGGGGAGGGGAGAAGCTAAGAATTTAGCATGTTGGTAGCAACTATTACAAACAGAGACTCTGAAAATGAAAATGAATGGAAGATGGGAATGGGAAAGGCATAGAATTAATCAAGGAAAACTCCCTGAAGCGTGTTACAGATTTAGAGTTGTAAAGACTTCAAATCAAAGGCTTAATTTTAGAGAAAGGGAAAGTCAGGCCCAAGGAGGTGACAAAATCACACATAAGAACATAGGAACAGGAATCTAGAGCTGAAAGAAACTTCCCCTCCCCTCATTTTACAGATGACAAAATGGAGGTATAGGTGGCAGAGGCAGGATTCCAAGGCAAGCATTCAGATTCCAAATCCAGTGATCGATTTCCTCTCTAATAGGAAACATCAAAAGCATCTCTCAGGGACTGGAGGTGGCAAAGCCCTTGCCTGACATGGGGAGGAGGCCCTAGTGGTTTGGGGTCTTTGGCAGGAATGGGAGAACAGGAAAATATGGATGAGAAGAAGGAAGATAGGTTTCTTGGAGGAGGAAGGCTGGGATCAAGAAAAGAAGACCTTGTTTGCGCTGTTGGCTATGGTGGTAAAGGGTGGGCCACCCAGAAGGAAACTTGTTTGAAGGGGATTGGAGCAGTACAGAAGCCCCTCTCCTAACCTCTGCCCTTTTTCCCAGACATCTGCAATTTGGTGCTAATATCTCACCATGCCTGCCCCCGAAATGCACCCCGAGAGATTGATCAACTGTACAGAGTTGTTCAGGATATCAAACAGCATTGGAATGTAGAGGTAATAGGGCAGGGGGTTAAGCAGGGAGATCCCACCTCCCCAGGATCCTGGCTGACCAGAATCTAGGTCACAGTGGTTCCCTAGATCCCTTGCCAGTCTCACATCACACACACACACCCCTAATTGTGCATGTTCCCCGCTACTGGCCCTCATCATTCTGGAGCCTGCCTAATTCCTTGGTCAGCAATCATTGGGTCTAATTTACAGATCAGGAAACTAGGTCTAGGGAGGTCAAAGAACTTGGCCAAATTCATCCACCCCGTAAACGAATTGGTGGAGCCAGGACTACAGGCCAACTCTCCTGACTCCAAGGCCATCCTTCACGCTCCTTTTTTCACCAGGATGTCATGCTGCTTGGTGACCTCAATGCAGGCTGCACATTTGTGCCTCCAAGGGCCTGGCTGGGCAACCGCCTGTGGAGTCACCCAGATTTCCACTGGCTCATTGGGGACCAGGCAGACACCACAGTCAGCAGGAGGACCCACTGCGCCTATGACAGGTGGGAGAAGGTTGTCTGTGTGAGTATGTATCTGTATAGTCTCTCCCACTACCCAAGTAATGAGAGGCTGTCTTCTTCCATGGCAAGAATGTTGGCATCAGGATCTCCCTGGGACTACAGATCTTCCTCACCTGTGCTTGGAACATCTAGGCCAAGGCCACACAGCAACGTGTCTCTAGTTCTTCTGACTCAGGAGCCAACTCTCCAGTCCCTATGGGCACATAGTCTCTCCTACACATGAAATAGCAAAGCCACAAGATCAGGGGCCATGTCACAGAATGATCTGGCTATGTTGAGCTTGGAGAAGAGAAGACTTAGTGGGGCTCCCTTCCCTTCTCCATCTATACTACTTCACTTAATGATCCCATCAGTTCCCATGGATTTAGTTACCATCTCTACTGATTCTCCCATCTACTTTTCCCGTCTGACACTCTCAACTCCAATCTCTCACCTCCAACTACTTTTCAGATGTGTTCGTCCTTTGTTGCTGAAGACCATGCCATCAGAGAAATAACATGACTTGCACTTGACTTTTCTTTTGAGGGCTGACTTTTCAGATATCTCAAACTAGATACCCAGTAGACACCTTAAACTCAACATGTCAATAACATAACCCATTACCTTCCCCTTACCCCACCCCCCCCTTCCCTATTACTGTTGAAGGCAATATCATCCTCCTCATCCCTTAGGCTCACAACCTAGGAAGCATCCTGGACCCCCCACTATCTCTCACTTCCAGATCCAATATGGTGGCCAAGGCCTGTTGATGTCACCTCTGTAGCATTTTTAGAATACATTCCCTTCTCTCCCGATATTGCCACCACTCTGATGTAGGCCTCATTACTTCATGCCTAGAGGACAGCAATGGTTGCCTGCCTCAAGTCTTTC
Source organism: Potorous gilbertii (assembly GCA_028658325.1). NCBI lineage: Eukaryota > Metazoa > Chordata > Mammalia > Diprotodontia > Potoroidae > Potorous > Potorous gilbertii. The sequence goes on from CM053775.1 coordinate 46,003,838, forward strand.
CCCACTTCACTCCATTCACCATTCAGCCACCAGTGATTTTTCTAAAATGCAGGTCTGATCATGTCCCCCAAGCAATAAACTCCAGTGGCTCTCTATCACCTCCAGGTGCAAATACAAAATGCAATGTCTTCATTCAATGCCCTAACCCAGTTCCCTCCTACCTTTCCAATCTTCTTATTCAATGCCCTAACCCAGTTCCCTCCTACCTTTCCAATCTTCTTATACCTTATGCTATATCCTTACACTCCGGCCTCCTGGCTGCACCACAAATAAGACATATGAATCTCTTGGCTCTAGACATTTTTTTCTGGCTCCTCCCCACACCTGGAATACTCTGCCCCTTGCACTCTAACTAGTGACCTCCCTGGCTTCTTTTAAGTCTCATGCCTTTCTTATTCAGTAGCAGGGTCCATTGCGACTCCATCTGGGGTTTTCTTTTGACTGGAGTGGCCTTTACAGATGAGGAAACTGAGGTAAATAGGGTTAAAAGACTTGCCCAGGGTTACATAGCCTTTAAGTGTGTGAGCCCAGATTGCCCCCTAGAGTTGTCCTGGAGAAGGACGTCTGAATGGCTTGAATGGGAGGCAGGAAGTTGTCCTGTAGTGGCCATCTTCAAGCAGATGCTGGATAATCATGTTAGGTATGTTGTGGGAAGTACTCTTTTCCAGGTATGGGTCAGACTAGCTTGTCCCTGAGGTGTCTGCCAACTCTCTAATTCAGATTGTGACCTCAATGTTCCCTACATCTATCATTCTGTGAATATGCTTCTATGGAAGGCTTTAGGTAAATGCTGTCTAGCCCAACCCTTTCATTTAACAGGGAGGGAAACTTGAGGGATGAGATGAGGAACATGCCTGATAGGGAAACCGACAAAATTTAAACTTAATGGGTCTCAGCTGGGCTTTGTCTTCAAAAGTATCTTCCAATCATGTTTGAATCTCGTTTGCCCTACTAGGGATGTTATAGACTTTGGCCTAGCTTGCTAGGAAACCCTTACCAATTCTTGCTCTGTAATACTGTGACATGGGTTAAGGGCTAGAGATGAGCCCTAAATAGGCCTAGAACTTGGGGGTAGGGACCAAACCTTATGCTATGACAAGTTCCAGATTACCAAGAAGTCTAGGTTATCCTACTCTGGGCAGAGGATGAGGAAGGGAGGGGAGATGGCAAAAAAAACCAAAACACAAAAACCCTAATGTTGATTCAGAAACTTCAGTCCCAGGCATAATTTTGGGCCACCTACTGGGTAACCTCAAGGTAGTGGCTTCCTTTATAAAAAGGGTTGGTGGGCAAGACAAGGACATTTCAACAGCACCTGTAAGAAAGTGATCCTATCTCTGAAAGACCCTTTAGAGAAGCACTAAGGGGGAGCTGACTGGCTGAGTTTCCTAGCCCATGAGATTCGGGCGAACAGTATGGTGGGGTAGCCTAGTCTCACTGGCAGGCATTTCTGTTGCCTTCTCTTGGAGACTTAGTCACAGGAATTGGGATGAAAGCCATTCCCACATTCCCCTCTTCTGAAGAAACCTGGGATCTGCACAAGGAGATCTGATATTCCAAGGGTGAGGAGGAACCTGGGGTGCCACATGTGCCCTCAAATGCAGTCTCTGGACTATCAAAAGGCCATACCCAACCACAGGTTCTCCCTGATACAATCCAAAGACTTTTTTCCAGGCCTAGGAGGTAAACCGGCACCATTCCTTGATCTCTGCAGGATCATAGTGCATGGGAAGGCTCTGCTCCAGGCAGTTGTACCTGGTTCAGCCAAAATCTTCAACTTCCAGAAGGAGCTGGGCATGTCAGAGGAGGAGGTGAGCCTAGACAAAGGGGAGGAGAGGGATCTTAAAGCTCATGGGGTAGCATCCTAAACCTAGAACCTCCAGGCTGGGCCCAGCTAGCCCCCCTGTTGCTTGTCCTAGGCACTACAAGTCAGTGACCACTACCCTGTGGAAGTGTGCTTGCATCTAATTCCTCAAGGACACCAGGAGCTCTGAGAGGCCCATGCTTTACTTGTTGTGGACTTGGCAGGAGAGTAGATTTACCAGAATTCTCTGTTCCAAAGCAGAAGTGCTAAAAAGCTTCATTTCCTGTAACTAAAGCTTGTATTTCTTTCAAGTTTTCTGTTTCCAGCTTCCTGAGAGGGGTTTGTTTTCTCACAGTGTTTTCTAATACACAAAGACCTGAGTATCTAAAGCTCAAATGATTTACGCTGCAGACCTGGTCTCTTTATTCAGGTTAACCTTGCGACAGCAAGAGACTTGTGGCTCAAGTGGCTCCAATCTCTATCCCGAAATCAGGGTCAGAGTCTTTAACCCATTTCCAAGACGAGACAACACATTAAGCCTGAGAAGAGCTAATCCAGTGAGAAGGTAACACACAGAAACTAAATTGCAGTAGGTAATTTATTTATGCCTGGGAGAAAAGGCAGATGTCACAGCAACACACCCCTTAGGAGTGAAGTGCCCGCCATTTGTCCAAGGGACCTCGGCTGGGGATATACTTAACTCCACAGCCATCAGGAATGAGTCGCTTCTCAGCTATCATATCCTCAAACTCATCAGCATTGAACTTGGTGAAACCCCATTTCTTGGAGATGTGGATCTATGAGAAGGTAAAGAAATAGTCAAACACCCTCAGATTAAAGTATTGTTCTCACTAATGCACTTTACCATGGGAAAGGAACATTGGCTAGTTGGGGACAATTCAAACCGGGGATAGACATCTTTCCTTTCACTCAGGGGATTATCTCCTCTCAGTCTGGGAAATTAAGGAAAAGGGGGTGTGCTCTCCATAGGAAACAGATTAAGGTGTACCTTCTGGCGGCCAGGGAACTTGAACTTGGCTCTACGCAAAGCTTCAATCACATGTTCTTTATTCTGGACCTTGGTTCGAATCGACATAATAACTTGACCAATGTGTACACGGGCTACAGTGCCCTGGGGTTTCCCAAAGGCTCCCCGCATGCCAGTCTGGAGCCTAGGAAACAGAGAATGAAGAAGTTCACATTTCAAATTCTGTGAAGTCAGTGCTTATTTATTCTTAGCTAAGTTGCCTTTTTAGTCTTAAGACTAAGTGTTTCCGAGGTCCCTTAGAATACCCTGTATTAAGGACAAGGTACACACACAACCAGGGAAATGCTGTTTGCAACCATTGCACACCAGCCCCACACTGAGAATTGGGTTGGTCGGCTTAATTGGGTGCAGAACTCACACTTAACCCAAGACATTATGTGCCCCAAGGAGGGCTTACATCTTTAATGCCCATGCTTCCAAGCTCATAGTTACCTTTCCCTACAGATCATCTGAATGCCTTGGTAAGCCAAGGAAACAAAGCAACTCAGGTATGCTAGTATGCAACCTCCTTAGAGCCTTGGGGACTCATTCCTGTCTTACCTGATTTGGAGAAGTAAGAATCAGCAAGGAGAGTATCTGGAACTCTAAAATCAGTATTTGCTCTGCTAAATGACACTGCCTGATCAAGCAACAAGGGCTTCCGAAATGCAGGAACCTCCACACTGTACCCTTCTAATGGTCCATGGAAGGAATGGGGGGAGAGGAGAGGGAGCAGAGTACTTAAACACAATGATGTAGCCTTAAATCATAAAAATATATCTACCTCAGTAGTCAGTTATTCTCTAGGAAAACTCTTACCTATCAGCCCCAGCACAGGACAACATCTTATTGATGCGGATGACATGAAAAGGATGTAGGCGCACACGAATATGAAAGCCATCCTTGCCACAACTCTTCACCATGTACTTGTTGGCACAGATCCTAGCGGCCTCTAAGGCTAAGGGAGCAGGGTAACATATTGTGTTTATTTTGACCAAGACACAAAAAAAAGAAAAAAAAAGTTGTGTATGCTAAGGTGGGTTCTGAAAAGGATAGCTCCTAGATGCTGTTAGGTAACCGCATTGTGCAGTATATCCCAGGAAGATCATAGGTCCTTCCTCCTCTGTCCTGAGGGTGGACCTATTGAAAGCCAGTTTTTTTTTACCTTCTGATGATAGCTGCTCATATTCATCTGACACCATGTGGCCACACAATGGAAATTCATCCACTTTTGCTTTCTTTCTTCCAAGGTCGAAGATTCGTATCTTGGCATCTGTATAAGAGAAAGCGAAAAGTCACAGAGCTGTATACCACAGTGTCTAAGAGGCAGTTATTAGTTACATCACAAATAAATGCTAACAGTATTAAGAATGGATGAGATTAAATCAGTGAAGCAAAATCTGGGATATCCTTAATTGGCCCTCCCTCTCCCCTTAGAGACAATGAAGGACCCGATACTTACCAGGAACTCCCCTGCAGAAACGGGACTTTGGGTACGGCTTATTTTTACAATACCTATAACTAAAAAGACAAAAGCAATTCAGTCCCGTTGGACTGTAAGAAGTCATCAGTGTTGCCTGAGCTCTATTTTCCCACAGAAAATAATTAAGTGATATTTAAAAATATCCCACATTATGCTCACAACCACAGGTGCTACTATGGCTCCCATTTTATAGGTGAAGAAACAAGTCAAGTTTAGTGATTTGTTCAAGTTCACACAGCTAGTGTACAGGCAGGATTTTCACTGTCACCTAGCGGCGGGCTGTTAAGATTCTTCAACTGTGGTGAGAGATCTGTTCAAAGTACACCTCGTAAAACGACGGAAATCCAAACTCCCATTTGTCCTCGTTACTAGGCCTCGGATCCAAGAAGGGAGTGCGGGGCGAGGCTGACAGCTGAGGAGCGCCTTTCTGCCCTTCCTTCTGGGAGCCCGAGCCGGCCGGGCGGGAGGGGGAGGGGGCAGGGCCGGGCACGCCGTGACGCAGCATGGCGGGCCTGGGCCCCGAAGTCAGGCCTGAGCTTCCCCGCCGGTTGGCCGCCCTCCCCATCCCCACCCCCGCAAGCAAGGCTCCTGCGGGACTCACTAGAGCGCCGGCGAGACCTAGGCCGCCGCTGTGGCCTTCTCCGGTGGGGCGCATGGGCCTACGCGCACACGGGGCCCGGTTCCTGGCCTACTTACCAACGAGCGGGACGCCGGCCCATGGCGCCGGCGTCAGAACAGGCTGAGACGAAAAGTGAAAAAGAAAATAAGAGCGTCTGTCTGGGCCGAGCCAGAGGCACGGAACGAGACGCGGTACCACCAGCGACGTTCACCTCGCCGCAGGGAAAAGGACGCCGCACCCGCTGCGTACGCCTTTTATAGGACGTCACCCGACCATAGAGTTCCGGGATCTTTTGTGCCACGCTCTAGACCTTCCGTCTGACCATAGAGACGTCAGGTTTTGGAGCCTGCGCGCTCGGCCTAGGGGAGCGGCCGACTGCGCATGCATCTCAGTAAGGGAGAGGTCCGTAGAACCCCAGCTCCACCCTTTCATGCATAGGCAATCACTTCCCTGGGAGCCTCGCTCTACTGGTTGGTGAGGCAAAGAGGAGTTGGGGGAAGGGAGTTTTCTGTATCCAATAGAATTGGGAGGAGGAAATTTTCGGGATCCAATGGAATTGGGGGGAGGGAGTTTTCGAGATCCAATGACCCCGCCCCGCTCCCGCTTGGCTTAATATTACGCGCAAGGAGGATTAGGTTACGTCATTCTCCTGCTGGGAGGGGGGCCGCCAGGCGGGGCGTGTACGTACACCCGAGCCCCGCAGCCTTTGACCCTTCGTGGTGGCCATTTCTGTTAACCCACGTGCGCTTGATGAACTTAGTCCGGGAAGGAGGCGTTGACCTTTAGCTCGGCCGCACCAGTGACAGGGCCAGGTTAAGTTCAACTTGAAATTACTGCTGCGTTCGCCGCACCTGGCAGCCGTTGGCTGTCACTCTCCCATTTCTTTCAAAATCATTTTTTTTTTGAGAGTTAGTGTCCAGACATTACTTTGTTTAACTTTAAGAGATTAACTTTCTTTCATTTAGTTTTTCTGGTTGATTGTGGAGGCGATCTGGAAAAGCAAAGCGGGTGGTGGATCAAGGTTACTGCAGATGGCTGGGCCTTGGCTCGAAGAGCCGCCTTTTCCTTTTCCACAGGATTAAAAGGAGAGAATGGGTGATTGACAGCCGGGTGGCTTAGTGGATAGTAAGGAAGAAACTTGAGTTCAAATGCAGCCTCTGCCACTCAGTAGCTGTGTGACCCTGGGCAAGTCACTTCATCTCAGGCCAACTCAGTTTCTTCAGCTGTAAAGTGGGGAAAAATAATAGCACCTCCCTCCCAGGATTGTTATGGGGTTCAAATGAGGTAATATTTGTAAAGTGATTAACTTACTTAGTAGATCAGACACAAATGATCATCCAGCAATGCCTGGTGCATAAGGGGTGTTTAATAGGTACTGGTTCCCTTCCTGTTTTTCTCTGGTTGATGTAGAAATCTAGACAGTGTCTACATTTCTCTAATTGCTGGCTAACTTTGCTAAAGTTATTCATTGCAGTGGTCCTAGAGAAGGGAAAATGAAACACCATAATGATGATAGCAATAGCATTTCTCTAGTATTTTGAAAAACACTTTATAAATGTTATCCCCATTTTACAGATGAGGAAACCTAGATTAAGTGATTTGCTAGTAGTGTCTGAGGTCACAATTGAATTCAGGTCTTCTTGACTCCAGGCCCAGATACTGTACTGCTCAGCCATCAACCACCCATTCTCTAATTCAGTCTCTAATAAAGAGGTAGCCTGTCTCATTGAGTACAACCCCTCAACTTCTCTGCATGGCTTGACACTCTTGTTCACCCCCTCCTCTTGGTTTTCATGATACTACTCTCTCCTGGTTCTATCGATTTTGCCGTTCCTTCTCAGTCTCCATTGCTGGATGATCATTTGTGTCTGATCTACTAAGTAAAGGTGACCCTCAAGCCTCTCTCCTGACTGCTCTTCCCTCTGCACCCTTTCTTGGTGACCTCATCAGCTCCCAAGGGTACAATTGTTATCCCATGACTCTTATAGCTATAGATGCAACTCTACTCTCTCTCCTCAGATCTAGTCCATCATCAGTCTGCCCCTTGCATATTTCCAACTGGACCAAGCATAGTAATTTCATTTTTAAAATTTTCTAATGGTTCCTCCTTTTACTTTTTAAGTAGGTTTTTATTCCCCCAATTACATTAAAATATTTTTTTAACATTTTAAAGTTTTGAGTTCCAAATTCTATCTCTCCCGTCCCTTAGACTGTAACCAATCAGAAATAGGTTATACATATACAATCACATAAAACATTTCCATGTTAGTCATTTTGTACAAGAAGATTCAAACAAAAAAGGAAGAAATGAAAGAAATATTGCTATTACTGTACATAATGTTCTCGTTCTGTTCATTTCACTTTGTATTTAGTTCATGCACAAACACAGGCATTTCAATAGAAACATGTCCAAAATAACTTATTCTCTTTCCCTCCCAAAACAGTTCCTTTTTTAAAACTTTCCCACTTCTGAGCAGGGCAAGACCATCCTTCTAATCACCTAGGTTTATATATAACCTTGGAGTCTTCTTCAGTGCTTAACAACCCCCTCCCTAGCTGCCAAGTCTGGTCATTACACCTCCCTAATATCTTTCTCACCCATCCCCCTTTTCTCCATTTATTTGGCTCCAACCTTGAATCAGTCCCTCAGTTTCTTTTGCAATAGCCTGATTCCATCTCCCTCCCCCTCTTTTGGAGTTTATCTTATTTTATTTTTAATGGTATTTTTCCCAATTAATGTAAAGCCAATTGTCAACATTCATTTTTTTAAATAAGATTTTGAGTTTCAAATTTTTCTCTCTCTCCATATAGGTCATATATGTACGATCATGTAAAACATATTTCCAATTAGTCATGCTATGAAAGAAGAGACAGAACAAAAGAAAAAACTACAAAAAGTAAATAGTACACTTTAATCTGCATTCAGACTCCATAATTCTTTCTCTGAATGTGGATAGCATTTTCCATGAGTCTTTGGGAATCATCTTGGATCACTGAACTGCTGAGAAGATCTAAGTCAATCACAGTTGATACAATGTTCTTCTGATTCTGCCCATTTCACTCAGCATCAGTTTATATAAGTCTTTCCAGGTTTTTCAGAACTCCACCTGCTCATCATTTCTTATAGCACAATAGAATTCCAAGACTATTGAGGGCATTCCCTTAATTTCCAATACCTGGCTAGCACTAAAAGAATTGCTATAAATATTTTTGTTCATGTGGGTCCTTTTCCCATTTTTTTTCCATTTCCCTGTTTCCATTTCCCATGATCTCTTTGGGATATAGACCTAGTAGTGGTATTGCTAGATACAGTTGGATTGCCCTTGGGCATAGTTCCAAAGTGTTCTCCAGAATGGTTCTGTCCCTCTTTTCTAAGTCATCTTCCATATGACTGCTAAATTGATATTCTGAAAGCATAGATCTATGTTCCTTTCCTTCCTGCCTAATAAACTAGCTAACACTTATAAAGTGCTTACTATGTTTTGTACCAGGCACTGTGCTCAATGATTTACAATTTTTTATCTCTTTTGACCTTCTCAACAACCCTGGGAGGAAGGTGCTGCTTTCATTCTCATCTTACTGTTGAGGAAGCTGAGGCAAAGAGAGGTGAAGAGACTTACCCAAGGCCACACAGCTCAGAAGGGTCTCGTTTAGAAGCTTTGAGACTCCCAGATGATTCTAGGATAAAATAGATCAAGTCCCAAGATCACAGATTTAGAAGGAATCTAATTCAAACCCCTAGTTCCACTTTCCTAGGTGAAAGCAGAGGGCAAGTGACTTTACCAAGGTCACATAGCTAGTGAGTTCCAGTCAGATTGGCTGATGTGTGCATTGTGTTTATCAAATTTCTTTTTTTCCTCTTTCTTTTTCATTCTTTTTTTTTGCCTGTCTTGTTATTTATTAAGTTTTCCAACAAAAGATTGAGAGCTAGCAGCAAGTTGTACCTATTAGTTAGATTATATATAGATTTCATTTTTCCATGTACTTTTGGCACCTGGTTAGCAGGCATGATTTTGAACCTTGACCACAATACGTCAGCTCTCTTTGAGATTGATGTGTTTTTACTAAGAAGAACGTTGAACATTCATAACATGGTGCTGTTGGGCCAACATTTTTCCCTTGCCTTTGGCATCTTCCTCTCCTTCAATACCTTGACAATCAATCTTTCAGTTCCTCCATATTATATCAATTTCAACACGGACTTCTGTATACTTTTGGTCTGCTTTTCTCTATCTTTGTTTTCTTCATGTCATTTCCATTTTCCAAGAAGCATATTTAGGACTATCTTGTTAGTTTGGTTGGAAGAATATTTACAGATCTTTTTCTTTTTTCCTATTTTCGTCTTTACATTCCTTGGGGATGACATTGATTATGTTAGGTCTCCCGCCAATCTTTCTTTATATTTTTTTTCTTCTCCCTTCTCTGTTTCACAAGGCAGTATTGTTCATGATATCCCACCACCCTATTAGATTTACTAAAAGATTTTATAAACAAATTTGTATCTAAACCATTGCCACCCTTAGCTTCCTTCTCTGTTAATTGATTTACTAAGACTATGTGAGTTTCTTTTTTTTTGTTTGTTTTAATTTTTTATTTATTTATAAATGTTTTACAATCACTTCCTTAAAATTAAGATTTTATCCCCCACACACCTTCCCCCCACTACCTCCCTCCCTCCCCATGACAGCATACAATTCTGTATAGGTTCTACATATACTTTCCTATTGAGCATATTTTCACTATAGTGATGCTATGTAGTCGCACTAACATAAGTGGAAGAAATCATATAACAAATCAAAACATAATACACTAAACCCCC
>CM053775.1:46014089-46061296 GCA_028658325.1 Potorous gilbertii
ACCCCACCCCCCGCTTCTCTCATTTGATCCTTATAACCTTGTGAAATGAATTATATAGATGAGGAAACTGAGACCCAGAGGTTAAATGACTTGCTCAGGGTCACTTAACTAATAAAAGTCAAGGAGGATTTGATCTCATATCTTTCCTAATTGCTGGTCTAGTATTCTAGCCATTTCACCTTGCTCAAGCACCACCTCTCCTGAGTCACTGGCATCCCGAGCTAACTCTGGGGAGGGGCTGAAGTCCTGGTATGTGCTAGAACCTCAGGACACCATCTTGGTTGGAAGGCAGAGCTAGAGCCTGCTGGTCTCCATCAGCCTACACTGCACTGGAAGGGGAGGGGCTGGCACCAAGAAACCCTTTGTGATAACAGGCATTGGAAACCTTTTCCAAGTTCTTTCCCTCATCTGTCCTGGATGTTTCCCCTCTTCCTTCTAGTCTGGATAGATCTTACGTTTGGCATAGACCAACAGGGGACCATGATTTTGTGTATCCCCAGCACTTGCCCCAGTGCCTGGCACCCAGTAAATAGGTGTTTAATCAGTGCTTGTTGATAGATCCTTGAGGGTTCTAGCCTTACCTAGAGGCTATCATAGCCCAGTGTGCACCCAGGGCTCTGGAAAGAGGCTGAGCAGATATCCCTCTTTCCCCATGCCATGCCCCCTGCAGATAGCAAGGCCATTGTTGATGGCAACCTGAAGCTCATCCTGGGTCTGATTTGGACCCTGATTCTGCACTACTCCATCTCAATGCCAATGTGGGATGAGGAAGAGGATGAGGAAGCCAAGAAGCAGACACCCAAGCAGAGGCTCCTGGGATGGATCCAGAACAAGCTCCCTCAGCTGCCCATCACTAACTTCAGTAGGGACTGGCAGAGTGGCCGTGCTCTTGGGGCCCTCGTGGACAGCTGTGCTCCAGGTGAGAACCCAACCCTGCTGCCTCTTCTGTGCCCAGGCTTCCCCACTTAGGAACCAGGGCAAGGAAAGTGCTGGGAGGGGCCAGATTTCCTGTGCAGTAGAAGAGACCAAGGGCACCCCACCCCCCTACTTCCTGCCACTGTGTATTGGCATAGGTTGACCCTTTTGCCCTCTTGGAGTCCCTATCTCCTTTCAAGGCTCAACTCAACACCTGCCTCCTACAGAATGGAGGTCTTGGCTGACATCCCCATACCCGAATAGAATGTATTCCAAGACAGGTCCAGCTCAGAGTCCATTCCAAGATGGTATGAGCTACTTCCAAGAGTGGAGGGAAATCTGGCTTATGCCATGGGGCTCCTCTGTCTGCTGCAGGCCTGTGCCCTGACTGGGATTCCTGGGATGCCAGTAAGCCTGTGAACAATGCCAGAGAAGCCATGCAGCAGGCCGATGACTGGCTGGGCATTCCTCAGGTACGAACTTTGCCAATATTTGTGTCTGGTTCAGCCTACTGTCTCCTCTCTGTCCCAAGAGAGCTATGTGATTGACCTAGAGCTGGAAAGGATCTCAGAGGCCATCCAGTCTAACCCCCTCATTTTACAGAGGAAGAACCTGAGGCACAGAACAGAAAAATAAGAGTTAGAGGGATTTGACCATAGGTCGTCTTGTGACTTCAAATCAAGTGCTCTTTCTGCTGGGCCTCTGGTCCCTTGTCCCATTTTCCCCCCATGGGTCCCCAACTCCAGGCTCTCCCTTGCTCTTTGATTGTAAGTGGGGGTAGCAGGAGGATGGTGCCCAGTTGGCTTGACCTCCCCTCATCCTGGCAACAATGGTCTTTCTCATCTTCCTCAGGTGATCACTCCCGAGGAGATTGTGGACCCCAATGTCGACGAGCACTCAGTCATGACCTACCTGTCCCAGTTCCCTAAGGCCAAGCTGAAGCCTGGGGCCCCACTGCGTCCCAAGCTCAATCCAAAGAAAGCCAGAGCCTATGGGCCAGGTGAGAAGTTTTTGCTTCAGTGTACTGGGCAGTTGGAGCTAGACAGAGGAGGGTAGACCTGGGAGGTTGGCACTTTGGGGTGGGGAGGGCAGAAGCTCTGAAGTCCCAGAAGAACAAGCAGGTACCAGCTGTCTAGGAAGGCAAGGAGTTGAGTCTTGATGTAGACCTGCTCCTGCCAAGCCCTCTATGGGGAAGGGGCAGCTTAACACTGCTGCCAAGTTAGAGGCAGTCAGCAGATATCCTCCCTAGAGCCCCTAGGGGAAACCAGTTGGGCCACCAGATTGGAGAGAACGGGGATGGGTAGGGGATTGGGCAAGGGCCCCGCAGGGGTGGTTGATATACATTTGTGGGGACCCTTTGCTTGACCATGATGCAGAGGAGAATTAGGAGCCAGTCTGGTGACATCCTGACTTTGCCTTGGTATCTCCCACATAGGAATAGAGCCCACTGGTAACATGGTGAAGAAACGGGCAGAGTTTACCGTGGAGACAATAAGCGCTGGCCAGGGGGAGGTCCTGGTATATGTGGAAGATCCTGCTGGGCACCGGGAAGAGGTAGGTGCTGACCCTGCTCCTGCCTACCTATGGGCTCTGGAGGGATGAGACTGGAGATCTGTATGGGAAAGAGAAGGAATCTAGGGCTGGCTACCAGAGAGAAAATTGGTGCAGGAGAAATGGGTGAACTGTGTTCTGGCCTCATGCCTGACAAGCTGACCGAGGCCCCCCATCTGCCATTACAGGCCAAGGTGATTGCCAACAATGACAAGAATCATACCTTCTCTGTCTGGTACATCCCTGAGGTCACAGGAACACATAAGGTGAGACCAAGGATTGGGCCAGAGGAGGGGAGGGAGAATAGAGTTCTACCCGCCTCACTGCTTGACTCCATCTCGCCCTGGCATCCTACCTTGTCTAGGTGACAGTCCTCTTTGCTGGCCAGCACATTGCTAAGAGCCCCTTTGAGGTGCATGTGGACAAGTCCCAGGGAGACTCCAGCAAGGTCACAGCCCAAGGCCCTGGCCTGGAACCCAGTGGTAACATTGCCAACAAGACCACCTACTTTGAGATCTTCACTGCTGGTAAGGCTGACCTCCTTCCTATCCTCTTCCTTCCCCACCACCCCCCAAATCTTCCCCCTCCCAGAATCCAAGAGACCTAGAGCCAGACCAAGGCCACATCCCTCATTTTATGGAGAAGTGATTGGAGGGGTATTTGATCCCAAACCCAATGTTCCTTCCACTGTGCCATACTCTCTCTCTCCACTAGTAACCCTCTGTGGAATGTGAGGTTCAGGCCTGAGCTTAGAAAGAACCAATAACTAAGGTAACTGTGGCACAGGCTGCCATCCCCTTGGGGAACACCCTTGGCCCTTTGAAGCCTGTAAGTGGCAGATGCCACCTTCTGGACTCGTTAAGCACCAACCAGGGGTGGGGAACCTGTGGCCTTCTAAGTCCTTGGACTGAGTCCAAGTTTTACATAACAGATCCTTTTATTAAGGGGATTTGTTCTGTGAAGTTTGGATTCAGTTGAAGGGCCACACGTGAGGACCTAGACCACCACCTGAGAGGCCCAAAGGTTACCCACTCCTGCACTAAAACTCTTGACCTTTTGCCCTAATAACTGGAGCTTTTCCTGCTCCAGGGCGCTTTCATTAGTTAGTTGGCAGATGTGAGCACAGATTGCATGCCTGTTCTAATAGGAATTAACTGCTCTCATCTTTTCAGAAGAGACCCAAGAAAATGAGAAAGAAAAGTATGCTTTTCAGCTTTATTTCAGATATTTGTTCTGAGTCAATGGTTCTATAGCATAGCCTGCCCCTCCCTACCCACAGCAGTTTCCCACCTTGGATGCGGGTGGGGGGAATGCATCTCAGATCCCATAGTTTCGTTTCCCTATCAGGTGCTGGTGTCGGAGAAGTGGAGGTAGTGATCCAAGATCCCACGGGAAAGAAGGGTACCGTAGAACAGCAGCTGGAGGACAAGGGCAACAGCACATACCGATGTAGCTACAAGCCTACCCTGGAAGGAATCTATACCATCTATGTCACCTTTGCTGGGGTACCCATTCCCCGGAGCCCCTACAGTGTTGCTGTTGGGCAAGGTGAGCTCCTTTGATGCATGTTTTGCTCCCCACGAGGCCAGCCATCCCGTGCCAGGGACCCCAGGCTGACCACCATCTCGGCCACTGCTGCTCTGGCTGCCCTCATCCATCCCTCATCCCCTGGCTGCCCTGTCCTGGAGAGATGGAGCCCATTGTGGGTGGGTCACGAAACCACTCTTCTTCTCATCTTAATTCATGGCTGCCTTGGGTCCCCCCTCTTTCCCTCTCCTCTTTCTTCATCCATCGCCTTTCTTTTCACTGTTCTTGGCAAACTTGCTCTTTCTTCGTGGTTTGTTTCCCTTCTTCTGTCTGTCTGTCTCTTCATGCTTTCGTCTTCTCTGAAGACCTGGCTCCGGCTGCCCAGGAATCTCTGCTGAGCTCTGATCTCACCAAAGGGTGGACGGTATTTGAGCCCACTTATTTTGGAGGGAGGGGGTGATGTTGGAAGGAGTAGGGGAGGGGAGGGAGGAAAAGAGGGAGGGAGGTCCCAGCATGTTCCTGTAGCTTCCCAGCTCTGGTAGCGCAGTAAGTAGCAGGAGCTCACAAGTACCCTGGATCCCAGTCACTGGACTAGCTCGGCCTGGTCACTCCCCTTCCTTGGGGCCCTCTGTCGCACTGATGATTGGCTGCTCTAGCTTACGATTACTGCCTACTCTATCACCCAATTCTTTGAGAAAAGAGGATCCTGGGTCCAGGTTCTGGCAGGCAAGAATGTAATGTCAGAGCAGAGGCCTCACCCTTGGCCTTGGGCTACCTGGACCCAGGGTATCCTTGTGGTTCTTCCAGTTCTCCAAATAGTGAAACCACCCTTCTCTCCCCAGCCTGTAACCCCAGTGCCTGCCGGGCTGTGGGCCGAGGTTTGCAACCCAAAGGCGTTCGAGTGAAAGAGACAGCTGACTTCAAAGTCTACACCAAGGGAGCGGGCAGTGGCGAGCTCAAGGTTGTCGTGAAGGGTCCCAGTAAGTCAACTGCCAAACATAAGGACATGTGGGGTGCAGGGCTGGGGGACCCCCACAAGCCAATAAAGAGAGATGTCTAACTCCAGAATATGGCTTCTGGAGGCCCAGAGTGGGCCAAAGGAGGGCCAAGGTGGGAGGGACAGCAACCTAGGAATTCATGGACTGTTTGTGCTCAGTCTAATGAGATAAAATTTTAAAATATCAAGTTTGGAATGTAAGTACCATAAGGGTGAGGTTTATCGAGATAGCAGCTTATCTATAGCAATGGGGACTGAATGGAGTTAACCAAGATACTTACTTACTTTCCTGCTCTGTGTGGGCTAGGAAGATGTTGAGAAAGTGCCAAGAGGAGAAGAAAAGACTGAGATGGGGGTAGGACATGATCACTGCTTTGTAGTACTTTTGCAAAGCTGTCCTGAGCAAGGCAGATTGATTTCCTTTGGTCCTGAAGGGCAGAGCCCTTTCAAAGAGGAAGCTGTAGTCACTGGGTGGGTGGGTCATTGCAGGATTGAGGGGTGGGCCCATCTGGAGTGGAAGACCTCAGGCCTTCCTTGGTTGATGACTCTGGACTAAGTGTTATAGGAGGTCCTGGGGAAACTAAGGCACTTCCTTAGCCCTACGGAGAGCTTACAGTCACATTTCAGGGGGGAGAGGTCGAGACGACAACACAGATAACTGATATCTGGCATTGCCTGATGCCCACCTCTGAGAGATGCAAAACTATTTGCCATGTGAGGCCTGAAGTTGCTTTTGGCAGGAAGGATATGGAACGGTTTCCTTTCCCAGAGAAAGTGGCATTTGAGTTGGAGTTACTTTAAGAATGAAAGAAATGACACAAAGATGGCTAGGGGTTGGTGAAAGTAAAGACCTCTCCCAGTATGTACAGACCTAGAGGGCAAAGTGCATTCTTGGCCCTTGGCCAGAGTGGAAGTGGGAAGAACAGCAGTAGGAAAGAAAGCCAAGACAGACTGGGGGGGGGGAGGAGGGTCTTCGATGACAAGTAGTTTTGTAAAAGCATCTTCTAGAGGTGTCAGAAATGGAAACCTCTGGACAGCTAGTAAGAAGTCACTCTGCAACTGTGCCAGGCTCCAGCTCTTCACAGTGGCCAATATGAATGGATACTGGGAACTGGGATTCTTGGAATACTTTGGGGCCGACTCTTTCACCAGCTTCTCTTTCACTTCTTCCCCCCAATAGAGGGTGAAGAACGGGTGAAACAGAAGGATCTTGGAGATGGCGTCTATGGCTTTGAGTATTATCCTCCTGTCCCTGGCAACTATACAGTCACTATCACCTGGGGTGGTCAGAGCATCTCCCGGAGGTGAGGAGGCTGGGGGCAGTGCCCCCCTTTCAATACCCTCCCCCACACACTGGGACAGGGCACTGATATCTATCCCATCCCCTCTGGACTTCCTTATTTGAACAAAATGGAAACCAGGTCATATGGTAGAACCCCCATAGACTAATAAACAATCCCTGTGTGACAACAGTGTGTATATATCAATAACATTTTATATACATTTATATACACATGTATTGTCTCCTTTGAGCCTCAGCACAACCCTGGCAGTTGTATTTCCCCATATGATAAATAAGGAAGCTGAGGTTTGAAATGACAAAAACACCTTTGCCCAGGTCACAGACCTAGCACGTATCAGAGGTGGAATTCAAACCCACGGTTTCCTAACTCAGACATCAGTATACTGTCCCTTACACTTGACTGTGTTAGTCAGATTTGTCCATGGTTCCTACATGTGCCACCTGGTAACAAGGCTGTTCTCCTCCTTAAGCCTTGGACACTGTAAAATGGATAAAGTCTTCCCTTCTCATCTAGGGGGACCAGGGTGGGGAGGAGGGGAGTAATTCAGTGCTTTCTTCACAGCCATGTGTATGTTGTGTGTCCTCTTGCTAGCCCTTTTGAGGTAAAAGTGGGCACGGAGTGCGGCAACCAGAAGGTTCGGGCCTGGGGCCCTGGCCTGGAGGGTGGCGTGGTTGGAAAGTCAGCTGACTTCGTGGTCGAGGCCATCGGGGATGACGTTGGCACCCTGGGTATGTCCGAAGGCATTTTCTTTGGGAACAGTTACCCTAACTGGGGTGTGGGCAAGAGACCAGAGAAATGACATGAAGCCCCATTACAGGATGTCCCGCCCCCAGCCTAGCAGAGAAATCAGGAATCTATGGTGAAAGGATTCTCTACTCAGTTAGATGGTTCCTAAGTAGAGTCGCATGTAGGGTCTTGTGCTATGTTCAGAGAAAGAGGAATTATTGGGATGGCAAGGTGGTGGAAGACATGGGTTCAAATCTTGGCTCACTTATGATGTGTCTGAGCAAGAGACTTGCCCTCTCTCAGACTCAGATCTCTCCAAGGCTCCTTCGGATAAGGGGGAGTTCAGAAATAGTCTCTGCCGCAGAAGACCTTTTGGTCAGAGGCAGACCCGTTGCCACTTGATCCAGGCTCTCAGATGGTTACCCTGCCATGATTCCCTCCCACCCCCAGGATTCTCAGTGGAGGGCCCCTCACAGGCAAAGATTGAGTGTGATGACCGGGGCGATGGTTCCTGTGATGTGCGCTACTGGCCACAGGAGGCTGGAGAGTATGCTGTCCATGTGCTCTGCAACAATGAAGACATCAAACTCAGTCCATTCATGGCTGACATCAAGGCGGCCCCTAAGGACTTTTACCCAGAAAAGGTGAGGGAGGGCTTCACCCTAGGAAGATGCCCAAGGCCAATGCTGGACACTAGGCTGACTAGCCTTGCCCTACTACAGTGGGCATGGCCTGTGGCCTCTCAGCTGCTAGGCTCCTGCCTCACTTCTCACCCCACCTGAAAATATGCATGTGACCCAATCTTTTTTGCTGTGTTCCACTTCGGGTCTGTTCTGGGGCCAGAGGCCAAAACTGAAGGGAAAGGGAAGTCCCGTGTCCTGGAAGTTGGTCGGATCTCCCTTTTGGGAGAGTCCCAGTGTCAGCCAAGGTCAGGGGGGCAGGGGAGGGGGGAGTGATGAGGCCAGCTAGCAGTGCTCCAAGGCTGCCCTGATTGCCCTCTTTGATCATATTGTCCCTTTCCCTTCAGGAGGGAGATGCCACTCCCATTAAGTTGCTGCCAAGGCATAGATTCGGTCAGTGCCAGGGAGGTGTGGTTCAATCCAACAAACATTTTATTAAACCCACACTTCATGCAAAGTATGACCCCTGGCTTGCCCACTCTGGGTCCCTGAAGAACTTTTGGAGATCTCTGGGCTAGGCTGGTGGAGACGGGACAGATTTCAGTGGGCACCCTCATGGCTTCCCTCATGCCTTAGCTCTTCTGATTGTCTCAGGGCTGGGGTCAGGGTGAATTGACTGCTGCAGACTCTCTCTGCTTTTCCGGACCAGGTCCTCTGGGTTTGATGTCTTTTGGACTTGCTTTAGGTGAAAGCTCGGGGCCCAGGACTAGAGAAGACTGGCGTGGCCATCAATAAGCCGGCCGAGTTCACTGTGGATGCCAAGAATGGTGGGAAGGCCCCTCTCAAAGTCCAGGTTCAGGTGAGATGGGGTTGAGAAGCACAGGGCCCACACAAGCCCTGAAAAGAAACTGTCTGAGCTCAGTTGCTTCTCCTCCCCTTTCAGGACAGCGAGGGCTCCCCCGTGGATGTAACCGTGAAGGATAACGGTAACAACACTTTCAGCTGCTCCTATGTCCCCAAGAAAGCAGTCAAGCACACAGCTGTGGTCTCTTGGGGAGGAGTCAATATCCCCAACAGCCCCTACCGGGTGAGCTTCCCTCCTCTCATCTCCCCCCAGGAAGAAATTAGGGACCTTGGGTGATAGAAGGGGAGACAGGCCTGGAAAGGTTCAGTGACTTAGCTAAGGTCATGCAGGGAGACGGCCATGTTGGGTCACGAGCCAAAAGAGACTTGAATACAGCCCCCTCCCCTCTAAGCAGTAGAGAGCTAAGATTTCAGCTCACTCTGCTCCGCTATGGTTCCCATTTCACAGAGAGGAAGCCAAGGTCCAGCTTTGTCTGCCAGTATAAACATTGTCCCCCAGCCACAGCCTGCTGGTTCCTCTTGGGGCCAAGCCAACTGATGTTTTTTGTCTTAGCAGTGGCCATGCCACTGGTTTCCATTGAGCTAGCACTTGTTCAGGAGCCCTGGGCTGCTCTTTTCTTCCCCCTGTGCCTGATCTTGTATTGGAATTCAATCCCATGAACATGAATTGAGCTCTTAACTTTGTGTCTGGCCCTTAGCCTGGATTACAAACGAACCAGCAGCAGTCTCCACCCTCCCTCTAGGGGATATAGGGGTAGGGATGAACTATAAGGAAATAAATGAGCATGAGATGGTTTGGGAGTGGGGTGAATCAGAAAAGGTCCTTCAGAAGCATCAGCATAGCCACAGAAATAAGGATTTGAAGGAGAACGGCCTCAAGGAAGGAGTTTTCCTGCCTCTTTCTCTCCCTTCTCCCACCCCATCTTCACCCAGCTGCCCAGTTTTTCTAAATAAGAAACAAACAAGCCTGACCCCTTTTGCCCAGTCCAAACACCCTCCATCGGTACCTGCCTTCTACCTCCTGGAGGCTGGGCCCCCAACTCGGTCAGGTTGGAGATTCCAAACCCTCTTCAGGATGTGTCCCAGGACCTCCTTTTCCAGACTAATTTTCCATGATTCCCCTCACAGACTCTATATTCTGACCAAACTGTCCTAGTGCCTGAAGGAGATGGTCACCTCCCACCTTTGTGTGTGCACAAGTATTTCTCCCCTCCTGCCCCATGCATGGAACACACCCCATCTTTCATCTTCCTCATCTAAAATGCCTGTCGTCTTCCTCCTTTGTCTCCTGTCTTTGTAGGTAAATGTGGGAGCAGGAAGCCATCCTAATAAGGTAAAAGTCTATGGGCCAGGAGTGGCCAAGACTGGTCTCAAGGCCCACGAGCCAACTTACTTCACTGTGGACTGTACTGAAGCTGGGCAGGGTGAGTCACCTTGGGGGTGTGGTTGAGGCAGAGGTGGCTTGTAGACTTGGGGGTCTGTTGGGGAGCTATCATAAGGGTGAAGCAGATGGGAGCGGGGTGAAGTAGATGGGTTTCTTCTCCTTCTTGGAGTTCCTTTTTTGTCACTACAACCTTCTATTGGACCCTTTGGGGAGGAAAGTAAGGGGCCCAGGGAAATGTCATTAGAAGCTTCTGTTGTTCAAGGCCCCATATTTCCATAGGTCTGGAAGTAAGCCTGAAGGGAAAACCCTGGCTTCCACCTCCTCAGTCCAGGTTACTAGACAAGAAGTAATTCAGAGTTGGCTCTAAGGTGGCCTTGGCCTAGCCAGGGGCCAGGGAAGAAGTCTGGCCAATACTGTACTAAGCTTTGCCCTTGCACTGTTCCAGGTGATGTCAGCATTGGCATCAAGTGTGCCCCAGGAGTGGTGGGGCCAGCTGAGGCGGATATTGACTTTGACATCATCCGGAATGACAATGACACTTTTACAGTCAAGTACACCCCTCGGGGGGCAGGCAGCTATACCATCATGGTCCTATTTGCCAACCAGGTGAGAGGTACCCACAGCCTCTTGAGTGCAGATCTAAGAAGCCTTTCCATATTTGCTCTACTTTTTCCCCCTATCTGGCCCCATTCTTGAATGCATCAGTTTTTTCCTCTTTTTTAAAAATGAAATGATGAGGTTTTTTTAACATTCTAGAATTTCCCCTCATACCCTATCCCAAAGCAAAACTCCAAATACAAGGCAGCAACCCCCTCTGATCTTGTATGCACTAACAGTCCTCTCCTTCTCTCCCCCAGCAAGAGGAAAGAGTACATTTCTGTTTGCCAAAAACCATCCTTTTCTCCCCTATTCTTGCAAGACACAAATTTTCAGTTAACATTTACCTCTGTCTAGTCCCTTTTCTTGAAACTCCTAAGAGTAGCTACTGGCTTCTTTTTCCTTTCCTAAATCTGAACTCCTGAGCCAGGGGAGGCAGAAACTTGTGGCCCCCTGGAGACCTGAGGGAGTTTCTTGCAGCTTACCATCTTGATTCTTTCTAGGCCACACCCACTAGTCCCATTCGAGTCAAGGTTGACCCTGCCCATGATGCCAGCAAAGTGAAGGCTGAGGGCCCTGGGCTGAGCAGGAATGGTGAGTGGCTGGAATAGGAGGGATTGGGCAGTTCAGGAAGAGATAAGCCCATCCCATCTACCTCCTGCCCCCTTGGCTATGCCACCTGGGTGGTGGGTCTGCCAGTATGTCTATCTTCATCCAGCTAATGGGAAGGGAAGGAGGGAGAGCAGCACCAAAGCAAGAGAGGGGACTGCATCCCCAAGAGTCCCATCTGAGGGGTAGTGCACCTGCTCTAGCTGTCCTATGCCTTGTCTCTCTCATCAGGTGTGGAGCTTGGCAAACCCACTCATTTTACTGTCAATGCCAAGCCAGCAGGAAAAGCCAAGCTGGATGTGCAGTTCACAGGCCCAGCCAAGGGGGAAGCTGTTCGGGATCTTGATGTCATAGATCATCATGACAATACATACACCGTCAAATATGTTCCTGTGCAGCAGGTAAACCCTGTGACTCTGGCCCAGGCATCTCTAGGGATGGCAGTGCCATCTCTTCACCCCTACTGCAGACATCTTAACCCACTGGTAGAATGTACCATTAGACCTAACCCTAAGCAATTGTGTAGTTATTGTTTTCAAATTTGCTTCTAGATTCTGAACTTGACAAATTTCAGCAAGCATGAATGAGGGCTATAAGCAATTAATTGCCTAAGCATTCAGTTCAGTGCATTTATTAGGCACTGTGCTGTGCAGTGAGGAGACCTGGGCAACAGAATGATCCTTGCCTCAGAGCTGAGAACTTCAAGATTGTACAAGAAAGGAGCCCCTTAAGTACCTCCTACTTCATTTTCTCTAAGAAAAGATGGAAGGCCAAGAAAAAGAAAATAATTGGTTCAAGGTCACCTCATGAGTTACAGGCAGAGCTAGGACCAACGGGCCAGCCTCTTGGTTTCTTGCCATGTTATGACAAAGTTGTAAGGTTTTGGCCTAGGGTGTGAAGAAATCCTCTTTCCCCCTTAGAGATTAGCAGATGGTAACTAAGGGCTGAGTATTGCTGCCTCCCTCTCCCCAATCCAGGGCAACATGGGTGTGAATGTGACCTATGGAGGGGATCATATCCCCAAGAGTCCCTTCTCTGTGGGTGTGGCCCAGACTCTGGACCTCAGCAAGATCAAAGTGTCTGGCTTAGGAGACAGTGAGTACTTGAGAGGAGGGCTATGTGGCTCTTCATCCCATGGGGACCCCCTCCTCCCTCTCTCAGGATTCCCATTCTCCAAGACCCTGTCCTCCCAAGAGACTAAATACATGTGGTTTAGGGGAGGCTGGGACCCCTTCCCCACCACATTGGTCATAAGTCAGCATTTGCGGGGAGGAAGTCACAGATCTGCCCCTGAGCCTTGTCTGGCCCATGTACACACGCGCGTACACAGACACACACACTGTCCCCCACAGAAGTGGAAGTCGGCAAAGACCAGGAATTCACAGTCAAGGCCAAGGGTGCAGGGGGCCAGGGCAAGGTGGCATCTAAGATCACAGGCCCTTCCGGCAAGGTGGTGCCCTGCAAGGTGGAGCCAGGCCTGAATGCAGACAACAGTGTGGTCAAGTTCATCCCCCGAGAAGAGGGCCCCTATGAAGTGGAGGTGACCTATGACAGCGTTCCTGTCCCCGGAAGCCCCTTCCCAGTGGAGGCTGTGCCACCTACCAACCCCACTAAGGTACCAAGCTAGGTGGTAGCTACCCAACTCTCAGGCTTGACAAAAGAGCCCTTAGGAAGCCACGTATTGCCATGGTTTACTGGCCTAATAGCACTCAAATTCCCAGGCTTCTGAGATGCCAGTAGCTATGCATTTAGTAATCCTCTGTGTGCCAGACAACACTATTTTAGCTGAGTTCTGGAAAGACAAAGCAAAGCAAAAACCAGTCCCCTCCCTCAAGGAGTCACATTCTAATGTGAAAGAAAACATGTAAATAGATACAGAGTAAATGAAGGGTCATCTCAGAGGGGAAAGGCACCTTTTTCACAAGATAGGATTTGAGCTGAGTCTTGAGGGAAGCCAGGAGGCTGTGGGGAGGAGGCAGAGGATTCTGGACATGACTGTCCTGTGTCAGGACTCGCAGGAACAGGGTCTACGTGGGGAGTAGGAGACTGGAGAGGTAGAAAAGGGTCAGGTAGTAAATGCCCAATAGAAGCATTTCTATCTGATCCTAGAGGAGATAGAGCACCACTGGAATTTTGAGGGACCCAGGCAACTGAATTGAGAAGGGGCTGGAGTGGGGAGACACTGGAGGCAGGCAGATTACACCCTGCCCCCACAGACTGTCTGCCACAGTGCAGGCATGAGGTGATGAGGGTCTGCACTAGGGGGGTGGCCATGCCAGGGGAGAGAAGGGAGTGCTGTAGAATCTGAGTGAGGAGTCCAAGTTGACATTGAGGTTTTAAGCCTGGGTGAGTCACTGACAGGGATGATTGCCTTTGGTAAGAGAGGGTTCTGGGGGATATAGGATATATTTCCTGTGAGTACAGTTTTGAACGTGTTGATTTTGAGGTGACAACATGACAGCTAGGTGGCGCTACAGTGCACAGAGCACTAGGCCTACAGTCAGGAATACTCATCTTTCTGGGTTCAAATCCAGCCCCAGACACTTCCAAGCTGTGTGACCCCGAGCAAGTCACTTAACCCTGTTTGCCTCGGTTTCCTCATCTGTAAAATGATCTGGAGAAGGAAATGGCAAACCACTCCAGTATCTCTGCCAAGAAAATCCCAAATGGGGTTTTGAAGAGTCAGACAGGTCTAAGCAACAACATGCCATTCACTTCAGGATAGAAGTTGGTATCAGAGGACCAGTGCCTAGGAGAGAGAGTGGGGCAGGATAGGTAGATCTGAGAATCATCAACATAGAAATGATAATTAAATCCATGGGAGCTGATGACATCCCCAAGTGAAATAGGGAAGAGAGAAGAGGGCCCAGGACAGAGGCCTGGGGGACACCTACAGTTAGAGGGAGTGAGCTGGAGGAGGATCCAGCAGAAGAGATAGAGAAGGAGCAGTCAGAGAGGTAGGAGGAGAACCAGGAGAGAGGGATGTCTCCAAGACCTTGGAGGAGAGAGTGATCAACAGTCTCCCCTGGCATGGTCACCCCCCCTAGTGCAGACCCTCATCACCTCATGCCTGGACTGTGGCAGACAGTCTGCAGGGGCAGGGTGTAATCTGCCTGCCTGTAATGTCTCCCCATTCCAGCCCCTTCTCCATTCAGTTGCCTGGGTCACTCAAAATTCCAGTGGTGCTCTATCACCTCTAGGATCAGATAAAAATGCTTCTATGGAAGTCCAAGAGAATGAGGATGGAGAAAGGCCATTGGATTTGACAACTAAGAGATCATCAGTAACTCTGGAGAGGGCAGTTTTGATGGAATGATGAGGCTGAAAACTGTAGAGAATTAACAAGAGAAACATTGATTATAGACAGCCTTCTCCAAGAGATTAGCTGCTAGAGGAGAGAGACGAGCCAGAATGGAAGGGTCAAGTGAGGGGTTTTGGAGGGTGGCAGAGACAGGTACATCTGTAGCCAGTGCCATGCCTGGCTGTTTTTAATCTCAACAAATGCCAGGTGATGGTTGTATCTAGCCAAAGTCGTTGAGCATGAGCAACCAACCCTTACCCCCAATGTTCCTGGTGGGTTTTTAGAGAGTGGAGGTTACCAAGTGTGGTTGAAAAAGCAAGCAGTATCTCACAGTATGCTGTGGTGATGGTGGCACTTTGAGACTTCTGCAGGCCTGGTGTGAGACCTTAGGAGTCCCTAGCTATACTTAGTCCTGTCTATAGCTGAGGAGGCAGCCCTAAGGAGTTCACAGCTCACCCATGTTAGGACCAGGACTAGAAGCCAGGTCTTCTCATTCTCAGACCATATTCTCCCCGCTAGTGGAGTTCCCTGAGGCCTGTTAGTCACCTCAGCCTTACCTGCCTCACTTCCATTTTCCTGTTTCCTTCCCTGCAGGTGAAAGCCTTTGGGCCTGGGTTGAAGGGGGGCAGTGCTGGCTCCCCAGCCCCCTTCACAATTGATACCAAGGGAGCAGGCACAGGAGGTCTTGGCCTGACAGTAGAGGGGCCTTGTGAAGCCAAGATAGAGTGCCTGGACAATGGGGATGGCACCTGTTCTGTGTCCTACCTACCCACAGAACCCGGAGATTACAACATCAATATCCTCTTTGCTGATGCTCACATCCCAGGCTCCCCCTTCAAGGCCCATGTGGCCCCATGTTTTGACCCCTCCAAGGTCAAGTGCTCAGGCTCCGGACTGGAGCGGGCAGTAGCAGGTGAAGCAGGCCAGTTTCATGTGGACTGCTCCAACGCTGGTAGTGCTGAGCTTACCATCGAAATCAGCTCTGATGCAGGCATGCAAGCAGAGGTACACATCCAAGACAATGGGGATGGCACCTACACCATTACCTACATCCCTCTCTACTCCGGGGTCTACACCATCACCATCAAGTACGGCGGCCAGATGATCCCCAACTTTCCCAGCAAGCTCCTGGTAGAACCAGCAGTTGACACCACTGGTATCAAGTGCTATGGGCCTGGTGTGGAGGGCAAAGGTAAGCCCCATGTCTCTGGGCACCTTTCTTCCCTCCCTTCTAGGCTTGTGTGAGCATTCATGTCCCAGGAAGCTGATTTTCCTTTGTCTCCCAGAGGCATGCTATAAGAGCAAGCTGAGGTTAGTCTAGGGCTGTTTTCTGGGAGGTCCAGCCAACTTCTAGGACAATGGAGGTGCTGGATTTTCTGTGTCCCTCACATTTGCTCACACTCCATCGGGTATCTTGTGGAGTTTTCTGGGGGCCCCAGTTTAGAATCACAGCTGGATAGTGTCCAGAGGAGAGCAGCCAGAACAAAGTACCACAGGAAGATGGCCTGAAGGAAGCTGATGTGTTTCAACTGTGGAGTAGAGAGCCTAAGCGATTGGGGGGGGAGGGGGCAGGGGATGGAGAGGGCACTTGAGAGCTGTTTATGAAGGCAGGAAGAGGTTTGGGCTTCCAGGGCAGAGCCAGGAGCGATGACGGAGGGAGCAGAGCCCTAGCAATATCAGAACACTCATAGAGTGGGCTGGGCTCCCCTTCACTACATGTTCTCACCCCCTGGGCCTGGGTGTTAGAGCAGGAATTGAGGGGGAAGGGGATGGAAGAGTTAGATCAGCCTAGAAAATGATTGGCAGGGTTCCTTTCCACAATTCTGGGCACCTAAGCTGGCCCTCATCTGCTGTGAGATCTCTTGGTTTGTAAAGCTGGCAGAGACCTCAGCCATCAGCTAATCCAAGATAGGTCAGGGCCACCTTGGGGATACCAGGTCACATGTCAGAGCTAGGGCCTCTGGCTACAAATCTTTTTTTTCCTTTTTTTAAAAAATACTATTTTATTTTTTCCAATTATATATGATAATTTTTAGCATTCATTTTTACAAAATTTCGAGTTCCAAATTTTTCTCCCTCCCCTCTATTTAAAATGATAAGTATTTCGATATGGGTTATGTATGTGCAACCATGTAAAACATATTTCCATGTTAGTCATGTTGGGAAAGAAAAAATAGACTGAAGGGAAAAACGCATGAAAAAACAAGAATGGAAAGTTAAATAAATTTATTTAAAAAAAGAAAAGAAAAGAAAAAAAACAAGAATGGACAGACTCAGTGCAGATGGATGTGGATAGCATTTTTCCTTTATGTCTGACTACTCCAAATCCATCTTCAGCCACTGGCAACTTGGGGAAGAGAGACTTTGCAAATCCCCTGGGATCCAGGGTTTCTACCTGTTCTCCTCTCATCTTGGGGAATCCTTGGATTAGCTTGCTGGCTTATAGTCTCTGCCTTTTTAGTACATTATGGTTGGTAATCAAGACAGGGAGAGTCAGCATGTGGACAAGTCCTCTGGTGGGGTTGGTGGGGCTAGAGTTTGACCTAGAAACATGACCAGTCCAGTGCTGTGATTTTGTAGGCAAGTAGGTGAGGGAAATGGATGTGGTCCCTTCCCAATGTAAGTAAGCTCATCCTTCCCAATGAGGGAACCCAACTGACCTGTGTAGGTTGCTGGGTTGGCCTGAGCAGCTGGGCCCTACCTCCCTACTCTCTCTTGCCATCTCAACTGAGCCAGGCTGTCAGTGGCCTAGAGCTCCTAGCACATGCCTGGAAACCTTGCTTCTTTTAACATTGCCCCTGCCCTTTGACTAGGGTGAGCTACCTAAATGAAGCCTTCCTTATTTTTGTCCATTTGTAAGACAGAGGTTAGTAGTGAGGGCGTTTTCTGCAGCCCTCTCTCAAGTACCAGATGCCACTGGGGGTGCTCAGGCCATAAGGTATACCTGCCTACTTAAAAGAGAGGACTTCTCTGCCACAACTGCTATCCCCATTCCTGGACAGTAAACAGAGGAGGACAGGCCTGTAGCATTGGCCTTCCCCATCTTAGCCAGGACCTTCCTTACCTCCCTTCATATATTCTGCTTAAGTCTCTGGGGTATCTGTGGCAGGGGTTGTGGGACCAACTCTAGTTGTTTTAGCAACCAGCCACTTGTAGGGGGCTCAAGGCAAGGGATGACAGCTTCCTAGCTTTCTGACATAGAGCCTGAGGATTACCATAATGTCCTTGGCCAGAACCCTCCCCTCATAATTCCTTACACCTTCGCAGGGGTGTTCCGAGAGGCCACCACAGAGTTCAGTGTTGACGCTCGGGCCCTCACCAAGGCTGGGGGTCCCCACATCAAGACACGTGTTGCTAATCCCTCAGGCAACCTGACTGATGCTTACATCCAAGATAATAGAGATGGAACCTACAAAGTTGAATATACACCTTATGAGGAAGGTAAAGCAAGAGGGTCTCTGGGAAGGAGAGAAGAGGAGGCAATAAAGCTTTTCTGGGCCTGAGGATTGGAAGACAGGGGCCTAGCTCTCCAGAGTCAACCACTGCTTCCCTCTTCCCTTGGCTCAGGGGTCCACTCAGTAAATGTGACCTATGATGGCAGCCCTGTGCCCAGCAGCCCCTTCCGAGTGCCTGTGACTGAGGGCTGTGACCCATCCCGAGTACGTGTTCATGGGCCAGGCATCCAGAGTGGTACCACCAACCAGCCCAACAAATTTACAGTGGAGACCAGGTACAGGGGACAACTGGGTCAGCTGCCTCCTGGTAGCCCAGAGTACCTGGAGGAGGGGCTGGAGGGGGGAAATGGCATGGAAGAAATTTTCAACTGGGTAGACACTGTCTGTTTCCTTGGGGCCTCCAGGGGTGCAGGAACAGGGGGCCTTGGTCTGGCTGTGGAAGGCCCATCAGAGGCCAAGATGTCCTGCATGGACAACAAGGATGGCAGCTGCTCTGTGGAGTATGTGCCCTATGAGGCGGGTACCTACAATCTCAATGTGACCTATGGTGGCCACCAAGTGCCAGGTAATGGGAACTGTGTTTAAAGCGTGTGCCTGAAAAAAATCTAGGGGTTTAGGGTCTCACAATTACAGTGTGAGTGAGTAGGGCTTCCAGGCCTGGGGAGGGAAGAGTCTGGCTGTCCTCTGCCCTGGTCAGGGCCTAGTGGAGAGTATGCAGTTTAGTTCTGAGCACCATGGCTTAAGAAGGGCATGGATAAGCAGGTGTGCAAGCATCTAGAGGTGGACAGCCAGGACAAAGAACACCCACAGGTCTGTGCCATACATAGGACAATTGAGTAGAAGAACGAGGAAAAGACGCTTTAGGTGGAGGTGTGATTATAAGGGACAGAACCCAAACCAATAAATAGAAGTTTGAAAGGTAAATATAGGCCTTTTTAATGCTGTAAACTGGAATGGGGAGCCATCATGGGGCAGCCTCTCGCTGGAGGCCTTCCAGCTCAGATTCTAGGTTTCTGCTGCTGCTGTGGCCATGTGGGAGAGACGGAGGCCAGCTGGGGCATGGAAGTGAGTGGCCTAGCCCCATTTGGCCCTGGGGACTGGTACCTCGTGCTCCCTCACTCTTTTCTGGGCCTCTCCTCACTGTGCCCCCACAGGTAGCCCATTCAAGGTTCCTGTGCATGATGTGATCGACTCATCCAAGGTGAAGTGCTCAGGACCTGGGCTGAGCCCCGGGGTGGTCCGTGCCAATGTTCCTCAGTCCTTCCAGGTTGACACCAGTAAGGCAGGCGTGGCCCCACTCCAGGTTAAGGTGCAGGGACCTAAAGGTAAGTACATAAGCAGCTGACTTGGGGGGTGAGGGTAGCATAGTAGCCATCATACAGGAGGGCCTCCAAGGCATGGACTTAAGTGAGCACCGTAAGGAAAGACATAAGCATTTGTTAATATGCCAGGCATGTGCTCAGTGCTTTACAAATACTACTTTATTTGGTCCCCACAACAGCCCTGAGAGGTAGGGGCTATTGTGATCTCCATTTTGCAGATGAGGAGGCAAACAGGAGTTAAATAAATGACTTGCCCATGGTCCCAGCTAGTGTCTGAGGCTGGATTTGAATTCAGATCTTGCTGACTCCAGGCCCAGCATTCTATCCACTCTGCCAACTAGCTGCCGTAAAAATGCCCGGGTGGCTCTGTTGTAAGAGTTTGAAGGGTGCATTTATTAGTGGAGAGTCAGTGGGTTAGCAAATGAACAGTTCTTGGAGGAGAGAGAACTCATGCTTCCCACGCAGCTGCCAATGTATGGCTTTTCTAAAAGTCTGGGGTAAGGCTGGAAGAGGAGTTTAGGGTCAGGTTGGGAAGAATTGACTAGCCATGGAGGCTTGGCTAAATGGAGGCAGCTTCAGCACCAGGAAAGGAGGAGGAGGCTTATACAAGCCAGGCAGGCTTTTCGGCCTGGTAACAAAGCTAGAAAGGGCATTTTTGACCCAGTGACTTGAGTAAGGGTCAACTGCGGGCCCCACTGCCTACTTGGCATTTGGAGCAAAAGTAATGCTGAGAGAGTTTGGGGTGGGTGGGGTGCAAAAAAGCAGCTTGACCCATTTTCTTCACCCAGCCTGATGCCCAACATATTCTCTTCCAATCCCACAGGCATAGTAGAGCCTGTGGATGTGGTGGACAATGCAGATGGCACAAAGACAGTCAACTATGTGCCTAGCCGAGAAGGCCCGTACAGCATCTCAGTGCTGTATGGAGATGAGGAGATTCCTCGGAGGTAAGTCTGCTCTAGGGTGGGAAGGGAGGCAGAAAGCAGGGTTGTTGTTGTGCTTGTCCTTCATTCTGGAAGTGGACCATGCCATCAGAGAAATGACATGACTTGCACTTGACTTTGTTTTGAGCGAGGGAGGGCTATGCAGATCACCAGCCTCACTTCTCCTC
Organism: Potorous gilbertii; assembly: GCA_028658325.1. Lineage (NCBI taxonomy): Eukaryota > Metazoa > Chordata > Mammalia > Diprotodontia > Potoroidae > Potorous > Potorous gilbertii. Next base: position 46,034,373 of record CM053775.1, read on the forward strand.
CAGAGCCATCTGAATCCAGTGGCCTGATATTCATCAGGATGACTGGAGATGGCCCAGGATGCAATGGGAGATCCTGGCCCTTTCAAGTTAAGGTCTTTTCACAATTTCACTCTGAGTGAGATACACTCATTCAATGAATAGGCTTCTTTAAGTACTCAAGGGATGGCCCCTTTAATATAAAAAAAAAATCAAACTGGGAGGGAAAGACCCTCAGGGTTCCTGGGTAAATGAGAAACCATTATTATTCAGTTATAACTAAAAGCAGGGCGGCCAGGGTTGGCAGATGGGGGAATGGGACAGAGTCTTCATGCTGAAGGAATGCTACCCTCCCCAGAGGGGCCCTCAGTTGGCAATAGGGAGAATAAACAGGAAAGGTTATCTGGGAAGCGTGCTCCAGAGGGACATGGGGAATGTTTGTCTTCCCATTCTGTGCGGCCCTGGGGCTGAGGTTCTATATTGGCTACTGTTGTCAGGGCCTGAAGCTTATTGGATGTAGGCAAAGGGAGGGCTCCTGGGGCTGGTGAGTTTATACATGTCAGAATGGTAGCCCATCTTCTAGGAAGTCGTACCTACTCATGAGAATTTTCTTTTGTTTCCCCATCTCAACTTTCTAGTCCCTTCAAGGTCAAGGTTCTGCCTACCCATGATGCCAGCAAGGTGAAAGCCAGTGGCCCTGGGCTCAACACCACAGGTGTGCCTGCCAGCCTGCCTGTAGAATTCACTATTGATGCCAAGGATGCAGGTGAAGGCCTGCTGGCTGTCCAGATCACGGTAGGTTGGTCAGCTTGAGGGGGAGGTGGGGTGTGCCTAGCTGATTACAAAAGTTACAGAGCCAGCCTAGGAAGGGCAGTGGGAGGAGCCCTTCCTAGATTAGTGGGAGGCAGTGAGTGGGGCTGGCCAGGGAGCGGAGGGGCTGCTGTGTGTGTGTGAGAGGTCAGCTCACATAGGCATGAGCCCCACCTTGGATTCATTTAAGTATTGATTATTAAGCACTCACTGTGTTTGGAGAACGGGGTCCCCAACGAAAAGAAAGTGACTCACTAGTCGGGGAGCAGGACAGATGTTTCGCCTCTGACGTTGCCTTGCCTACAAAAAAGGACTTGGGCCAGGGGTTATTTATAAGGAAGGTGCTTCCAAAATTGGTGAACGAATGGTAGCTAAATATGCCATTGATGTGGTGGGAAGGACTTCTGTGCCAAAAGTCCACTGAGGGCTTGAGGCAGTGAGGAGGGCCTGTAAGGGCTGAGGTGGGAGAGCATGAGGAAACGCTAAGGACTGGGCATGGGCCCTGTACTCAAAGAACTGTGTTTGGTGAGTCAGAGATGGTGCATGAAGGGCAGACTAGGGGGTATAGACCCAAGCCTGGGAGGAGCAGGCCCCTCATCTTTCATCTGCCTCATCAGTCTGAAGTCCTTTGGCTCTCTGCTCTCAATTAAGTGTTCTTTGACTGCTGGCTTGTTTGAAATGATCATGTCCCAGAAGGCCTTGGTGGCTTCTCCACTGGGCGCTCTGTGATCTGGGTGGGAGCTGGGTTTAGGACAGAAGTGCTCCTTGGGCCAAGGACTGTGTCCTACCCTTGGCCCATGCCACTGTTGACTGAGGTTTGAGAGAGCCTTCCCTACAGAGAATCAAGATTTGTAAAGGCACAGGATCAGAAAGGAACTCACTTACGGTGAAATACAATGATCACAATACTTGTTAAAAATTAGTTCATGGGCCTTGGGTTAAGAATGACTTACAGTCCAAAATCTGGTTCTGTCACTTAACTCCCTATCTGAACTTGAACATGTTAGCCTCTCTGACCCTCAGTTTCGTCATCTGTAAAATAAAGGAGTTGACTTCTGGCCTCCAAAGTCCTTTTCAGCTCTACATCTAGGTTTTTCTGGCTTGGATTCAAATCCTGGCTCAATTGATTTCAACCTATGGGACCTGAGGTAACCTCCCCAAGCCTTCACTTTCTTTCTCTGTAAGATGAAAGGATTGGATTGGCTAAGCTAAAATCCCAGTTCTCAGTCTCTAAATAATGACATTTAGGGGAGTTTTGTCCTGCATGGCAGGCAGGCAGGGTTCAGGGAGCACCCTCTCATGTCCTGGCTTCCTTCCCTAATGGCAGGACCCTGAAGGGAAACCCAAGAAGACGACGATACAGGACAATCAGGATGGCACTTATACTGTGTCCTACGTCCCCGACATGACGGGCAGATACACAATTCTCATCAAGTATGGGGGTGATGAGATCCCCTTGTCCCCCTACCGCGTCCGGGCCTTGCCCACGGGGGACGCCAGCAAGTGCACAGTGACAGGTGAGAGCACTGGCAGGGGAGGGGCCTTGTGCCCCCTGGGAGGGGGTTGGTGGGCCCCCTCCCCCCAAGCCGAGGTCGGGTCAGCAGCCCTGCAGACACTCGCTTTCTTACAGACACCCCTTGTTTCACCGCTGCTCACCGCCCCCCAGTTGTCTGTGTGTGCAGATGTGTGTGTGCGCGCGTGTGTGTGGGTATGCAGGTGGCATTGGCACCTTGTGTGACCTGGTTTTCTCACTTGACCTTTCTCCTTGCTCTCTGCCCTTTCACCTCAGTGTCAATCGGAGGTCACGGGCTAGGTAAGCTGCTTGCTGGTGCATACCCCAAATTCATCCCTGTCCAGAGGGGCAGGTTCCTTTCCTGCTTGTCCCAGCTCCCCTCAAACCGTTCACAGCTGCAGCCACTCTGGGCAGTGTTGGGTGGGGCAAGGAGAGGTAGACTCTGGGTTGGGGGGAAGCTCTCTGAGCCCTAGCTCAGCTCAGCCTCTGCACGGCCTCAGGCAAGTCGCTTCCCTTTCAAGGCTAGGGGTGGAAGTGCATACTCCCCCCTTGGCCCTAGGGCTCTCTAGGGAGCTGCTGTGAGCTGTTTGGGTTGGGGGCATCCAGAGGGACCATCTTTGCCAGGGAGCCTTGGGGTCTGGGGATCTCGGCACAAACGCTGCCCCTTTTCCCAGGGAAGCTGGGCCTGGCACCTGGCTCTCTGTCTTCCCTGACCCCTGTCTCCTCCTATTCTCCCTTCCCCTCCAGGGGCAGCTGTCTCCCTCCCACCCCACCCCCTTCCTCCCTCTCTTCCTTGCTAGCTGGGGAAACCCTGCCTTCCCCTCCCCCAGGGCTATGATCCAAAGGACTGAGGGAGTATCGGTTTGCCCTGCCCCTGGACCAGAGCAATCCTTCTTCCCCTTCCCAGCCTTGGCCGGATCCGCAGACTCCTATTCCCACCTCCAGGGGGTGCCTTGGTCCTTATCCTGGGTGTGCATGGCAGGGGAGGTGGGTGTTGCTGGGGAGGTGGTTCCGCCAGCATGGCAGGAGATGGTGCTCTCTCTATATCTTCTTGCACTCCCCTGCTCGCACCCCACTAACCCCTCAAAGCCCAAGCAGCGACGTTGCTTCATGTGACCCAAGGTCCCTGAGAGTTTGGGGAGATCAGAAAGGAGTAAGGCTTAGGCCCCAACCTGAGAAAAGCTGGGTGAGGCTACAGGCACCACCCTAGGGGAGTGAATGGCTTACAAGGGAAGAGATCTGCAGTTGGACTTTGAAGGTCAAGCCAACCAAAAGGCGAGAGGAGGGGCCCCATCCATGCATGTTCCAGCTTCTCTGCTGGGGGCAGGAAAAAACCCTTGAAGGCAGCAACCATCTCTTGTTTGTATTCCCAGGGTCTAGCACCTCATTTGGGATGGTTGTCACATATGTGACCTAGCACCTCACTTGGGATGGGTGTTGCATACAGATGGAGGCACCTCCATTGGTTTAAGTGTCCCAGAGATGGCCCTGTGCCTCCATTGGGATGGGTGTCCCATACATGGCCCTGCACCTACATTGGGATAGGCATCTCTGTTGCAATGGGTATCCCCTAGGTGGCCCTGTGCCTCCATGGGAATGGGCACCACTGTTAGGATAGGTGTCCTCTATGTGGCCCTGTGCCTCCATTGGGATGGACACCTCCGTTGGGATAGGTGTCCCATACGTGGCCCGGCACCTCCATTGGGATGGGTGTCCCATACGTGACCCTGCGCCTCCATTGGGATGGGCATCGCAGACATATTTGGTGTATGGCTTTGAATGGATTAATTATAGAAGAGGAGACAAGGAGGGCCAGGAGAATGGCCTTAACAAGGGGGAGGTGATGCAGGGGGCAGATGCAAAAGGAGGCTGAAGAGACCAGTCAAGCCGCTGAGGGAGGGCCTCAGGCTGCCCGTCACTCGCCTTGGGAGCCCGCAAACCTAGTGAGAAAACCCCAGGGGTGTGAGCAGTGAGGAAGAGGAGGAAGGCAGCTACTGTAGACCAGGCCACTTCTAGTGCACTGAGCTCTCAGTACCAAGGAACGTTTAGAGTTAGACATAAGATTGGCTACTAGTGGGCTGGGACAGACTAAAGACAGGGTACCTGGGAAAGCAGTACCAGAGACAAGTGGAGGGAGTAAAAGGGAGCTCATCCCCAGAGCTGCCTTCACCCTGAGGGTTGGACAGGTCCCCTAAGTTATCACCTGTCCCCAAGCAGAGTTGGGGCAAGGCCAGACAGCCCCTCAGTAGCCCTTTCCCTATGAGCTCTTACAGGTCCAGTAAGATCTCACTAGCCGTTCTTAGACCCTTAGTAAAGGAGCCAAGAGTTTTGCCTTTCCTTCCCAGGCATGAGCCACCCACACATATAGTTAACCCAAATGCTCTCCAGGACTGGCCTCTCAATCCCATTCAACAATTGCTGGAGGGCAAAGTACCACCCAGGTAGCAGGGTGGGAGGATGGCACAGAGATTGCTCAGGTCTAGACCTTGCCCTCTAACAAGATGAGCCCTGGGGTTGCCCCCCAGCACTCGGTCCCTTGCTCTCAAACGTCACTGCCAGGCCCTTGTCCTTTAGGCTGCAGGGCCCCCTACTAGGCGGCTGCTACTTCTGCTGCTTTGCCCCTTTCTCAGTCCTTGTTCTTCCCCTCCGCCCAACCATCACCACTACTGCTGCACTAACCCCGCTGAGCCTTGCAAATCTCACTGAACTCCCCCTTTTACTGCACACTTCACCCGGGCCCTGCCTGGCTCCCCTGCCCTGCTCCCTGCCTGGCTGTGCTAGCATCTCCCATGGGGTGAGCATTCTCAGTCGTCAGGAAACTTCACTCAGAACCTCAGTGCCCCACACACTGCTGCTGGGGCAAGGGTTTCTCTTCAATTCCTTCTGCAAATCCTGGGAGGAGGGAGAAGGCAGCTGTGTTGCCCGGGCATGTGCCCATCTTTAAGTGGAGAGGGGCTGATGATGCACACTCACTGCTACCACTGGGCTGGAAACTGCCCCTCACACAGCCCCCCAGGCACCCCACAGTACTCCCCCAACCTTTTGGAGACTCTGATTAACAGTTGGCCTCACCCACTCCAAGTGAGGAAGGCAGATCTTCTGGATCAGGGTTGCCCTGACACTACGGAGAAGGAGCTACTTTCCTGTCCACTGAGAAACTCCTCCCCTTCTCCCCTTGGGACAGATGGGGGCTCCCTTGGCTGTGCTTGGGGAGTCATGGAGGGGGGAAACCACAGGATCAACCAAAGGCCCAGGCTCACTGTCCTGCCCCTGCCCCACACTAGGCACTGGCATCGGCCCTACCATCCAGATTGGCGAGGAGACAGTGATTACTGTGGATGCCAAGGCTGCTGGCAAAGGCAAGGTCACGTGCACAGTGTGTACCCCCGATGGCACTGAAGTAGATGTTGACGTAGTAGAGAACGAAGATGGGACTTTTGACATCTTCTACACAGCCCCTCAACCAGGCAAATACATCATCTGTGTCCGCTTTGGGGGCGAACACATTCCCAACAGCCCCTTCCAGGTCATGGTGAGTTGGGCCTTGAGGGAATAGGCAAAGGGTGTGGGTCTTCCTCTGCTGGGCTTGCCCAGTCCCCAATAGTCCGCATGTTTGGGATTTGGGGCTTTTTGGTCATTCCAGGGATGGCCGTCCCCCTGCTTCAGTGGACAAAGGCCCCAACCTCTAGGGAGGGCCTTCATACTCTCCTACCCTTATCCCTTCACTGGCTTCAAGAAGATGAAAGATAGAACAGTGATGCAGTGGAGAGGACATTGATTGGGTTAGGGCTCTGAAGACTCTTGGGCTCCTCACTACCTAAGGCTTGGGTCAAGGCCCTTCCCTAATCTGGGCCTCATTTTCCTTAATCTTCAAGTGACAGGGGTGACCATTAGACCACTGGTCTGCCTCTATAGCTATGATCCTGTGTGTGCATACATGTCTATCTCCATCCCAAAGTTGTTGACTCTCTTCATACAGCACACCCAGAAGGCATAAGTCTGTCTTCTTTCTCCTGGGCTACAAGCTGGGGAGTCTATGTTGTGACCTCCTTTGTTCTGGAGTAGGTCTCCCCATGTGAGAGTGCGTAGATAGATAGACCACTTTATCACTGGGTTGTCCCAGAGTCCCTTTTTCCTGGACTTTGGAAAGACCAGGGACAAGAATCCAGGTCAGGTGTGACAAGTCATTCCCTTTGGTTTCCAAGGGGAGGCCCTGCCTGGCATTTTCTGACATCACATGCTGCAGTCCCCTCCAGCTTTCCAGCTGAGGCCTAACTCTGGGGTAGGCTGAAGATGGGGCTATTTCCTGTTTTCCCTCCCCTCCCTCCTCCTCCTCTAGTTGAGCATGGTGAAGCCCTGTACTTCAGTGGCCTGTCTCTTGGTTGAGTGTCCGGGTGTTCCAGATGGAGGTTATCCCAGGTGGTTTCAGCTAACCTGTCCACTAATGGCCTTCTTTCTCCCACCAGGCCTTGGATGGGGACCAGCCCACTACTCAGCAGATGCGTACCCAGCAGTTGTCAGCCCCATACTCATATGCACCAGGCATCCAGCAACCTTGGGTATGATTCTACTTCAGCACTCCTCCTTTTGGCCCAGCCCTGGTTCTCTCATGGCTGCCACCTCTAACCTGGAGCATCTTATCCCTGTTTTCACTTTGTAGGCTGCAGAACGGCCATTAGTGGGGGTGAATGGGCTTGACGTTGCTGGCTTGAGGCCTTTTGACCTGGTCATCCCCTTTACCATTAAGAAGGGAGAGATCACAGGTGAGGAGGAAAGCCAGGGAAGAGGAGGGCTAGAGTCTGACTGTGGGCCTTTGGGGCAACAGCTAGCTCTTCCTTATGGGGGCTGAGTAAGGCCCTTTCTAGACATCTCTAAGGTCTCTGGTCTCTGCAGGGGAGGTTCGCATGCCATCGGGCCAGGTGGCAAAGCCTTCCATCACGGACAACAAGGATGGCACTGTAACTGTGCGCTATGCCCCCACCGAGGCAGGTCTCCATGAGATGGACATTCGCTATGACAGCATGCACATCCCAGGTGGGCCTAACTGCTGTGCTTTCAGTGCTGAGTGAGCTTTGGCATTGTGGGCAAACAGAACCTGTGAAGCTTTGAAGATGCCTGGCTAAGATAGGTTTCAGCACTTGGGCAGGGGCAGGAGGCAGCTGAGTGGGCCCCTAGATTGGTGAAAGCAGCAGGGTGGGCTCCAGCTTCCAGAGCACCAAAGACCTAGTCTTGCTGAACCCCTAACCCTACCCACAGGAAGCCCATTGCAGTTCTACGTGGACTATGTCAACAGTGGTCATGTCACTGCCTATGGCCCAGGCCTGACTCACGGACTCGTGAATAAACCAGCCATTTTCACTGTCAACACCAAGGATGCGGGAGAAGGTAAAGAGGGATAGGGGCAAGGAGGGCTGCCCTCTGGCTGGTTTTGGTTTACACAATACTTTTCTCATCTTGGTCTTGGGGTTTATAGGGCAGGGATTCTCTAAGTTAAAGATAGTGGCCAACATGGTATAGTAGATAGAGGGGCCAGGTCCAGCCTCCAATTCAGGAAAACTCGCTTCAGGCCCTGCCTCTGACACAAACTGGGGCAAGCTCCAATGGAGTGGGGGTCCGTACTAATGAAATTACAGGTTTCTACACTTATAGGAAACTCAGGCCCTGTAATGAACCTGTGTCAAGGTCCCCCAGTGAGTTAGTGGCAGAGCTAGGAGTGGGCCCTAGCTAGAGTGTTGTCTACTAGGTCAGATCATATGATCTTTTAATGGAGAGGTAGTGTGACCTAATGGATAGAGTACTGGCCTTGGGACAGGAAGACCTAAGATTGAATTCTACTTCTGGCCCATACTGACTCTGTGAACTTGGACAAGCCTCTCAACATTCTAGACAACTAACTCCCTAAGGCTCTAAATTGCAAAGGAGATGGTGGCCTGCTTTAGGAGAAGGAATCTCATCCAAGAGATTCCTTCCTTCCCTAACCTGTGCCTATGGTCTTCAACATTCAGGTCACAATTGGTGTAAGACGAAAGTGACCATAGTAATCTGTTGAGCTGCTTTCTGGTTTTCCCAGAAATTCTTATCAAATAGAGAACTCCTTCCTAACAGCACAGGGCTAGTTTTTGGAATCTCCACAGCATGGCTGAGCCCTATGGACATGTGTCATGATGAGACAGTAGGCCCTGGCCCCATTTCTTCTTTCTAGACAGTAGCATGCTGTCCCCATATTACTTCCTTTACTTACCATGTTGTATTCCCTGCCTCCTCTTCGTTACAATATAAGCTCTGCAAGGGCAGGGACTGCTGAACTCTGTGTGTCTGTGTCTGTGTGTGTACACACACATGTGCACATGCATGACACATAGGTGCTTCACAAAGGCTTATGGGATTATAATGAGCCTTCAGGTCATCCTTGGAAGACTTGGAGCTCTATCCAGCCAGTATGGCCCAAGGGACCTCTCTTCTCCTCTCTGGACCCTCTGGGCTCATGGTATGTCTCCTTCAGGGGGCTTGTCCTTGGCCATTGAGGGCCCTTCAAAGGCTGACATCAGTTGTACAGACAACCAGGATGGAACCTGCACTGTCTCATACCTCCCAGTCCTCCCAGGGGACTACAGTATCTTGGTGAAATATAATGACAAGCACATTCCTGGCAGCCCTTTCACAGCCAAGATCACAGGTATTGGTCTGGAGGGCTCAGGGCAGGGCTGAACTAGGGGGAGAAAAAGCCTAGATGAGGCCATCTTTTGTTGGGGAGGACAAGAGAACTTCCATGCTCCTAGAGCAATCAGGGGACTCTTAAATCATTAAATTTCATTTTAAAGATATAGGAAACTAGGGTCAAGGGAAAGGAATTGACTTGCCATGGGTCATGGGACAGTCTATATGAACAGGCCAGTTCTCCCTCAACAGAGAGTAGCAAAATGGGAAAACTCAAGTTGAATGTATGTCCTCTTCACATCTAACTAAGGAAAATGTCCCGGATGAAGAGATGGGCCAAAGCTTTGTTTTCCTTCTAGCTCTGTCGTTCTTTCCCACAGGTGATGATTCCATGCGCATGTCTCATCTGAAGGTGGGCTCTGCTGCTGACATTCCCCTCAACATCACTGAGACGGACATCAGCCAGCTTACAGCAACCGTTGTGCCCCCATCAGGCCGAGAGGAGCCCTGCCTGCTCAAGAGACTGCGCAATGGCCACGTTGGTTAGGAAACTCTCGTTTGGTCTCCTCTAGCCCTAGGAACACCAGGGAGAAAGTCTCACGATAGCAGTTTATAGCCAAGTATTAGGAAGAATTTGCTGGTAACTGGAGCCATCCCAAAGCCAAATAAACTGCCTAGAGGAAGTAGTGAGTGCCCTGGCACCCCTAGCATTCAAGAAGAGGTTAGATGACCACTTGGTGGGGTTGGAATGCTCCGTGCTGTATGTTTGTCAGCACCAGACCTCAATGGTATTGAAAGAGTCAGGGTCTGAAAAGAGCTTCATAGGCAGGCCAGGAACATAAGGCTGAATCACATAGAATGAGATGGAAAGTCTTCAGCTTAGAGGTTCCAACCAATCAACCATGACTGTATGGAGTGGGGAACAGGGGAGAAGGTCAGACAGAAAGGGAAGACTAGGGGTGGACAGTGATTCACAGGGAAAAAGATTTGCACCTCTGCCAGTTTAATGTGAGTCAGCAGGCAGTGTAATAGGCAGCCAGATGGGATTGTGGGCTACATTTACAAAAGATGTGGGTACTCACAAGTAGGGGCAGTCATCCCTCCTTAGTCTGTCCTTGCTGGACCCTACTGGAAGTTTAGCTAAGAGGAAGATTGATAAGCTGGAGTCTAGAAGGATGATTAGGCCTTGATAAAGATCTGTGGCATCTAAGAAATGGTTAAAGGAACTGGGGATGTTTTCTTAGGAAAAAGAAAGATTAGGGGGAGATGCACTCACCCTCTTTAAGTAATCTGCAAGGCCCTCATGTGCCTAAGGGGGTAGGTTTTTTCTCTTTGGCCCCCAGGGGCAGAACCAGAGTCTCAGTGGGATGGTCCCTCAGGGGGTGGTGGCTCCCTTTGAGAGGTCGGTTTCTTAGGGCCAACTTGGCCAGTGAATTCCCTTCCAGCTGTGGAATTCTAGGATTCCTCCATGGGGGATTGACTGATTCCCTCTGAGAGCCTTCCCTATATGGACATGGGTGATGCTAGGAATTGGCCTTCTATTCCCTATTCCCATGAACACGGGCCCTGCCTCAAGGGGCTACTCAAGAGGAGGTACTTGCCTAGGGGGGAGGATGAGACACAACCAGACTTATCAACAGCTGAGGAGCAGGGGTGGGAAGCTAGAGGAAGAGCTCCATGGTGACTCTCAACCTACAGTACTTAAGTGTTCCTCTCCAGATGCCCAACCTTGTTCACTGAGCTCTGTTCTCCCCATCCCAGGGATCTCCTTCGTGCCCAAGGAGATAGGAGAACACCTCGTGAATGTCAAGAAACATGGACAGCATGTCCCCAACAGCCCTATCACAGTGATGATCAGTCAGTCAGAGATCGGGGATGCCAGCCGTGTACTTGTCTCTGGCCAAGGCCTCCACGAAGGCCGTACCTTTGAACCAGCTGAGTTCATCATTGACACCCGGGATGCAGGTGACCATGACCATCTGAACTGGGAGGGTGGGGAAGGGAACCTGAGGAAACTTAAGAAAACCAGAGTCCTCATTGGACTGCAAGTTCAAAGGAAGGGGAGAAAGCCAGGCTGAGCAAGTGGGCTAAACCTTGTCTTTGTGTGGCCCAGGCTATGGAGGGCTCAGCCTGTCCATCGAGGGCCCCAGCAAAGTTGACATCAATACTGAGGACTTGGAAGATGGTACCTGCAAAGTCACCTACTGCCCCACAGAACCTGGAAACTACATCATCAACATCAAGTTTGCTGATCAGCATGTTCCAGGTGAGCAGTGGACCCTATGGAAGTAACTCTGTGCGTGTGTGTGCGCGCGTGTGTGTGTGTGTGTGTGTGTGTGTTGGGGTGTGTATCTAAGGCCTGTCTGATGTCATCCACAAGTATGTGTGTATACCACTCTAAAACAGACCAGCTAAGGGAAGCAAGCTAACTAGCAACTTCATGGTGCATTGGTATGATGGTGCCCATATTATGCCCAGTGTCTTTCCCTTTTCTCTTGCCACTGGCTAACACGGTAGGAGCAGGCAACAGGCAGGGTAGGAGATAGGATGTAATACATAAATGAATTCTGCCTTCTGCAGGTAGCCCCTTCTCTGTCAAAGTGACTGGCGAGGGCCGAGTAAAGGAAAGTATCACCCGACGACGAAGAGCCCCCTCGGTTGCCAATGTTGGCAGTCATTGTGACCTCAGCCTGAAAATCCCCGGTAGGTACACTCAAGGTAACCTGGCATTAGGTGTAATCTTAGGCAAGACACTTCACTGTCTGGGCCCTTCCATGATCTGCAGTCCCTAAGTCACTCCAAAGCTAGAAGAATCCAATTCAAAATAGACAAAAGCTGTGGCCCAGGAGGCAAGGCTGGGACAAGGAATTCACTTCCTCTGCCGTTGTAAAGTATGGCAACAAGGGAATGGGGTTCCTGGATCTCAGGGAGGGAAGTGGGGGCCTAGACAAAGGCCAAGGCATTTTTTTCTATCACTTCTCCCCACCCCACCCCATGTCCCCTCTGGTCCAGGTGTGAATCAGATGGCTGTGAGCTTCCAGGGCCAGAAGGGCAACTGGTAGAAAGGAAGGGAGGGCACAGGCCCTTAAAGCCAGGGTGTTAGAAGAGTTTGGGCCTCTTGAAATAAATACCTGGCCTGGCCTACATACCATTTTCCTGCCTTGCCCACTGTCTCTTCCTCTCTATGATGTCTCTTCCCCCCCTGCAGAAATCAGTGTCCGAGATATGACAGCCCAGGTAACCAGCCCTTCAGGCAAGCCCCATGAAGCTGAGATCCTAGAGGGCGAGAACAACACCTACTGTATCCGTTTTGTACCTACTGAGATGGGTGTGCACACAGTCATTGTCAAGTACAAGGGGCAACATGTGCCTGGCAGCCCCTTCCAATTTACAGTGGGGCCCCTGGGAGAAGGGGGTGCCCACAAAGTCCGTGCTGGTGGGCCTGGCCTAGAGAGGGCAGAAGCTGGAGTGCCAGGTAAGCCATACACACAGCCTCCTTCTTCCTTTGGTCAGTGTGGGAGTCTAGGGTCACTTCCTTCACATGGGTTGTTAGCCATCCCTAGGCTAAGAGGGATACTTAGTGGCATTCCCTTGCCTTCATGGAGCCTGTTGTGCTCTCCTAGGAGAGTGTGGAAAGAAAGGAGCAAGGACCAGATTGGGGTATCTGTAGTGGGATGGAGAGTGGGAGAAACTGGTTCGTTCCAACTTTCTGAGCACATATTGAATGCCCAGGTTGGGTGGGAGCTGGGCAGCCGCTTAGAACAAAGGTCACCACCAGCTGCAATGCCAGTCTGCCAACCAGCCTGACACTCAAAGGAAGAAGGTTGTAGAGGTACCCTGGAGCCATGGTAGATATATAGTCACCTAGACCTGGGCCTGAATCTCAGTTCTGCCACAGCTTTCTGAGCCCTGTGATCCTGGGCTCATCTGTATAGTAAGGGTCTGCCTAACTGCTACAATGTCTGCTTCAAAGGGTTGTTGCAAGGATGTGAGATGCACTGAGATGGTGCACACATAAAGGCATTACTATGGCAATGTCAGCTGTTACTGCTCCAGGCTTATCATGCTGTCCAAGATAGTGACTTGAGCGTGGCAAAGGTAGGGTTTGAACCCAGGACTTTGCCGAATCTGAGCCCAGCCTTTTATCAACTATCTGTTGACACCATTCTAGAAAGGGCAAAGGTGCTGAGCTGGAGCTGTGCTTGGCATCAGCTGCAGCCTCCTACCCACCCCACCCCCCAATACATTACACACATGTGCTTCCCCCCTCCCTCCACAGCGGAATTCAGCATCTGGACAAGGGAGGCTGGCGCTGGGGGCCTGGCCATCGCTGTTGAAGGCCCTAGCAAGGCTGAGATCTCCTTCGAGGACCGCAAGGATGGCTCCTGTGGCGTCTCCTATGTGGTCCAAGAGCCCGGTAGGTGGGGGGCAAAAGGGCAGGCTGCGCCACGGCGGGCCACATGCCACGGCGGGTTGTGCCTCGTGTAGAGCTTGATGAGGGCTGAAGTCTGACCTGTGCTCCCCACAGAGAATTCCCCACAGGAGCAGTTGGCCTGGCCCAGGTTGCTGTTGGACAGACACATAACTGATTCTTGAGCAGCTGGAGAGGCTTACTCCCCATCTCAACCACTGCATTCTTCAGTGGTTGGGGCCTATGGAGGAGGGGCCAGAGACCCCTGGGGAAAGATGTTGCCCCTGCCCTTAGGAGCCCCTTCATGTAAAGGGCCCCCTCCTTTGGGGAGCCCCTGGTCTGAGGGGAGAGACATGGCCCCTGTCCTTGGGGGAACCCCCCGATCTAAGGGGGGAGACGTGGCCCCTACTGTTGGGGAACCCCCAATCTGAAGGGGGAGACAAGAAGCCCCATATATGAAGGGGATAACAAGGCCCCCTCTTGGCTCTGGGGAGCCCCCTCCATCTGAAGAGGGTGACAAGGCTCCCTCTTGGCTCTGGGGAGCCCCCCATCTGAAGGGGAGACAAAACCCCCCCATTCTGGGGAGCCCCCACATCTGAATAAGGAGACAAAGCTCTTTGCTCAGCTCTGGGGAGCCCCACATTTCAAGGGGGAGACAAAAATGCGGTTAGAGATAACAGGCAAAGGACTTGGTGCCCAAGTTGTTGCATGGCCCCCTAACCTGCCTGTTTCCTTGTGCTACGTTGCTGCCTTGCACCCTCTGCAAGCCAACCTCTGCTCCTGATACTGGAGGGGAGCAGATAGTAGATGGTTCCCCAGCTAACTTGGCTACATTTCCAGAAGGGCTCCTACAGCCCCGGTGCCACCAGCCTCCCTGTAGCTGGGTTTGAGAAGTAGTTAGGGTATGGGCCAGGATTGGAGGGGAACCAGCAGGGTATGGTTTGTGAAAGGAGTACAGAGCGGGCTTCGCCAAGGAGGGAGATTGTCTGTAACACCTAATACCTTCTTGTTTTTCCTGCCCAGGCGACTACGAGGTCTCAGTGAAGTTCAACGATGACCACATCCCCGACAGCCCTTTCGTGGTGCCTGTGGCTTCCCCGTCTGGTGATGCCCGGCGCCTTACTGTTTCTAGCCTTCAGGTGAGGCACTGAGAGAAACCATCCCCCAGCAGGGCCCAGCCCCCCTGGGCAGGACATGGGCAGCGCCAGGCCAGACCCTGCCACAGAGGAGAGCCAGGGACTTTCAAGCAAAGATCTGGAGCCTAGGCCCAGGGGGGGATCGGGGTAGGGGATCAGCTTGGGGGTCTGTAGGTAGGGGATCTGCCTCAGCCAGGCTAGTGGGGAAAGAGGCAGGAGTCCCTGGTCTGGCCATGCCTTCCCCTGCCCAGGGCTGGCGCCAGCCCCTGCCCACCACTGGGGGTTTTTCTCGTGTCTCAGATCTAAAGGTTTTTAACAGATCTTGGTGCCTTTTGTGTACCAGGGCTGAGGTTTAAAGAGGGAGAGCCTGGCAAGGCTGCATGGCGGTACTGAAAGTCCTCCTCCCTCCCCTCTCCTCACCTCCCCTGGCCCCACAGTGTGAGAGTATGTGGCAGGTGTGTGGCCTGTGTGACACATGTGTGCCATGTGTGGGTGTGGCTTCTGCTGCCTGTCCCAGGGCCCCTTGCTCTCCCTCTTTAAACTGAATTTGCTGCCAAGTGGGTAAGTTGGACAAGGCCTTGGGGCTGCTGTTACTACCTACCTACCTCTTTGCTCTCCCCCCACCTCCTACTTTTCCTCAATTTCTCCCTTCCCCTTCAACCCCTCCCTGCTGGAAGGGGTGGGGCTCCTCTGTGCATCCCCTTCTGGATCAAGGCTCCCCATCTCCCTGCCCTAAAACAGCCTAGTCCCCTGAGGGTCTCTAACCACCTGTGCTGTGATTCCAGGAGTCAGGTTTAAAGGTCAACCAGCCAGCCTCTTTTGCAGTCAGCCTGAATGGGGCCACAGGTGTCATCGATGCCAAGGTCCATAGCCCCTCAGGGGCCCTGGAGGAATGCTATGTCACAGAGATTGACCAAGGTGAGGCCAAGCTGTGCTGCCATCTCCCTTTTAGCACATGGCAGGGCAGGGGAGGGCAGAGTCACTTATCTAGTGCCCCAGGCACCAGAGCAGCTGTGCCACTGGTAGGGGAACACTGACAGGTGATGGTTGTTGAGAAGCAGGTAGGGAGAGTTTTTCCATCTGCTTTTTCTAGAGCCCTCACATGTAGGAGCTTCTGAGGGCTCCACTAGATTGTCACACACTAGAGACCATCTAGTACAGCTCTCATTTTCCAGAGGATGAGACTGAAGCCCAAAGAAAGGGATTTACCTCCACATCCAGCTGTTCGTTGCGTCACCCTGGCACCTGGCGCCATCTCTGAAGATGAGAGGCATGGCTGCCACATTAGAAAGACTCACCTCCAGAACTGCCTGCTCTGTGTCTGCTGCCACCACCACCACCGCTGCTGCTGTGGCTCAGTGTTGCAGTTACTGTGGCAGGGATGAGGAGGGCCATGTCCCCACCCCAGGCTTCCCAAGCAGAATAGCAGTGAATATGTGTTCATGGGGTACCAGGCAAATTTGGCAGTGTAGGAGTTAGGCACGACAAGCAGATACCACCTCTTGGAGGCCGAAATTTAGCAATAAGGATGCAGGGAAGAGCTTAGACAGTGGCTGTTGGGGGAACTGGGCAGAATCATGGCTGTCCCTCAGGCAGAACCTTGGACCAGCTTTCACATACTATGGAGGGAAGGGTTGGTGGTATCTCCTTGTTCTCTCATCCCCCTTTCCCTATCAGATAAGTATGCTGTGCGCTTCATTCCCCGAGAGAATGGTATCTACCTGATCGATGTCAAATTCAATGGCTCCCATATCCCTGGGAGCCCCTTCAAGATCCGCGTGGGAGAGCCTGGGCAAGGAGGGGATCCAGGCATGGTGTCTGCCTATGGGGCAGGCCTTGAAGGCGGGGTCACAGGTAGGTCTGCGGTAAGGAAGGGAGGGGGGTAGGTAATGGCTGTGGTTGGAGTAGGTAGAGCAGACCAGTGAAGGTACAGCATGGCCTTCCGTGGCCTAGCAGTGGCTGTCCTAAACCATAGCCTCATCTGGTCCTGTGCATCTCAGTACCATAACAAAGCTATGGGGGAAAGCCAGGTCTCCTTTTTGAGAAGAAACCACACTTGGCTCTCTGCTGTTGAGTAGTCACCATTGACTTGTTTCAAGGTATGCTTATCCTAGCTGAGAAGAATCACTCACACCCTGACCCAAAAGCTCTCTCTCTCACTAGGCCTTAGGCTCAGTCAATGTTTGTACTTGACCAGGCTGAGGCTGATTTTCGAGTCTGACCAAGCTTATGAACTCACAGCTTGGGAATGCCTGAGCTCTGGGAACAGGAGGCCCAGGGAGGCCTGGCTTAAAGTCAGCCAGGTGCTAAATGTCAGAGACGCTCTGGGCTACAGCATCAGCTTGCCAGAAACAATTTGGCAGCTGGCTGAGATGACATCTGGATTTACTTTGGCATCTCAGAGAACAGCAATAAGCTGAAAGTCTTGAGGCCTTGCCTTTAAACTCAGGATTTGTCCCAGAGGGTAGCGCCTAGAGGAGCTATGGTGGGGAGGTTGGGGACTGGTTCAACAGGCCAGTTGAGGGTGAGGTCAAGGGTCGATATTCTAACAATGAGAGCTAGCCTGGAGAAGTAGTGGACTTCCCATCACTGGAGGGCTTGCAGCAGCAGCTGAGACTAGATGGGCTAGATCATGTTGGCCTCCCAGTTTCTCTCTAATATAGTGCTTCAGGGAGCTGGTGAAGTTCTGGGGACAGTGGCTCTTTCCCCTCAATCTCCTGGGATCCCTAGGCAGGCAGATAGGCTCTGTACTAGTCACCGACCTAGGGCATAGTGTGACTGACTCCTGCTTTAAGATCCCCAAACAGCAGGAAACAAGAAAGCTTTCCTAGCCCATTTTCACAACACCACTAGGAGGTATCACCTCATGGTGGGGAGATGGGGCAGGGCCTCAAGACTCTTCTGAAGCCAAGCTCTGTGCTTGGCCCACTGTATCTTTCTCCCTTTGCCACCAATTGCCTCTGTGAAGCACCTCTCATACATGGACACTTTCCAACCAGCTTCAGACCTCCTGCTGCTGCTGTCTGTGAGTGGGGAAGGAATGGGGGACACACAGAGAAATACTAATCAGTCATAACTTGATCCCAGGCAGGGAGCCCATAAGTGTCACCATTCTATTTAGCCATGTCACCCAGGCCTCAGTGTCCACCACAGCAGAAAGTCCCTGTTCTTCCTCCAGGCTGGCCTCACCTCAGGCCATGACCTTGTTTTCAGAGGGTGGATTGCCTCACCCAAATAGCTGCTTCAGCTCTCTTGAAAGCTGTTTCTGTCTTGTGGAGAGTTTGAGCCCCTCCTTACTTGTTCTTTGCTTCAAAATCATATGGTTCCCTTCCTCCAGATAGATACAGCTGAAGAGAACCCCCAAATTGATCATTGTTCTTTCTCCCTCTGTTCTCGAGCCCTGAACATTATTGGAGTAGGGCCATCTTGAGCATACTTGAGCATTCTCTTTCACTCACACTCCAGAACCTCAAAAGGGGAAAAAAAAATTCAGAGTGTTCAGGAACAGGGCCATCTTGAGCATACCCAGATCTCCTTTCATTCACCCTGGAAGCTCAAAGGGGAAAGTAATCTTAGTGTTCAGGATCATCTCCTTTGCTTTGTCAAGCCCATTCCCCCCCTCCCCATCATGGATCCTCTCTTGGTCACAAATCTCAACAGAAGTGCTAAGGCCCTCTGACAGACAACACTGTCACCTGCCATAGCTGCATTGTCTCATGTATCTGAATCAGAACCAGTGAAGGAGGGTAAGGTTCAGGGGTCAGTAAAAACCTTTACCCCTTTTCCTCTGGGACTACCTTCTTCTTCCCCCAACACTAGGGAGCCCAGCAGAGTTCATTGTCAATACCAGCAGTGCTGGAGCTGGCGCCTTGTCTGTCACTATTGATGGCCCTTCCAAGGTGAAAATGGATTGTCAGGAGTGTTCCGAGGGCTACCGGGTAACCTACACGCCCATGGCACCTGGTAGTTACCTCATCTCTATCAAGTATGGAGGCCCTTACCACATCGTGGGCAGTCCTTTTAAGGCCAAAGTCACAGGTATGGACTTTTATCCCCCAATCCTCTTTGGCCTTGGAATTCTCTCTTCTAGTTTCTAACCTTCTCACGCTGTGTCTGCTCCATAGGTCCCCGATTGGTCAGCAGCCACAGTCTCCACGAGACCTCATCAGTGTTTGTGGACTCAGTAACCAAAGGCGAGGCTCCTCTACAGCCTCGAGTCCAGCCCAAGCTCCATTCCGATGCCAGCAAGGTGGTGGCCAAGGGCCTGGGGCTCAGCAAGGCCTTTGTGGGCCAGAAGAATTCTTTCACTGTGGATTGCAGCAAAGCAGGCAGGCATGGGGGCTTCTTGCCAGAGGGAGCAGGCCTGGGGATTGAGCAGGCCCAGTAGTTAGCCAACTGCTTTTAGAAAAGGGATTCTGGGGCTGGAGTAGATTCTGAATTGGGAGTGGAGACCAGGGTCCACACTGGCTCCTTCAGGCAAGGCACTAACTGCTCTTGGGGGGCCCAGAATGTATAAGAACTTTGGAGGGAAGTGAGGTATAAGGCCTGAGCCACAACTTAGTTTTCCAGAGTTGCCTGGGGCACATTGTCAAAAAGCATTTATTAAGCACCTACTGTTTAGTGCAAAACACTGATCCAAGGCAAAAGATAGCCCCTGCCTTCAAAGAGCTTACAACCTAATGAGGAAGACCAAGTGCAAACAGATACAAAGCAACCCCCAAGTGGCCCCCCACGCACATAGGATAAATAATTAGCAGGAGGAAGACACTGGAATTAAAAGGAGTTGGAGAAGGCCTCCTATAGAAGCCAGGGAAGTCAGCAGGCAGAATGGAGGAGGGAGAGTGTTCCAGGTATGACAGACAGCCAGAGACAACTCCCAGAACCGAGAGGTGGAGGGGCTTGTTGGTGGAACAGCCTGGAGGCCAGTAGCACTGAGTCAAAGAGTGTATGAGGGAGTAAGGTAAAAAGACGGAGTGTAGAAGGGAGCTAGATTATGAAGAGCTTTGAATCTGAAGCAACATTTTGTATTTGATCCTGGGGGGTGATAGGGAGCCACTGGAATATATAGAGTAGGGGAGTGACATATAGTCAGACCTGCACTTTAGGAAAATCACTTTAGTGACTGAATGGAGGATGGACTGGAGGGAAGAGACTTGGCAGATCTAGAAATGAGGTGCTGAGGGACTGCACCACAGGGGTGGCAGTGTCAGAGGGTGTAATTGAGAGATGTTGCAGAAGTGACATTGACAGACCTTGGCACTATATTGGATGTGGGGAGTGAGGAGTCCAGGATGACTCTTAGGTTGGGAATGGATGGTGGTGACCTTTCCAGTAATAAGGTAGGTGGGAGGTTGGGAGGGATTAGAGGGGAAGATGAGGTCAGTTGTAGACATGTTGAGTTTCAGATGTCTACTGGACATACGGTCCAAGATGTCTGAAAGGCAGTTGGAGATGGGAGATTGGAGGTCAGAGGAACAAGAAAGGTAGATCTGAGAATCCTCAAAATAGAAGATGGTCAGTCTATCCATGGGAGTTGATGAGATCCCCAAGGGAAGTAGGATAGAGGGAGGAGAGAAGACCCAAGACATAGTGCTGAGGGACACCTACAGTTAGAGGGAGTGAGCTGGAGGAGGATCCAATAAAAGAGACAGAGAAGGAGCAGTCAGAGAGGTAGGAGGAGAACCAGGAGAAAGCAATGTCACAGTTAAGTGACTTGCCCAGGGTCACACAGCACTACCAGAGGCACGTGAATCCAGGGCTTCCTGACTCCAGGCCAGTTCTTATTGTTTCAGGGAAATGACTTGCCCTTCTCAGACCAAAGAGAGAATTTGGCAGGGGAAAAAGAGAGATGAGCATTTATATAGCACCTCCTGTGTGGCAGGCATTGTGCTGAAAGTCTTACAATGATTACCTTATTTGACTCTCCCAACAACTCTGGGAGGGTGGTGCTGTAGTCAGATGTAAAATGACCTGCCAGGGTTACACAGCTAACAAGGCCAGGTTTGAACCCTGCTCTTCCTGACTGAACCCCCAGAGTTCTGTGTGGTGCCCCCTAACTGCCTAGGAGGAGCAAGATTCCAATACGAATCCATTGTCCCTTGCCCCCACCCCCACATTTCTAGACCATGTATTTGGGGTTGGAAACAGAATAGGCCTTGGGAAAAGTCATGTGTTAGCAGAGTCCCAGGATGTCTATACAGGGTCAGATATGTGTCTCACATGTCTCTTGTACACACACAACCCCCAGCCAAGCAGTGTTTAGTGAGCTCTGCTGATTCCCCTGGACATCATGTCCACCCATCTTCCTTTCTCTCCACCCTTGTCACTTGTCGCCCTCAGCCCTTGGATGCTGTTTGGCATTTAGAGCCCTTCACAATCCACCTCCACTTGAGTGTATCTTACCTCTCTCCACTGTGGCCAGATTGACCTCTTCTCTATGCCTTCCAGTGTGGAAAGCCAGCTCCTTGAGGATGGGCCCTTTTGTGTTGGTAGCCCCTCAGTGCCTAGCACCAGGGCTCAATGGGAGTTGGTGGGCTCTAGCCCAAATTCCTAGAGATTCCTAAATTCCTCTCTCCTGTTCTTAGGTAATAATATCCTCATGGTGGGGGTCCAGGGCCCTAAGACCCCATGCGAGGAGATCTTGGTGAAACACGTCAGTGGCGGCCTCTACACTATCACCTACCTGCTCAAAGAGAAGGGCGACTACACCCTCATGGTCATGTGGGGCGAGGAGCATATTCCAGGGAGCCCCTATCACATCACCATGCCCTGATTTTCACCTCTTCCCCTCCTATTCCACGCCACCTGCCTACCACTTGCTCCTGACCCCCCCTTCCCTACTCCCAGTATTGACCTGTGGATCAGTTTACAAGGAGGAGAATTTACCCTCTTCCCACCCCACGACCTCCCATCACCATTTTTCTGGCCTTGTATTCTCTGCAGGCAAAAAGATCCAAGCCCCACTATTGATATGGTGTGAGGGGGGAGGCATGCATGCGTGCATTTAGGGTTATGCCTGCAGAACCCCCCTCCCCCATAGGCTGTGGATGCCTCCTTGCTTCCACATTCACCCTTCCAGGCTGGGGTTGGGGGAGGAATGGTGGCTCTGTCCTTAGAATATAGCCCACCCTGCCCCCACTGTACTACTGGTGTGGGCTAGGCTGCCAGCCTATTGCTGTGCAGAGGTGTCCCCAGCTGGCTGCTTCTTGCTCCCTGCTCTAGACACATCTCTGGTCCTTAGGCTCAGAAAACAGTTGGGTATTTTTCGTTTTGTTTTTGTTCTTAATTTTTTTGTTTTATTTTGTTCAAAAAACTTTTTTGGGGGGAGGGGGCGTGCAACTGCCACTCCCTTTCCTACCTGAAGGGGAATAAAGTTCTGCTCCAACTCTCATCCTTGTCTAGAGGGGTCCTACTTTCTGCGCCAGTTCCTAATGGGGGGAGTGGGGTGGTAACCCCACAGAATCCATCTCACAACTTTCTGAACATTTGGGGTTTGGACCCTAAGCTTGAAGTCAACAGCTCAACCAGTGCACGCCAAAGTGCTGGTCATTTTGTTCAGCTGTGAGTCTGAAGCCCCTGCCAGCTACAGTGGCTTAGATCCGCAGACTTTGGGAGGCAAGGAGATTCAGGGAAGGCCTCTAGTGGGTGTCCAGGGAGATCTAGGGTGAATTTTCAGGAAGGAAGTGAGGAATAGGCTGTAATCCATATGAGTTGCTTCATTCTTTCCACACAGCTTGCTGGTGGATTAGAGCCAACTTGGAAAGCTGAGCAGTGGAATAGACTGGGAAGCGGTGGAGGCAGAAGCCTTCCCTCAGGTCTGGGATCAGGTCATACCCACTATCTGGTCTAGTGCTGAAGCAGAACTCTAGACAACCACAGGGTTAGCTGGTGGTGCCATTACCCTTAATTGATAACCTCTTATTATTCATTCCCAACTCTGTGACTCCATGGACCGCTATCCATGGGGTGTTCTTGGCAAAGATACTTCCTTCTGCAGTGGAATATGGTAAATAGTGAAGTGATTTACCCAAGGTCACACAGCTTGTAAGTGTCTGAGGCCTAAGGTCTTTCTGACTCCAGGCCCAGCCCTGGGATTCTCAAATCTAGACTGCTTGATAGCCTTACTCATTCTATCTCTACCCTCACTGGGACCATAGAACAGAGCATTACTTCAACCAGAAGCCTTGGGTGGGGGGGTGAGAAAGAGTGGGAAATTAGTCCAAGGTTTTTATACCTTCAATTCAACAAACATGAAATGCCTACCATAAAACCAAAAGGGTCCCTGGTCCCCGCTGTTGAGGATTTTATCGAATTGTTACACAACCATTTGATGAGAACTTTTTTAAATGGAAAGTACACCACCATCTTAATCCACAGACCCCCTAAAAACTCCAAATGGTACATGTTGTAGATTTAAAAGTTCCTAACATCAAGAAGAGGAACAAGGAAGGAGAGAGCACCTTTTATAACTAGATGATCAGGCATGGAATGAAGAAAGATCACAGGAGAGAACATGGATGATCTTGAACTTAAAGTGAACATGTTCTTTATACCGTCAATGAAACTGACATCCAGACAAAAGATCCAGACAGGTCTCAAGAAATTTACACTATTAACAACCAGATTAAAAAAAGCTCCAAATCATTATCACATGAGAAATGCACATGAAAGTAACTGAGCTTTGACCTCACACCCATCAAATTGGCAAGGAAAATAACATGTTGGGAGGGCTGCTCCCATGGCTTCATTTGGCCTGGGCAACATTCCATCAGTGAAGTGGTGTACACCAATTTTCAGGAAGAGAGGCCTCTTTCAGGTTTCTGTCCCCTACCCTCCAGTATGTGGTAGGAGGAAAGAGCATTCAGGTAGCCCTGAATGGGGTAGGATGACCAAGGTAAAACTTGCTAGGTAAAAGACCCAGGAATAGAGAAATGAGCAATGCAGAGGCTTATAAGCACACCACCACTCAGTCCAGGTCTGGCTGCCTGGTCCACCACACTGATGGGGGGCAAGAATGATTGCATCTGTTGGTCTGCCATAAGACACCAAGAAAGCCAGTGCCATCAGACCTCACAATCTGCATAGGATTGTTAATGTGGATAAAGATAATAGATAAGGGAGCAGATATACCAAAGTACCCCAGTTTACTTGATCTCTATCCCAGAGAGGAAATGGATTGTTCCACCCCAATCCTGGGGACCCAATAACACCAAATGTTGGGGTTAAATATACTTGATGGTTTGGGCAACTCCAAGGTTTTCCATGTGAACCTACATACAAGAACCAACATAAGGTACAGATCCTGACTGCCAAGAACTCATGACACCCATTTTCTCAGCTGTATACCCTCTGTACCCTCCTTCCCCTCCCAAGGAACCCAAGGTGCTCCAAAGGGTCATGGTAGTAACCTGGCTTCCAGCAGCCAGCAACTTGTTATATCTAGACGATCATTTAGGAATGAGGCCTATATCAGACACTAGTTGTAAAAATTCTTTCCCAGTTTTCTGCTTCCCTCCTAATCTTGGTTGCTTTGGGTTTGTGCAAAAACTTTTCATTTTAACGTAATCAAAATTAACCATTTCACACTTCATAAAGTTCTCTATCTCTTGTTTGATCATAAATTTCTCCATTCTACATAAATCTGAGAAAATAATAAATAAATAAATAGATGTTCTGAGAAAATAAATAAATAATGATGAATAAATATTCTCCATAAATTCTCCAAAAACACTATCCCTTTTTCCCCTAATTTGTTTATAGTATCAGTCTTTATATCTAGATCATGTACCCATTTAGACTTTATTCTTGTATACAGTGTCAGGCATTGATCTATGTCCAGTTTCTGTCACATTATTATCCAGTTTTCCCAGCAGCTTTTGTCACACAGTGAGTTCTTATCCCAGAAACTGGGGTCCTTGGGTTTATCAAACAGTATATTGCTATATTCATTGACTACTGTGTTTTGAGTACCTATTCCACTGGTCTACTCCTCTATTTCTCAGCCAGTACCAAGTGGTTTTGATGATTGCTGCTTTATAATACAATTTGAGATCTGGTAGGGCTAGTCCACTTTCCCTAGCATTTCTTTTCATTAATTCGCTTGATATTCTGGACCTTTTATTCTTCCAGATGAATTTTTATATGATTTTTTTCTAGCTCTAGAAAATAATTTTCTGGTAGTTTGATTAGTATGGCACTGAATAAATAAATTAATTTAGGTAGAATTGTCATTTTTATTATATTGACTCGGTCTATCCACGAGCAGCTGATGTTTTTCCACTTACTTAGATCTGACTTTATTTGTGTGAAAAGTGTCTTGTAATTGTGTTGATACAGTCCCTGGATTTGTTTTGACAGGTAAACTCCCAGATATTTTATAGTGTCTACCATAGCTTTAAATGGAATTTCTCTTTCTATCTCTTGCTGTTGGGCTTTGTTAGTAATATAGAGAAATGCAGATGATTCATGTGAGTTTATTTTGCAACCTGCAACTTTGACAAAATTGTTTATTATTTCAAGTAGTTTTTTACTGGATTCTCTGGGATTCTCTAAGTATATCATCATATCATCTGCAAAGAGTGATAACTTAGTTTTCTTCTTTGCCTATTCTAATTCCTTCAATTTCTTTATCTTGTCTGATTGCTACAGCTAACATTTCTAGTACCATATTGGATAATAGTGGTGATAATGGACATCCTTGTTTCACCTCTGATCTTATTGGAAATGCATCTAGCTTATCTCCATTACATATAATGCTTGCTGAAGGTTTTAGGTAGATACTGCTTATTATTTTACTTCCATTTATTCCTATGTTCTCCAGTGTTTTCAATAGGAATGGGTATCATATTTTGTCAAAAGCTTTTCCTGCATCTATTGAGATAATCATGTGGTTTCTGTTAGGTTTGTTACTGATATGATCAATAATCCTGATAGTTTTCCTAACATTGAACCAGCCTTGCATTCTGCAAATAAATCCTACCTGATCATAATGTATTATTCTCATGATAAGTTGCTGTAATCTTTTTGCTAATATCTTGTTTAGAATTTTTGCATCTATATTCATTAGAGAAATTGTTCTATAATTTTCTCTGTTTGGTTCTTCCCGGTTTAGGTATCAGAATCATATTTGTATCAATTAAAAGAATTTGATAGGCCTCCACCAATTTTCCCAAATAATCTACATAGTATTGGAATTAACAGTTCTTTAAATATTTGATAGAATTCATTTGTAAATCCATCTAGTCTTGGAGATTTTTTTCCCAGGGAATTCACTGATGGCTTGTTCAATTTCTTTTTCTGAGATGAGATTATTTAGGTATTGACTTTCCTCTTCTGTTAATCTGGATAATTTACATTTTTTAAATATTCATCCTTTTCACTTAGATTGTCAACTTGTGTGCACACAACTGGGCAAACTAATTTCTAATTATTGTTTTAGTTTCCTCCTCGGAGCTGAGTCTACCCTTTTCATTTTTGATTTTGGTAATTTGGTTTTCTTTCTTTTTCTAATGAAATTGACCAAAGGTTTATCAATTTTATTGGGTTTTTTTTCACAAAACCAACTCTTAGTTTTATTATTAGTTCAATAGTTTTCTTAATTTCAATTTTATTAATCTCTCCTTTGGTTTTCAGTATTTCTGATTTGTTATTTACTTGGGGATTTTCAGTTTGTTCTTTTTCTAGCTTTTTCAGCTGCATGCCCAAGTCATTGATCTCCTCTTTCTCTATTTTATTCATATAGGCATTCAGTGATATAAAACTCCCCCTAAGAACTGCTTTCACAGCATCCCATAAATTTTGGTAGGTTGTCTCATTATTGTAATTCTCTTGAATGAAGTTATTGATTGTTTCTATGATTTGTTGTTTATTCCGCTCATTCTTTAGGATTAGATTATTTAGTTTCCAATTAATTTTTGCTCTATCTTTCCATGACTTTTTATTACATATAATTTTTATTGCATTATGATCTGAGAAGGATTCATTGACTGTCTCTGCCTTTCTGCACTGGATTGTGAGGTCTCCATGCCATAGTACATGGTCAGGTTTTGTCTATATGCCATGTACTGCTGAGAAAAAGTTATATTCCTTTCCATCCCCATTCAGTTTTCTCCAGAGATCTAGCATATCTACCTTATCCAAAGTTCTATCCACCTCCTTAACTTCTTTCTTGTTTATTTTGAGGTTAGATTTATCAAGTTTTGAGAGAGGGACGTTGATGTCCCCCATTAGTATAGTTTTGCTGTCTATTTCTTCCTATAATGCCCTTAACTTCTCTTCTAAGAATTGGGATGCTATGCCCCTTGGTGCATATATGTTTAGTAATGATATTGCTTCATTGTCTATGGTGCCTTTGAGCAGGATATAGTTTCCTTCCTTATCTCTTTTGATTAGATCTATTTCTGCTGAGATTAGGATTGCTACC
>CM053775.1:46061796-46077119 GCA_028658325.1 Potorous gilbertii
GGAAAGGGAGCTATGTGAATGCCTAGGTCTTTACATAGAATGCTAAGTCATTGACTGGGTGAAGCAATTCTCTGTCCAGTTTGCCAAATTCAATGCATTTTTGAGACAACAAAAAGAGGAAAATCTTGTGTTTCCCATGAATGATGAATGACATTATTAAGCTGCAAAGTTCAAGGGTGGTTTTTGAATGAGTTTACAATTTCTTCCCCAGGAATTTATAGAAGCTTGCCCCCACAGCTGAAGACTTGTCTCACTTCTCACTTGTCTCACGCATTGGAGAATGGAGAGATATACAGATAAAGCTGGGTAAGCTTTTCTCAAAAAGTGATGTGACTGGGTTTGAAGAAGCTATAATTTTTAAAAGAGCATTTGTATGCCTAGCTTTATATAGCCCCTCCAACACTGAATATTCTCATCTTTTATCATCTTTGATTTAGGAATGATTTTAGGAACAAAAAATGTATCCATTAGACCATTACAGTCCCAAGCTCTGTGCTAAGTTCAGGAAACACACACAAAAGATTTTGCATGTTCAATCACACTCTAATTGGAGAAGGGTCAATACCAGAGCCAATAGGGAAACCCACTGGTCCTTGGGGGTGCACTGACCAAGGAAAATGGGGATGCTTGTGGATTTTCTTTGACTACTTATCCATAGGGAAACAATTCTTGGTCTTGTATATTGATGTTAAGTCCCTGTGTATATCTCAGATGTGAGATATATACAGGGATACACACATATACATACATATAACAAATGATAGCTAGATAAGACTGTTTTTGAATTGTTAGTAATTACCTATTTAATAATTGTGCCCATGTGATCAGCTTGCACAGATGGCAGCTCTCCATGTAGAAGATGCTGCATAGGTGGCTGGCCTTCAGAATTGTGATAATATGACTGTGGAGCATATGTAGACATTCAGTGATGAGTTCCAGTTGGCTAACTGGAGCCATTTTCAATGAACTGTGTAACCAGAATTGTCTGTATGTTCCAAAAGGCCTGTATCACCTTTGGCCACTTCTTAGCAACTGAGAAGAGATGATTCCACCCACCCACCCCAACCCTTCAGGGCTTCATAGAGAAGGCACAGAAGCTTGACTCAAGGAAATATGGCCAGAGCACACCTCATTATATCTGTTTATTGTGGACAACATGAGATATCTTTTTCAGGGAGTTGGTGTCTTGATCATTGTCTCACTTCAAACAATACAGTTCTGATGGACTTTCCATTCACCCTCTCCAGCCTTGTAGGGGTCAGATATCTGAAATCTTATGCCCATATGATTTGGGGTTAGCTAATAAAAATTATGCTGTATTTTCTAGTGAGAATTCACTCATCAACTCACCCAGGTGAATCCTCTAGCCAAACTCCTAAAAAATACTGTCCATACCTATTGCCTCTACCTCTCTTGACTTTTGCTCACTTCTCAACCCCTTGAAATCTATCTTTTGACCTCACCACCAAGGAACAATTGCTATGTCCAAAGTTAGCAATTGACATTTAATAGTCTTTTCTCAGTCTTCATTCTCATAATTCTCATCATCTGTCCTTTCTGGGTTGCTGGGAACCTGATGCTTTGTGGTTCTTCTACCTATCTGCTACTCCTACTTTCCTTTGTTGGTTTATCATTCATATTAAATCCTCTGACTCTGGATGGTCCCCTAAGTTCTGTCTCAATCCCTCTTTTCCCTAAATTTTTTCTTGCCCCATGGATTCAATGATCATCTTTATACAGATGGCTCCCAGATCTCTTTAGATACAGTTATTTCCTTTCTCCTACGTCCCAGGTCCATATCACCCATAAAATGAAATGGCTTCCCCAGTGGAAACAAGATTCCTAGCTTAGAGACACTCTACTAAGTGACTTCTTCCACCCCAGAGCTGCATAAAAGGTCAGTCAGCAATCCAGGGGCCATCAGAATAACCAGGGTCAGCTAAGTAAACTGGACTGTAGTCTGACAATACAACCAGAGAAGGACCAGGGACCCATGCAAACTGTAGGGTTCTCTATCTGGAGGCAGTAAGACTATAAGATTCCCCATTGAAAGTCTCAGGGTAGCTGCAAAGCCATTGAGTGAAACTTGAAAGCTCCAGGAACAATAATAGTTGCTGTGAGCCCAACAGTGACCAGTGTGAGCATGGCTCCAACAGGGATACACTAGACCTCCCATGTTTCCAGCGTACTGTCTTGAGGCATAATAAAGGATCCAGCACTCTGAATCTCAAAAGAAAGCAGGAGGAGGTGTATCAGTAAGCACCCCAATATACACGGGGGGCCTACTATCACAGGTTCTTAAGTCTTTTATAAAAAGACTTATAAAAGGAAAGGCAACTTTTGAGTGGTCAACAACCCCTTCAATCAGTTCAAACAAATGCTTCCAAACACATTTTTTTATCTTTTACGTTCCCAAGGTTACCAAGCCTTCCATCTATTCAATAAACAACCTTTTTATCTTTTATCAAGATCAACAGAAAGGGCTCTGCTGCCTGAATCAGAGCAATATTGCTTTACACTGTACATACATCCCTGGATCGAGAGAGCCTTTACATCTGAGCAGTCAGGGGGTCTGAACATATGGCCACTCAGAGTCTCAATGAGGTAATCACAAGATCCTTCTCATAAGTGAACCCTCAAAGTAAAATAATAACATCCCCGTGTATATATAACGAAGATTTGGCTTCTGATTGGCTCAGAGTCATCAGGAATGAAACCCATATGACTCAGCACAGCTTTGAACCATCATGGCTCAAAGGGGACTGAACGGGGTGGGGTGAGGGGGCAGAGCCAAGATGGCAGACTAGAAAGACACACTTATGCAGGGTCTCCCCCCACAGCCCATAAAATACCTGTAAAGAGGGAGTCTTAACAAATTTTGGAGCACCAGAAGTTATCTGGCCCTACAGGGCAAAAGAGAAGATGGGGGCAAGGGAAGGGAGAGTGGTTAGAAGAAAGGGCAGGTTGGTGATAGGGGCAATTAAAATGCTTGGCGTTTTGGGGTGGGGGAGAGGAGAAATGGGGAGAAAATTTGGAACCCAACAATTTTGTGAAAATTAATGTCAAAAGTTAAATAAATAAATTTTTTTAAAAGGAGGGGACTGAACCCTCAGGTGCTCACAATCTGGCCTTAGTCTGGAAAATAACTCCAAACAAACAAATCCCTTCTTGCTTGCTGCCACAGGAGGTAAGGGTAAGCCCAGAAGGAAGAGTTCAGCACAGAAATCCAAGTGGCAGGTGGTGAGACTAAGCAGGATGAATACCTCACCCAAGAGTGCAGCAAAAGGCAAAGCCTAGACTCAGTTCAAAGCTTCAATTTGGTAACTGAAGCTCACGAGATGATTCAATAAAGCACAAACCACCATAAAAATTGTTGTAGATCCAGAGATCTCCCAAAAGAAGGTGAAAGTAACCTTGTAACAAAGGCAAAAAAAAAAATGAATTTTCTTCAAGACTACATCAATACCTAGAAAAAAAAATGAAGGAAAAGGTAAAAATTGAAATTAAAATCTCGATAAAAAATAATTAGAAGAGAATAAATAGCTTGGAAGAGAAAGTGGTAAACCTGGACCAAGGAACAGACTCCTTAAAAACTAAAGTAGACCAAACAAAAGTCATTGACACTGTTAGGCAGCAAGAAATATTAGAACAAAATCAAAAGATGGAAAAATGGAAGCCATCTGATATTAAAAACAACTGACTAGAAAACAAGTCAAAGAGAGAAAATTTGAGATTCCCTGTGATGGTGTACAAGCCCAAGCCAAGACCTTCACCCTTTACCCCAAAAGAATTTGAGTTCCATTTGTCCATAGGCCCTGTAAGACCACACCTTGAACTTTTCTAGAATCTTCCCTCTTGATCTGGCTTTCCATGCCCAAATCCATTACCTTTAAACTAGCCTAACCCTCCATTGTCTGTTACCTCCGGATTGCCTCCTGCTACTTCTCAGCCTTGATCCCATCAAAATCCATTTTCTTGGTTCTTGGTATCTGACTTCTAGTCACCGCAGCTACTGGCCACTCTCATCAAAACCCTTCCTAAACCCCATTTCTAGTCACCCCAGACTACCTGACCACCCCTAGATCCCTCCCACAGTCTTTTTATATATAAGAGCCATCTTGCCTCCATGAAGGTGTTCAGAGTCAATCTAACTCAGATTCTATCTGGTCTACTTGTCAATACAAGCATCACAAATGCTCAGATTCCTTAAAAGTCTACCCAGTATGGTGGATCTTAAATGAACTTCGTTTTTCTTTGACTGAAAAAAAGGCTTGAGTCAAATTCATTCAAGCAGAACTCAGTATGTCAGTATTTTGGGGTCCGAAGCACCCCTAAACCTCAATACCTGGACTCAGCTGAGAGTAAGGGCACATGCCTGCAGTTTTATTACCTGATACAGAGGAGGCTGCTGGTCCTTCATGAGGTAGATTACTTGAGCTCGCAACTTCTGAGCTGCAGTAGATCAGATGAGGAATTAATCTGGAATCCAAATCTGGAATTAATATAGTGAAACTCTAGAAGCAGGGAGCTACCAGGCTCCCTAAGAAGGGGAAAACTGGCCCAGGTTAGAAACAGGACATAAAAGTTTGCATGCCAATCAGTAGTGGGACCAGGCCAGTAAGAGGCCACTGCACTTCCAACCTGAGCAACATAGAGAGACTCAGTCTCAAAACCATCATCATCATCATTATCAATGGACTTCCTGAAAACCATGGACATTATATTACATAGACAAAAAAGCCTGGATATTATATTTCAAAAAATCATAAATTAAAAGTTTTCAGATGTATTATTAGAACATAGGACAAAGAGAAGATAGAAAGAATTCAATGATCACTTTCTGAAAGGAATTCCAAAAAGTCCCAGAAATATCACAGCCAAAATCCAGAACTCTCGTATCAAAGAAAAAAATACAAATATTCAGAAAGAAGCAATTTACATACAAAGAGAGTGAGAGAAATGATTATTAATAACCAATGATTTGGGAAGATCCAGAGTTTCCCCCTTTTTTTAAAGTCCTGATTTTAAAAGTTCAGTCTCTTGAGGGATTATTTTCTGATAATGATATTGGTCTAACTTTCTTGTTCAGACCCCACTGAAATAGAGTAGCTATTGTGTTCTGTTCAAGTTTGGAGTGGGGGTAGGGGGTATAAATGCTTTGAATAGATTGTCCAAGACTGGGGTTAACTAAAGAAGTAAATGACCTAGTCAAAGTTCAGGTCCAGACCCTCACTGTAATATTCATTTGCATTGATTGTTAGGTAATCAGAGTTGGTTTCTATCCTTTTGAACACTCTCTTCCAAAAGAACACATAAGTCTTGTGCCAAGCACCAGGATTGTCTTGAGTCTGAGAGATAGCCAATGACTATCTTTTTATTAAAATGTTGGTATTACTAATTAAGTGATTAAATTACCCAGAAATTATTATGTTTCTTGAATTTTTTTAAACACCACCATAGAACCATCATCAGGATGATGCAAGACCTGGTAGATTCTACTAAAAATGAAAGGCAATCTTGTCATACACTATTTCAAAAGGCAAAAGATATAAGTTTGCAACCAAAAATAACTTACCTTGTTACACTGATTATAATCCAACAGGGGAAAAAATACATCTGATGAAAAAAGTAGAACTGGGCAGGAACTTTGAAATACAAACATAACATTCTGGAGAAACCTAGAAAGGTAAATTTATTTGAATAAATTGAAAGGGCCTGTTTGATGATGTAATGCTAACAATCTAAGAGGGAAAGAAGATACAAGTGTCCCTTTAATGTCTATGAAGGATATTAAAGGAGTTAAATAAGAAAAACAAAGGTCCTGGGAATGTTTTGGTTCTGTTCTGAGAGTTTGCAGAGGGAGAAGAGAGAGAAGAATAAATAAAACATTTAATAATTTTTTTATCTTTTGCTTAATTTTTTTCTAGGTAGTGATATGGTCTTATGGAAAATACATTTTTTTCCTTTATTACAGAGTTATTGTTGCCTTCTTTTGGAGGATCTCTAGAACAACAATAATTTTTATGCTGGTTGGTGTTTTATTGACTCATCCTTAGAAAGAAGAAATAAGAAAGTCAAATTTGATATTTCTCCTAACTGGAATGCACAGAAAGAGAATAGAAACATATAGAAGGGAGGGTTGGGGGGAGCAAGCAAGAAAGATAACTTCACTCTGATGGGAAATGGATGATGGAGGGTTGAATACGCACAATTTGATGTAGAAATATACCTCCAAAGGAAAATAAGCAGGGATGATGGTGGTGGTGGTAAGTTTGGAGGTATTAAGAGTTTAGATAATACCAGACAGGGAGCAGTTACAAGCAAAATAAATTTCCTCATCCTCAAGGAGGGTTGATTAAAAGGATAAAAAAGAAAAGCAAGGAACTAGAATCTAAGGCAATGTCTATCAGACATGGAACGAATGATTAAAGAAATTGTGGTATATGAATGTAATGGACTATTACTGTGCCATAATAAATCACGAAAGGGACAATTACAGATAATCCTACGTAGTATGAACTGATGCAGAATGAAAGGAGCAGAGACAGAAGAACAATTTATACAAGAACAACAATTTTGAAAGACTTAAAAACTCAAAAAAATCAATGCAGTGGCCAAATGTCGCTCCCAAAGACCCACTTGGATCTTCTGTTACTTCCTGACAAAGGGATGATACACTCAATGTGTAAAAAGAGTTTTTCGTTTTTTAGATTTGTCCTCTAGGGGGACTCATTTTGCTTGACTGTGGTTATTTGTTACAAGGGTTTTTTTTTATTTCCTTTTTCTTGGTTTTTTAAAGGGTGTCAAGGTAAGGAGTGGAGATAGGGGAGGGGAATTTGGAAGGAAACATGAACAAGAAAGAGTTTTGAAAGTAGTATGAGGAATTTGTTATGTCCTTTTTTTAAATGCCATATGAAGTAGAGATTTGCAATTTCATATATAACTAGGGATTCCAACTAAGTATGGGACATTTGCATACTGCTGGTTAGCAGACATTTTGGTGACTCCTAACTGGTAAAGGGGCTACTAAGGTGATATTGCATACCTGAATATGGGGTGGCAGAGTTGATTTCAGAGCATCATGGGAGAAATATATATAATTCCTCTCAATCTAAGATTCCATGACCACTAACTCCCTTTTGGACATTTCTAATTCTACATAGTGTAGGTATCTCAATCTCAACATGTGCTTCAGCCTAGCTGAGGCGAAAAAGTCACTCTGAGGGAGAGATTTCAGACAGTTGAGTTAACATTGAGTCACCAGTACCTTGACTACCATTGCCCCTCAGTCCAAGAGCCTTTGGAATGGCAGTGCCCCCCAAACCAGCAGACTTGCTTCTGGCCCAGAGCCCACAACCATCACTATGGGGAGAAATTATGTGTAGAGGGGGCCCACCTTCTTCAAAACCACCAGTAACAAATGCTGACCAACTGCCACTAACAGTCAGATGAGCATGGGAGTCTTCAAGCTTTCCAATTCATGGAGAGAATGCAACTATCTTTCTAAAGACCCAGTTTTGCAACCTGAAAGTCATTCCAGACTCCTCACTCATGTACCCCACATATCAAAGTAGTCATTACATCTTGTTTTTTCTATCTCCACATCTTGTGTGTGGTATGTGTGTGTGTGTATGTGAGTATACACATATCTAGTTCAGGCCCTTATGCCTTCTTACCTGGGCTGTTGCAGTGTGCCACACACACATACACATGCACGCACGCGCATGCACACACTCACATATCCACACGCTGATCTTGACTCAGCCGTGGCCACAAAAAATGCTTAACACTAGCAATAATGATGACAGTAGGCAGAACCAAGATGGCAGAGTAAAAGCAGAGACTTCCCTGAGCTCTCCCCAACACACTCCAAATACCTGTAAAATTTACTCTAAACAAATTCTAGAGCACAAAATGACAGAGTGAAATAAATTCCCAGGCCAAGACAACCTGGAAAGTTGAAAGGAAAGGTCTTTCCCACTGGGCAGGGAGCAGAGCACAGACCCACCAGCACAGACAAGCCAAAGCAGACCTCAGGGGACTGAATTGTTGGCAGCTTTGGCAGTTTCCAGACTTCTTAACCGACAAATGCTGAAAAGGTCAGTGGGAAAACTCTGTGGGACCTGGGTGAAAGAAGATTATGGTTTGGTCAGTCTAGTCTCAGCCCCAGGCCCAGGATGGTAGGGGTGGTGGCAGTAGCAGCCTTCAGCAGAGGCTGCTTCCAGACCTCTGGATGAACAGATAGTGGGGGATGGATCAGCTGATACAAGATCCCTGAAGCCTGTGACAGTACATCCACCAACCCCCACTGGAAACAAAGTCCTGCCTTGACAAGAAGTCAGAAAGCCAACTGTTTGACTGGGAAGATGAGTAAACATCATAAAAGAACTCAGACTATAGAATCTTACTTTGGTGACAAGGAAGATCAGGGTATACAACCAAAGGATAACAGCAGGGTCAAAGCTCCTACATCAAAAGCCTCCAAGAGGAATATGAATTGGTCTCAGACCATAGAGAAGCTCAAAAAGGATTTTGAAAATCAAGTAAGAGAAGTAGAGGAAAAATTGGGATGAGAAATGAGAGTGATACAAGAAAATCATGAAAAACAAGTCAACAGCTTGCTAAAGGAAACCCTCCAAAAAATACTGAAGAAAATAACACCTTAAAAACAGACTGACTCAAATGGCAAAAGAGATCCAAAAACACAATGAGGAGAAGAATGTCTTAAAAATCAGACTGGGCCAAGTAGAAAAGGAGATCCAAAAGCTCACTGAAGAAAATAAGTCCTTCAAAATTAGAATGGAGCAAATAGAAGCTAATGACTTTATGAGAAATCAAGAAATTATAAGCAGAACTAAAAGAATGAAAAAATAGAACACAATGTGAAATATCTCATCAGAAAAACCACTGACTTGGAAAATAGATCCAGGAGAGATCATTTTAAAATTATTGGACCACCTGAAAACCATGATCAAAAAAAGAACGTAGACATCATCTTTTAAGAAATTATCAAGGAAAAATGTCCTGATATTCTAGAACCAGAGGGTAAAATAGAAATGGAAAAAATTCACTCATTACCTCTTGAAAGAGACCCCAAAAGTAAAATTCTTAGATATAGTGTAGCCAAATTCCATAGTTCCCAAGTCCAAGAGAAAATATAGCAAGCAGCCAGAAAGAAACAATTCAAGTATTGTGGAAATACAATCAGGATAACACGGGATTTAGCAGCTTCTACACTAAAGGACTGGAGGGTTTGGAATATGATATTCCAGAGGTCAAAGGAGATAGGATTAAAACCAAGAATCACTTACTCAGCAAAACTGAGTATAATACTTCAGGGGGAGAAATGGAATTTCAGTGAAATAAAGGACTTCCAAGCATTCTTGTTCAAAAGATCAGAGCTGAATAGAAAATTTGACTTTGAAAACAAAAATCAAGAGAAATATGAAAAGATAATCAGGAAAGAGAAATTATAAAAGACTTATTAAAGTTGAACTGTTTACATTCCTATATGAAAAGATGATATTTATGCCTCAGGAGACATTAGGGTCGTTAGAGGAAATAGATGATAGATAAATAGAGAGATGATAGATAGATAGATAGATGGATAGATAGATAGATGGCACAGGGTAAGTTGAATATGAAGGAATGATATCTAAAAAATTAAATTAAGGGATGAGAGAGGAATATATTGGTAGAAGGAGAAAGGGAGAGATAGAATGGGGTAAATTATTTCACATAAAAGAGGTCAAATAAAGGTTTCACAATGGAGGGGAACAGGGGGTAGGTGAGAAAGAATGAGTGAACCTTACTCTCATTGGATTTGGCTTCAGCGGGGAATAACATGCACACTCAATTGGGTATCTTAACCTACAGGAAAGTAGGGGGGAAGGAGATAAGGGAGGGGGATGATAGAAGGGAGAGCAAATTTGGGAAGAGGGTAGCCAGAAGCAAATACTTTAGAATAGGGACACGGTCAAAGGAAATAATTGGGGGGCAGGATAGGATGGAGAGAAATATAGTTAGTCTTTCATTACATAACTATTATAGAGGTGTTCTACATAACCAGACATGTATAACCTTTACTAAATTGCTTACCTTCTCAGTGAGGGTTGGTGGGTAGGGAAGAAGGTAGACAATTTGGAAATCAAAGTTTTACAAATGTTAAAAAATTGTTTTATATGCAAGTGGGAAATAAGATATACAGATAATGGGGTATAGAAATCAAGAAAGTAACAGGGAAGAGGATAAGAGGGGGGACAATAAAAGGGAGGGCAGAGTGGGGGAAGGGGTAATCAGAATGCATGCCATCTCAAGGTGGAGAGAGAGGAAAGATGGAGAGAAAGTTTGGAACTCAAAATCTTATGGAAATGAATGTTAAACACTAAAAATAAATAAATTTAAATCTTAAAAAAGGCAAATGATATGTTGATAATGATATATTCTCTCATTGGATCCTAACAATTGGCCAGTCACAAAAATAGCCCTGGCAGGAGTATGCCTTTTGTTGTGGCAGCTCAGCTCATGGCCTGTTTTCCATCTCTTCCACTGACCTATATTACTGGCCTTCTCAATTGCCTGGGGTAGTTGGGTGGGCAAAGGCCTGTATCGGTTGGCAGCTTCAGGGTCTGATCCCTACCTATAATGGACCATACATGCACTTGTGTATTCTCATTTACACAGATTGTTCTGTGTGCTACTGGAGATGGGCTATCAAAGGCAGAAGGAGTCCAAAGCAAGAGTGTCTTTCCATGTTTTGCTTTGGATGGGCAACTATTGCCAACTGGTCATAGAAACGGGTAGCCAGAGTATAGTATGATCCTGGTTTTGGAACTGGAAAGCACCTTGGAGTTTACATCTTGGACAAATTAGCTCACATCTCTGGGCTTCAGTTTCTTCATCTGCAAAATGAGGTGATTGGACTATATGGCCTGTGAAGTCCCTTCCATTTCTGTATCTATTGTACATTTTAATAAACCACACGAGGACAAAAGGAGAACCAGGAGGCACAAAGAGAGAGAAGGGGAACAGATAGGAAGGGTAGAGAAAGACACAGAAAGAGGAAGGGCAAGTACAGACAGGTTGAGTCATCCAGAAAGTAGAGGGACCCAGAGAGACATGAGGAGTGGAGTGAAAAGAGAGGCACACATGGAGATGGAGGGAGATGGGGAGAAACAGAGGACAAGGAGGACATAAAGAACAAAGAGAGACAAATGAAGCAGGAGTGGGCACATTGTGAGGAAAGTATGACAAAGAGAGATGGGGGACACAGAGATGGGAGAGAAAGACATACAGAGAGATATGGAAATGACTAAAATAGGGACAGCTAGAGAAGAGAAAGGGTACAGAGAGAGAAGAAGGGTACATGGAAGGACAGACTTCACAGAGTGAGAAAGGTTACATAGAAAAAAAGAAGAAATAGACAGGAGAGGGAACAGAGAGAAGGGAAAAGTACAGAGTAAGGGTAGGCAGGAGTTGGGTGGTACGGTGGATAGAGAGCCAGACCTGGAGTCAGGAGAACATGAGTTCCAATGTGACTTCAGACACTTAGTAGCAGGGGTGACCCTGGGCACATCACTTAACCTCTGTCTGCCTCAGTTTTCTAATCTATAAAATGATTCATTTACCTTCTACCTCCCAAGGTTATTGTGGGGATTCAATGAGATAATATTTATAAAGCACTTAGCACAGTGCCTAGCACATTGTTCAGTTGTGTCTGACTCTGTGACTCCATGGACCATATCATGCCAATACTCTCCATGGCATTTTCTTGACAAAGATACTGCAATGGTTTGCCATTTCCTTCTCCAGTGAATTCAAGCAAACAGGGTGAAGTGACTTGTCCAGGATCACACAGCTAGTAAGTGTCTGAAACTGGATTTGAATTCAGGTCTTCTTGACTCCAGGCCTAGTGCTCTATCCAATGAGCCATTTAGCTGCCTCTACCTGACATATTGTAAACATTATATAATACCATTATTATAGAAAAACTGGAGAGACACGATGAGGACAGGGGAATGGCAAACAGTGAGAGAAGTAGAGAAAGAGGTAGGCACATTAAGAAGGGACAATACAGGGAAAGAAAGGGGGTACAGAGAGGGGAGGACACAAGAAGTCACAAACCCCTTGGGTACAACCCACTTGGTCACAGGCCCAGTGAAGCATCCCAAGGATAGGGACACATATAGAGGGGAGAGACACAGAAAGAGGGGTGGGATACCTAGAAAAAGGGGACATATCATATGTGTGTATACATACATATATATGTCACCAAGAAAGAAACACAGAGAGAGAGAAGGATGGAGACAAAGGAGATGCACATTTGGAGATGGAGAGGGACACAGAGGGACAGAGGGGACATATGGAAAAGAGGGAGAAATACAGATGAATGGACACAGTGAGAGAAGAGAAATAGAGAGACATTGGAGGTACACAGAGAGAGGAGAGTGTATATGTGGGGTGAGATGGATAGGGTAGGAGGACATGCAGAAAAGGATGGAACAGAGAGAGGGTCACGTGCATATAGAAAATTGTAGGAAGAGCCTGAGGTGGTTTCATTGAGAAAGTCAGGGCTTTGGGAAAGACAGAGGCACCCAGTGAGGAGAAGGACGAGCAGTCTCCATCCTAGAGAACCACTGACTTGCCTGGCAAGTAGAGTGGAGTGTCTTAAACCTTTGCTATGGAGTACAGGCTCATGTCAATCCTTTAGCCTCAAGACCTTGTCCTAGAGATAGAGGCATAGACACTGCATGGTCCTGGGACTTTCCAGGTGGTTTCAGAGATTTCCTGTCATAAAGAGGAGATGACAATAGTAAATCATGGAATAGGAAGTTGGAGCATGGTCTGATGTCCAGTTTCTTTCTGCAATCTTCATCTACTGGCTAGCTCTAGATACCAGACCATACTCCAACATCCCATGCCATAAATTTACTTTCATTTGCCCCAATCAGTGCCTTCACGTCATCTGAGCATCATCTGGTGAGCAGTAAGTTACTTCGTTCACTAGGAATTGAAATCCTCTGCACTGTAGTGGCCAGAGCATATACTAGGCCCTAGATGATGAAGAAGGTCATGAAATACCTGGCACCATGTACAGCTCCATTCTGTGGATGCAGAAGGAGCCAAGACTCCTGACTGGCTGAGTCAGGACTCTGCATAAACTAAGGTGGGCACTTGGAACAACATTCAGGAGAAACAGTCTAGAGAAGCTAGTATAAACATTTGAATGCTGACTTGAGAGCTCTCACCCTGGCAGCAGATGTGTGGGGAAGCCAGCCTCGACCTTGTCCTTCCATTCCCAGGGCCTTCACCCCTAAAGACTGCTCAAAGCAAACTCCCCTTAATGAGACCATTCTGGCTCTACTTGGAACAACTCTCTTATTTCATCCTCTGTCAAAGAACTCATCTCTTCTCTAGTCCAATCTTACCTTGATAAAAAGGTTTAGCAGGGACCAACATGGTGGGAGGGAGCTAAGATGGCACTAGGTCATACAAGTGTTATCTTCATCTTGAGAGTTATCAGGGAAAGGACCTAGCATAGCCCCTAGGCTACAGTTATCTGATGTGTGGTAGAGAGATAGAATTCTAGCCCAATAACTCTCTTAGAGGCAGAAAAGTGGAGGAGAGGTCACCCATGAGAGGCACCTATGCCAGCATGAAATTGAGTCTTACCTGTCTCTCTCTCTTTAGGTTACTGGCAGGGCCAGAACAGCCTCCTCTGACTCTCCACTAAGGTTGAAATTGCAGTCTCCCCTTGGAGATAAGATGAGACAGATCCCAGATCATCCACCTATCTATGCTACACATGGGCCAGCCATCTTTCCATTAAACAGTTACCACCTGTATATGCTCTATTTACTCTGCTGGAGAGGTGTTTTGATAGTCTGATGAAGTTGACAAGCTCTTACAGGCTCACCTGAACTTCTTCTGCCTCCCTTTGGGTGGGTAGAGGGAGCATCTCCCCTTCTCATGCATGGACAACCAACCTCATTCTTGAAGCCTAAATGGTTTCTTTTAATGGCCATGAGGTTTATTGACATCTCAGATCACAGTAATAGACCTGAAGGGACCTCAAATACCATTAATCCAATGAAGGCAGTCATCTTGTGAGACCCAGACAAAATGTTGAGGCATGCCCACTGATATCTGGTGATGGGATTTTCATAAGAGTCTTCATGACTTTTAGTAGTGATTGTTTTCCCATTCCTCCAAATAGCTGGTGGTGGTGGTGGTGGTCCTTCATTCTTAAAGAGAACCAATGACTTCTGAAGGGTGATGCCTTGACTTGCAAGTGAATTAGATGTAAGTGAGTCAAGGCTGTGCAAAGTCATCAGCTTCACTCTGTCCTCCAAATTCATCAGCATCCAGTCACAAGGCACAGGTCAAGACTACTGGCAATGGCCCAGGATGCAGTGGAAGACTTTGGCTTTTTTAAGCTAAGATTTTTCCCAGGTCTCAGTTTGTCTGGGGCAATGCTCTTTCAGTGATTAAAGGCTAGGTGAGAACTGAGGCAAAAGGTGACCTAGCTTGCCTATCCAAACAAATCAATCTGGGAAAGGAGAACTCTTAGAATTTCTGGCCAGAATAGAAACAATCCCTATTTACACTCACTCTGCGGGGTTCGTGATTTACTTAACCAGCAGGGGGTGTAGGATCTGTTTTGGCCGCCAGAGGGTGCAGGGGGGTCACACTTCCCGACAATGGAGGTTTTCCTGGCTGCTCCACAGACGGTGGCCAGATTCCATAAAAGTCCTATAGCTTGCTCCCCACCCCCACACACCACACCCATGTTCCTCTGATATATACTGATACCTCCGCCCTCTTTCTATCTAGAACTAGGGATAGGATGTGCAATGTGCTTAGAAATCACAAAACACAAATGGAAAATATCTGTTGAAAGGAGGTTTTTTTAAAGAGGTCTCTTAAAAGTTGGTGTAACTTACTCCATTTTCTTCTGTATTTGTAGGGGTTGATTTATTTGGTCTTTGCTATGGGGATGTCTCAGCACATGCTACAGGAACAGCTTCAAGCAAAACATCTCAATACTTCCCTTCCCCCTATTGCTTTACAACTAGAAAAGAAAAAGGTATCCCCTTCTCTGGCCCAGGGGAGTCACTTAGCACATCCTAATGGACTACTGGCTGGACTGAGAGTCCATATTCTTTCCTTTGGAACAAAAGACAAGTAGCCCCTTTGGTTATACCAACTACCTTTACTTACTTGGATTCCATCTGCTTTGCAAGAAGTTTTCTCTTTGGTCACTTTTCTCTGGCTTCCTGTAGCTTTGGAGGGGAGAATACATGCATAGGGACACATGCACTTAC
>CM053775.1:46077619-46095065 GCA_028658325.1 Potorous gilbertii
TAAAGACAATTTTAAATTAATTTTTACAGAATTTTGAGTTCCAAATTTTCTCCCTCCCTCCATAAGATGGTAAACAATTCTATATAGGTTATACATGTGCAATTATATAAAACCTAGTTCCATATTGGTCATGTCGTGGAAGAAGAAACAGTGCAAAAAAATTATAGTTGAAAAGGGAAAAAATAATGCATGCAAAAAAAGAAAATGAAAATAGCATGCTTAAATATGCATTCAGACTCCATCAGTTCTTTCTCTGGAGGTGGATACCATTTTTCCATCATGAATCTTTTGTAATTGTCTTGGAT
Source organism: Potorous gilbertii (assembly GCA_028658325.1). Taxonomy (NCBI): domain Eukaryota; kingdom Metazoa; phylum Chordata; class Mammalia; order Diprotodontia; family Potoroidae; genus Potorous; species Potorous gilbertii. The sequence continues at coordinate 46,077,925 of CM053775.1, forward strand.
CATTGTATTGCTGAGAAGACTCAAGGCAAACATAGTTGATTATTGTGCAATAATGCTGTTCACTATGGGTACAATGTTCTCCTGGTTCTGCTCACTTCACTTTGCATCAGTTCATATAAGTCTTTCCGGATTTTTCTGAAATCGGCCCGCTCATCATTTCTTATAGTACTACAGTATTCCATCAACAATCATGTACAATAATTTGTTCAACCATTCCCAATTTATGGGCATCCCCTCAATTTCCAATTCTTTGCCACCACAAAAAGAGCTGCTATAAATATTTTTGTATATATAGGTTGTTTTTCCTTTCTTATGGGAAATAAGATACAAGACAGTGGTATTGTTGGATCAAAGGATACACAAAGTTTTATAGACCTTCTTGGCATAGTTCCAAATTGCACTCCAGAATGGTTAGATCAGTTCACAATTCCACCAACAGTGCATTAGTGTTCCAGTTGTCCAACATCCTGTCCAACACTCATCATTTTCCTTTTTCGTTATAGTAACAAATATACTAGGTGTGAGGTGGTACCTCAGAACTATTTTAATTTGCATTTTTCTCATTGATAGTGATTTTTCACATGACTATAGATAGCTTTGATTTCTTCATCTGAAAACTTCCTGTTCATATCCTTTGACCATTTATCAATTGGGGAATGATGTGTATTATTACAAATTTGACTTATTTCTGTATATATTTGAGAAATGAGGCCTTTATCAGAGGCACTTGTAAAAATTTGCTTCCCAGCTTTCTTCCTTCTTTCTAATTTTGCTTGCATTGGTTTTGTTTCTACAAAAACTTTTTTAATGTAATAGAATCAAAATTATCCATATTATATCTCATAATACTTTCTATTTCTTATTTGATCATAAATACTTTCTTTCAGTATAGATATGTCAGGGCAACTACTTCTTGCTCATGGTATCACCCTTTCTGTCTAAATCATGGACCCACAACATAGCAGTCTGTTAAAAAAAAAACCATGTCAGTCTTAAAGATTAAGGGGGAAGTCATTGATAAGAAGCTAACTCATTGTGGTTCAGAATTCAAGCAATCAAAAAATGTACCTTTTACACATGGCTTAGGCAATCTACTTTACATAATTGTGTTCCAAACATTTTTCTTAATCCTTACAAACTTTACTGTTATCATACTAAGCTATCTTGGTATGTTCAGGGAGGAACAGAACCTTTGGTGTGATGACTGTCAAGCCCTTTCCAGGGCTCTTTCCATCTTTGGTATCCACATGTTCCACCAAACTCTCACCTGTGGCTCCAAGAAGCTGCAGCATGAGCAGTGGCCACACTCCGGTAAACCGTTTTGGCAGATGGGCCAAATCAAGTTAAGGGTAACCAAGGGGTCTCAAACCCATTGATGAGGTGGGGGGGGGCCTCTATCCCAAGCAAACTTCTCCTGGTAAAAGGGTTTTATGAGAACAATTTGATATAACAGCCATAAAGGGAGCTGAAGCAGGCCATGTGGAGCACTTAGAGCTTTGTCAGACGTCAAAGATGCCAAGGTCATCCACTGCATCCTGAGCCATCACCAGTCATCTTGAATCTGTCCTGTCACCAGACTATGATGACCCTAGAGGAGAGAGTGAAGCTGATGACTTTGTGCAACTCTGCCTCACTTAAATCCAATTTACACATGAATCAAAAGACATCATCCATACTATTTTACTATTATGCCTCAAAGCCCCATGGTGACAGGCAAGTGATGGAGTAGCAGGTGAGGATAAACTTCAAGCTGTAGTCACAACCCTGCACACAGGCAGCCCAGGCCATAGGGTCGTTTTCTCACTGGAGGTAGCAGTGGGAATTGGCAGCCCCCTGGGTATCTGACCAGCCTTCTAAGGATCACACTGCTCACTTCCTGGTGTGAGGAAGGGGCTAGGAAAGGTGCCCTAAACATTGTCTACTTACTCAACCCCGGCCTGATTACCACAGCAGGCTCGGAATCCTACTATGTGGTCAAAACACAAAAAAATGTACAAAAACATCTAGATGTTTTTTAGATGATTCCACTCACCATCAGCACATGGAAAGTGCACTCACTTATGGACAACACAAAATCCAGTAGAACTGAAAGACGAACTGCTCTTATTGTAAGAGAACTCAACAGGTATTGAATCCAAATAGCAACCCTGAGTGAAATAAGGCTGCCAAATGAAGACCAGCTTACTGAAGTTGGAGCTGGATGCACATTTTTTCTGTAGCGGTCACTGTGAAGGGGAGTGCCTTGAAGCTAGCATAGTTTTGCAATCAAAACTAATGCAGTCAATAAGTTGGTATGCCTGCCAAAAGGAGTGAATGACAGGCTCATGACAAAGCAATTGCCACTTACAGGAAAACGTCATGCCACCATCATCAGTGCCTATGCTCCCACTGTGATGAACCCTGATGAGGTCAAAGAAAAATTTTAGGAAGACTTAGAGACCCTTACATTAATGTGCCAAAAGAGGACAAACTTATAACTCTGGATGACTTTAATGCTAGAGTAGGCTCAGAAGACCAGACTTGGCAGGGAGTCCTAGGGAGGAATGGAGTTGGAAATAGCAACAGCAAAGGTCATTTACTGCTGAAGACTTGCGCATTGCATGACTTTCTCATCACCAACACTGTCTTCCATTTACCTAAACATAATAAAACTTCATGGATGCACCCTCGCAGCAAACATTGGCATCTAATAGACTATGTGATTGTAAGGAGAAGAAACAGACAAGATGTGAGAGTGACAAAGGCAATGTGTGGTGCAGAGTGCTGGACTGATCATAAGCTTATCCTTTCCAAACTAAATATTCACATTCATCCAAAGTGCCACCCCCAAGGCAAAATGACTACCAGAAGAATTAATGTCAACAAATTAGAGCTCTTCTCTGAGTTCAAACAGTGTGTTGCTAACTTGAAGGAAAGTTGACAACTGTGGAGCAGAAAAGGAGTGGGCAGCTTCCAGAGATTTGGTGTACAGCACTGCATTTGCTCATCTGGGTCTGAACACTCACAAACAGCAAGATTGGTTTGATGAAAATTGTGGGGAAATCCAGAAGCTGTTAAATGAAAAATGAGAACCCCACAGGATTTATCAGTTTTGAGTGCTGTGGATAAGTTCATTTACCTTGGTAGTGTTCTTTCCAGGGATGTACACATTGACAAGGAGGTTGACACACACATTGCCAGAGCTAACTCAGTGTTTGGGAAGCTCAGAAAAATAGTTTAGGAGAGAAGAGATTTTAAACTGACTACCAAACTGAAGGTCCACAGAGCCGTTGTGCTGACCTCATTGTTGTATGCCTGTGAAACATGGACAGTCTACCAACGCCATGCCAGGAAACTGAATAACTTCCATTTGAACTGTCTTAGGAAGATTCTGAGGATCGCCTGGCATGATAAGGTACCAGACAATGCAGTCCTTGCTCGAGCTGAACTGCCAAGCATTCACACTATGCTTCAGAGAGCACAGCTCCAATGGGCTGGCCTCGGTGTTCACATGCAAAATGTAAGCTTGCCAAAAAGACTATTTTATGAAGAAATCACATGGGGCAGGCCATCACATGATGGTCAGAAGAAAAGATACAGGGACACTCTCAAGGTCTCTCTCAAAAACTTTGTATTTGACTGTGCAACATGGGAGACACTGACACAGAACCACTCAGCATGGCATGCCCACATCAGGAAAGGCACTGTACTCTATGAACAAAGCAGAATTGAGACAGCACAAAGGAAATGTAGGATGCACAAATTTGGAGTAACCACCCCAAATATTCATACGGACTATCTATGCCCAATCTGTGGTAGAACATTCTGAACTCATATTGATCTGATCAACCACAATTGGATACACTGAAACTTCACTTTATCATGGTGATGTCATTTTGGTCCTCTTTGAGAACAAAGGACAACAACCAACCAACTAGGCTATCTCTTAGGAGGAACCATTTTTCCCATGATTGCTGACCCTTTCATTTGAAAGAACAGGGTAAGAATAAGTAATAATTTTCTTTGACGATTGTGTGCAGTTCCTTTTTGGTTGGTTTCATAAAGAATCTTAAGTCCAAAGGAATTGGTAGCTCTGAATTCTTTCCTGTTCTGGCATCACCTGCCTTTCCACTCCATTATAGCCAATCCTCACATAGAATGCAGCAAAATTCAGCTTCTCATAATATGGAGGTAAAACTCCTTAGCAAAAGACACAAGTCAGATAAAGAGAAGTTAGATGGAGGCAGAAAATTTCCAGTGAGCATTTTCCAGTAAAGAAGGAAGCAATAAGAAGTGGTTAGAAAGACTGGGAAATAACAAGTGGAAAGGATATGACTCAGTATGTGCCACAGAGAAATCATTTAGGAAACAGTCAAATTCTGGACAAGGACATCACTCCTTCCATGCATCAGCCATGGAGATAAGGTTTCAACTGCTCATGACCATATTCAGTTTACATTAACAGTGCCCTTTGTGCTACTTGCATAGTGCTAGATGAGATCCCTTCTCCTCTGCATGGCTCAATCTTTTTTTTTTCACGTCATGAGTTCCTAAAGCCTTCTTCCCTCCAATGACTGCTGTTTCTCCTTCCTCTTCTTATTTCTTCCCTTTCTTTCTCTACACATATTCAAATATTTATTTACTTATTTATTTTTAAGAAATAAAATTATTTACAGACTTATTCTTTTACAAACATGCATTGTCTTCCTCCCACCACTGCCACCCTCAATTGAGCATTTAAAACAAAACAAAAAAATGAAAAGAAATATCAAATCCTCATACTACATATGCATAGTCCCAACGAATAGCTCATCTTCTACAAAAAACCTTTCCTACCTTCTCTTAGCTGTATTACTTTCCCTTTCTTATTTCCCATTTATCTTGTACATATTTGTTTATTTATCTCCCCATATTAGACTGGAAACTCCTTGAGGGCAGGGACCATTTTTTGCTTCTTTTTATATCTTCAGCACCTTAACAAGACACATAGTAGGTGCTTAATAATGTTTATTGACTGACTGGCATAGTCCTGCAAAACAAATTCCCGTACAGACCATGTCAAAGAATGTATGACTCATCCTCCTTTTAGTTAGGTCCATTACCCCTGTGGCAAGACAGGCTTATAACATTAACCTTTTTCTTTGCCATTCAGTGACCTCCAAGTGCCTCAGAGGTGGTAGTAATGTTGGCAGACAGAATTTCAATAATAGCATGAATAGGCAGAAAGAATGCAATTTCAAGCAGTAAATAGTGCCTCTAATGAAGGAGCCCTCTCCCCTTGAACTGCCCAATCTTTATCATCCAGACTGCAAAAAAAGGGAGGTGACCTTGCAAAACTCTCCAATCTCATTCAGTGTCATCTACAAGGGTGTCTTCTTCTGCTAAGTTGTCACCGTTTAATTATGATTTTGCCAAACCTCTCCCATCACTTTTGCGGCAGCAACATTTGTACCAGAATAGTATTTTCCTCTTATTTTGGTTTACAGCTTAAGGATCAGGCATGGGGTCAGTGGCTTTCATAATAGAGAGAGATTCACTTGTAAGAATTGACTGGTTCCCCTCTTTTTTAAAATTACATTTTTATTGATAACTTCTGCTTCTTACATAATCACAGGTAGCCCAAGTATTCCCTCTCCTTCCAGAGAGCTATCCTATATCATAAATAGTATATTTTAGAGACAGAAAAGTTTGCACAAACGAAGGAAGCATTGAAAATCTCCAAAAACATGTGCAATGTGCAACACCTGTGGATGTTCCACCTACTCAAAAAGAGGGGTTGGGGGGGGAAGAGAGAGTGGAACCCTCATATCTCTTCATTCAAGTCCTACTTGATCTTCATAATTTTCATTTTAATTTTTATTGTCTTGTTCTTCTTTTCATTGTTAGCATTATGTTGTTTCTTGGTTCTGCTTCCTCAAGAAATTAAATAAAAATTGTGTCTTAGTTTCCTCTTACAATTTCTCTTCCCTTTATATAGAATCTGTTTATTGGTTGAGAACGAAATACAAGCGATAGGAATGAATCAGATTCGTTTCAGGCTACCTATTTGACTCAAGGAAGCTCCCTTATTTGTTCCTTTATGTCAAGGTCATAAGAAATGTCACTACATTTTGCATGGAAATAGATTGGCCAACAATAGGTCTCAGCCCAAACCTCACTTGGTCATTTTTTGGGCCTTGATGCCTGAGTGTGTCTAAATACCAATTGTTTCTGTTTTGGCCAAAAACCCTGAGGGTCTTCCCCTCCCAGATTGTTTTTTTTTTTAACTAGGTAAAAGAGGTCATTCTTTGTCTCTTTTCTTACCTAGCTTTAATTCGTGAACGGGCATTGCCTCAGTCAGACTGAGACCTGGAAAAGACCTTAACTTAAAACGGCCAAGGTTTCCCACTGCATCCAGGGCCATCTCCAGTCATCCTGACCTATATCTGGCCACTGGACCCAGATGGCATTGGAGGAGAAGGAGAGGCTGCTGACTTTGAACAGCCCTCCATGACTTTAATCTAATTCACTTGCAAGTCATGGCATCAACTTTCCTGATGTTGTGGTCTTCTTTGAGAATGACTAACAAACAATAATAACAACTCTTCTAGGCAGTTTTCTCAAAAGAAGGCAAAGTTTCATTCATGTGGACTGAAACAAAGTGCTGACTCTGTTTAACTACAACGACTGCATTGGAGAAAAGGAATGAGTCAAATGTATTTCACTCAAGAAACACACTTAATTCTTAGAGACTTCATCTTTTTTCTGATGGAGTTGTCATTTTCCTCAATAGTGATGTCAATGTGACATCTATTTGGAGGCCTCCAAATCTTATTATATGAAAGTCTTCCAAAGGCAGAAAGAGAGTTCAATATTGTTTCCTTGTGGCAATATGCCATTCCTTTACATTGAAGTAACCTGTACCATGAATTGGCAGTTAGGTGTGCTGGGCCTGGAGTCAGGGAGATCCAAGTTTAAATCTAGCCTCAGATACTTAATAACTGTGTGACCCTAGGTAAGTCACTTAACCTCCATTTGCCTTAATCCACTGGAGAAGGAAATAGCAAACCACACTAGTATCTTTGCCAAGAAAATCCCATGGACAGCATTGGCATGATCTGGTCCACATAGTCACAAAGAACTGGACAGGACTCAATGATTGGCCAACAAAAATAAATATAAACCTGATATAAACACAGTCAAATTCCATAAAAGTTACTTTGTACCAGAATGACAGTGGTCATGTATATAAGTCTCTAGAGAATGAACTTAGTTTGTTTTACTGAAATTTCACAAATCCTCATATGGGCAACAGACTCACAGAAGGCATGATTTCCATGCTTTCCATGGAAAGGTAACAATTTTCTAAAATGAGTGAAATAATAACAAAATTACTTTAAACCAAAAGGAATCTAGGAAAAGTTTCTTTTCTTTCCCTAACTTATCCCTGCCTCCATTCAACTACCCCATATTCCCATCCACCCCCCAACCCCCAGGAAAAAGATAGAAAGAAAAATGAGGACTTTGAAGCAGTCAAACATATCCAGACAAAACAAATCCCTGTGTTGGCTATGTCTAAAAATGTATGGCTTGTTCTGCATTTTGAGCTTGTCACCACCATGTCAATGGGGAGATAGAAACATTCTTTTAGAACGGTAGGTGGACATTATATTGACAAAGTTCTGAAGTATTTAAATATTTCAAAAACCAACTCTGTTAGGAACATCACCCTCTTTCCTGTGCCTTGTCCCTGCCCCAATCAGAGAACTGGATGCAGAGGAGAATTTTTACTTAGGAGGACAGATATGCACAATTCCCCATATTGTATACCTTAAAACGGGACACAAGATAGAGCCTTCTAATTAATTTAACTGGTTTTCAAAGAGCAATTTTTTGAAAATTTTTAAATTAATTTTTACAAGAGAATAAATATTCTTTCCTTGTCACTGTCCCTTCTTCTCTTCCACCCTCCACAGGGAGCGGCACCAACAACAAATAAAAACTGTCACAAGAAATATGCATAATCCAACTAAATAAATTCCCACATTGGCCACGTCCAAATATTCACACCTGTGTTGTATTGTAAGTCCATCACCTTTCTGGAAGGAGATGATACATTTTTAGTTCTCTGGGTTTAGGTTTTCTCATTTTATTAATCAGTTATTAATAATCATTTTCTTCATCAGAGGTTCTGAAGCAGAGCTGTCAAACATGGTTGCCAGATTAAAATGTAATTGGAAAATATTTAGCAAAATAAATAAAATAAAAACAAATACAATACAACATAGATAATGTGACTATATGGTTTTCTGAGTCAACATGTGGCAGCAGGGATTTAGTGTCCTGAATTCTATTTCAGTTTGATATCACTATTCCAAAATCTTTCAAAGTATTTTTCATCTCTGATGTTATTGCAATTTGCTCTATTTATGTTCGTTTCATTCTTCATTCAATAATAGACCGCTTCTCCGTTTCTTATGAAACTGTACATTTCATCATTTCTCATGGCATTCTCAATGACAGTCCCATTCACATAGCACAATTTCTTAAATTGTTACCTGGCAGTAGGTGGACATACCCTTAGTTTGCAATTTGGGGCTAGTGTGAAAAAAAATCTGCTAAAAGTATTTTTCTACATGTGGGTCCTTTTCCTTTTTTTTTGATCTCTTTGGAGTCTAGGTCTTGTAGTTACATAGTTGGGTCAAGAAGCATACATAGTTTTTTAACTTTGGGGACATCCTTTTAATGGATTTTCAGAATATATGGACCAATTCACTTTCCTACCCACAATGTATTTGTAAGCCTGTCATCTTGATGTCTTTTTTTGTATCATCAACTAAAATCCCACCTGCTACATTAAGCCTTCCTCCACCCCTCTAAATTCTAGTGTCTTCCCTCTCAGTTATTTCCTATTTATTCTGTATATATTTGTTTGCATGTTGACTTCCTCATTAAATTGCAAATTCCTTGAGGACAGGGACTGTCTTTCATCTTTTTTTGTATCCTCTAAACAGAGTCAAGAAAACAATATTCACCATGACTACAATAATTTTAAACAACCACCACAAAAAAAAATCAAAGTGAATGTGGCAAAGTTATAAAGGATACACATGGCTCCAAAGTATAGATATGAGAAGACACATCATTTAATGAAGTGGAAGGTTCACAGATTTGGAAAATTACATTTTCCATTTTTCAGGATTTTTTGTGATAATTGGTTTTTTCTTCTTTTTTTAATTTTCTTTTCAAAAATATTCAGTGTTATATGGAATGTCTCTCCAGAAGGAAAAAGGATCACACAGGTTAAAATGGACAATTCTAATTACATAAGATTAAAACATTGTTGCACAATCCAAAATAATGCAATCAAAATTAGAAGGGAAAAGGATAACTGGGTAAAGTTCATTACAGCAATTTTCTCTGATAAGGCTCTCATCTCCAAGATACGTAGAGAAACAATTGAAATTTCTGAGAATAAGAGCTTTTCCACAATTGATAAATGGTCAAATGACATGAACATGCAATTCCCAAGAGAAGAAATTCAAGCTATTTATGACCATATACTTGAAACACAAATATTTAGAGAAATCCAAATGAAAATCACTCAGAGGACTCATCTCACCCTGGTTAGAGTTTTTTTAAATGACAGGAAAAGGAAAAGAGACAAATGTTAGAAGAGAAGAACACTATTGAGATACTTTTGGTAGATTTGTGAATTGATCCAACTATTCCTCATCTGTAAAATGAGCTGTAGAAGGAAATGGTAAATCACTCCAATATCTTTGCCAAGAAAACCCCAGTGAGGTTACAAAGAGTTGGACACCGAAATAACTCAACAGCCACAATTCTGGAAAGCAATTTTGAAATTGTGCCCAAGAAGTTACTAAATTGTACATATCTTTTGATCCAGTGATATCACTACTAGATCTGTATATCAAGATCAAAGAAAAATAAAAAGGATCTTTATATAAAAATATTTATTGCAATTCATTTTGTGCTGGCCAAGACTGCAAACTAAAGGGGTATATATCAGTTGGGGAATGGTTTGTTGTTGTTGCTGTCATTGGTTCTTCATTCTCCAAGAGGACGGACCAATGACATCAAGAAGGTGATATCTTGATTTGCACATGAATTGGATTTAAGTGAGGAAGAGCTGTGCAAAGGCATCAGTCTCACTCTCTTCTCCAGTCATTGAAGTCCGAAGACAAAATGAAAGTCAGGACAACTGAAGATGACCCAATAAGAAATGGCTAAATAAATTGTAGTGCATGAATGTTACAGAATACTGTTGTGCCTTAAGAAATGACAAAAGAAATGGTTTCAGAGAAACCAAAGAATATCTATGCAAGTCAATGTTGAACCAAGTGAGGACAATCAAAATAACAATTGATACAATAATAATAACCTTGTAGAGACAATTTCAACAACCTTTAGCAATAGGATCAATTCAATGACCAAGAAGAATTCTAGGGGGCCAACGATGAACCCTGCTACCCACCTCCTCATCAAGAGATGATGAACTCAAGGGGCAAATTAAGACAAATTTTTGGGACATTGCCAGTATGGGGTTTGGTTTTTCTTGACCATGCTAATTTTTGTTACAAGGGTTTTATTTTTTCCCTTCCAATGAGAAGAGAACATATTTCGTAATTGAAAATTTATAGCACCAGGAAGAGAGTGCTGGAACTACTTTGAAGGGTGCAAGGCTTCCCGCACTCTTCCCTACATTTACCCCTCCCTTGCATGTCTATCCATTGATCTCTACAGGACCCTTGGGTTCCCTCTGTGGATATCTAGGTTGGGTGTGGAGTTCTTAAAAGTTTGTCTAGAAGCATCTTTCTTTCTCTTAGAAATTTTTATGTCCTAGAGGGCATCTTGGAGACCCAATGGAAGATCATCTTCACACAACCCTCCCTCTTTCCTCCATTGGCTTTTCAAAAAGCTCCCTCCTTTCTTCGTTGTGAAGCCATGACTGGAGATACTTCTGTGAGTCATTTTGGACTCCAGTTTGTTTGTTTTTAGTCAGTTGGTTCACTATTCAGGCTGTCTTCTGGTTCTTGGCTTTGACACCAAAGATGTAGCACATCCTATTCTGGGGTCTGTCTTTAATGCTGGGCACAATTATCTAGCTATCTTCAGAATTATACAGGCTGGTGAAGCTAGCCTGAAGCCTTAAAGCAAAATGGAATCAGTTATCAAACTTGACAAATTGTCTTAATAAGACAATAGATTTTGTTCTTATTGTGTTATCAGTTATACTGAATGGACAAACTTATTTCTACTAGCTTATGGAGGTACTAAAACATCCTTGCTACATTCCACCTTCTGTCTATCCTTGCAGCCATCTGAAATAATTCATAACAGCCTAGGATGATCCATAACTAATATCATAAGTATTATTAATACAATCCAAATAGCCACTCCAATCATAAAATGTCTATATACCATCAGAAAATGGTACACATAAAGCATTAAAATATTTCTAATTAAAGTGTTAATGGACCAGGAATAGCAGGATTCTTTCAATTATCACAGAGTGGTTCAAGCCAGCTACCAATACAGGAGCAGATATTGCACTATTCTCTCATAATCTTCCCATTCTTGCCCATATCCAGCAGTCTTTTGCCAGGCACTAATCATCATGCCACTCTTAATATAGCTTTCCCTTTACAAATTCCAGCCTAAATATTTATTCCCCTGCATTTTGCTGATGCTTATGCAATTGTTTCTGTATCTTGGTTAGGTTATACTGTATTTCATTCAAGTCAAAGGTTGTATCCCCTTTCCTTCCAATGGCTTGTCTAAGAAAGAGTGAGTGTGTATGTGTCTTTCTGCTTGCATGCTAAATCAAAATTAGATCAATGAAATTAAAAAATAAATCAATAAACATTTATTAAGTACCTGCTATATGTCAGGCACTGTGCTAAGCTCTAGGGATACAAAAAGAAGCAAAAGAGGCAAAAGGACTAACCTGCCCTCAAGCTTGCAATCTAATGAGTCAAGATTGTTTTAAAGATCATATCTCCAACTGCTACAGTGTAGGTGTAGTTGTTCTAAGATGGATGCCCTGGAAGTCAAAAAGTCAGAGTGGCCATATGCCAGTATAAGTGAGTTCAATTTTGGAGTAGTCCAATAGTGAGGTTCCTTCAAGATATGGTGGTCTCACATGGAGTACTTCCACAGTTACAAAATATTGAAGCAGAAGTCTGGCAACCAAATCAGATGCCGGAAATTTCATCACAGATATCCAATATCCACTATCCTCTAAATGAAGCGCAAATTTCTTGTTCTTTGTGGCTGCAGAGTAGTTAAAAAGGTGATGCCAAATGACCATATCAATATATGGTCATACATACAAATATGTATGTAGCTATCTATCTATACATAAATCTATCTATCTGCTGAGAGCAATTAATATTCCTATTCTGGTTGATAGTCAAACAAAAATCCATATTTGGAAGGAAAGCATTTGTACATTCTGCCAAATAGAGTCCCCCTTGTGACCCTGCCCTGACAATCTACATAGAGGCACGACATGATCAAACCTACACTTTAGGGGGATTACTTTGGCAGTTGATTGGAGGATAGACTGGGGGCAGGGGAGAGAGACTTGAGGCAGGGGAATCAACCACCAGGCTATGGCAATAATCCAGGTACCAGGTGATAAAGACCTGTATCAATGTGGACTTACTGTCAGGAGAGAGAAGGGGGCTTATGTGAGAGATGTTAGATCTTGGCAACTGATAGGATCTGAGGGGTGAGAGTAAAGAGTAGAGAAGTCAATCTAAGTGTCCAGTCTGAGGGATTAGGAAGATGGCAGTACCCTAGGTAATACTAGGGAAGTTCAAAATTTCTCCCTTTGCTGTAACTAATGGTTCCAACAGATGGATTCTGTGGCAGTGACTGATGAAGAACTTCTGTTTCCTTGGTGGCAATTGTCAGACCAAAATTAGCACAAACTGCAGATAATAGATCCACATACTCTGTTGCATCTTAGTCTCAGAGGTTGTATTCAGTACACAATCACCTATAAACAAAATGTCACGCTCCAATTCTCTCTGTACTTTAGCTTTAGTTTGTACCGATTCAAGTTAAATAATTTACCATCAGTGTTGTAGCCAACTTGCATGCTGTTTTCATCCTTGTTGAAGGCGTCTGACACTACAAACATCATGTTAAAAAATATGGGAGCAAGCACACAGCCCTGCTTCATTCCACTGGTGACTGGGAAAGTACAAGAACATTAGCCATTATCCAGTACCCATGAAAGCATCTTGTCATGAACATGGTATACATTACTGATGAACTTCTCTAGGCAACCAAATTTCGCCATGATTTTCCACAAGCCCTCATGATTGACAGTATCAAAGGCCTTGGTCAGGTGCAGATGGGCTGCAGTGGTAGGGAAGACGAGCCACCTAAAAGAAGGGTCAGGCTCTTTTCTTTTCACACTCTTGGGTGCCAACCCCAGAAACATTATTTTACATTGGGAACATTATTTCACACTGAAGTTTTGGCTCATGGCCACAGCCTCCTCCAAAGAGAGGAGGAGAAAGGACCTTATTGTGCTCATCAAGTCTAAGGCAATTATTTCTCTTCTCTCCCCAAAAGAAATGCTTCCCATACAAAGAACAGCAGATTTCAAACTTGAAACAGCAGCATACCTTATAGCAACTGTTCTCCTCTTGGGGGAGGGTTGATGACATCAACATTGAAAAAGCACAAGTTTGCTGAGCTATTTGCTAGAACATGGATATTTTCCATTTCAAGACAGCTCTGGACTGTCCACACAAATCCCTATAAGAATATGTTCTATCAGACCAGAAATTGGGTTCATCCACCAGCTAAAGGTCATCTTTTCCAAAAGGGATCCCAGGGTAAGTCACTGGGGTATACCCAGGGTCCTTAGGAGCCACCTGGAAGAAGGTCCAGGAAACAATGGACTGAGAAGTCAACATCAGCAAATAGGAGGAGAGTAGTGTCAGGAAAACCTAGATGACTACAAGAATTTGAATGGAAAAAACTAAAAAGGGGTTACTAAAAATTGTGTAATTGGAAAGCACAAGGTTGACCTTCAAGAAGAAATGAGAGACATACCTCCAGCCCTGGAGTCTGAGGTTTAGAGACTTAGAATGAGAGAGGGAGGGAGACAGATATACAGAAACAGAGAGAGACAGAGTCAGAGATACAGAGAGAGAGAAAGAGACATAAAGAGAGAGAGAAATAAATCTGTATTTTGATGCTCACATATAGAGAGACCTGGAGTCTGGAGCTCAGAGAGGAGGGAAAATCTAAAATGTGAGCCTCCAGGGGAGAGAAACATGTCTATAATGACCATCAGAGAGATGAAGAAAGGCCTGAATTCTGACACTTTGGCAGAGAGATGTCTGCAGTCTGAGAATGAGAAAGGAAGAGGGATCTGGAGTGTGATGGTCAGATAGAGGACAAGGGAAGAGTAATGAGCCTCAGAGAGGGAGACAGATGCCTGAAATCTTAGGTCCAGAGAGGGAAAAGACTGCAGTCAGACACTGAAAATAGGACAAGGTCAGGAGTCTGAGGGAGAGAGAGAGGATAAAAAAGGGCTGGAGTTTGTGGGAGAGAGAAACAGAAAGAGAGAGAGAGAGAGAGAGAGAGAGAGAGAGAGAGAGAGAGAGAGAGAGAGAGCATTTATTAAGACCTTTCTCTGTGCTAGGGCCCTGTACTAAGGGCTGGAGATACAAATACAAGCAAGCACAACAGTCCCTGCTCTCAAGGAGTTTACATTCTAATGGGTAAAGGCCATACATAAAGGTGATCTTGGCATGGGGCAGGAAGGAAGGGCAACTGTGTGAGAGAGTAAGGCAAAGTGGCTGGCAAGGAGGAGGAGACTGACTTCAGGAGCAAAGTGGCACACCTGGAAAGGGGGTCTCTTGAGCTCCAAGGAGGCTGCGCAGGGAGTGGGGTTAACAGTGGTGCCCTCCTGCTGTGGCTGTGGATCGCTTGGGTAAGGCAAATCTAGGGTGAGTGGGGTGAAGAGTCCTCCAAAGTGGTTTCTTTGGAAAGTGTTTTTGCTCTATGAAGGGGGGTAGTGGAGTGGCTGATGAGCTGTGTATTATGTATTATGATTCTCTGTTTCTCTGAGTCCTTTGTTTCTTGAACATTTTCTGTGATAATAAATTAAATCAATAAAAGTTGTCCTATACCCACATCACAGAATTTGAGAGCTGGAAGACACCCCAGGGCCTCCTAGTTCAATCTAGACCCAAAAGGAACCCCCATTCTTCCATACCCATCAAGTGACCACCCCACCCATTCCAGTAGGGGAATTGTTAGGAAGTTTTTCCTGACTTCAAACCTCAGTTGGCCTTCTTGCAACCCCCATCCAATGCCCCTGGTTCTTCCTTCTGGGGGTTAAACAGACCCAGATTAGTGCCTCTTTCACATGATGGTCTTTCAAATACTTGGAATGGTATCATAGTGTTCCAGAGACTTCTCTTCTCTGGGCTAAGTAATCCCATTCTTTCAACTGTTTCTCATATGGCACAGGCTCAAGGCCTTTTACTATCCCATTGCCTTTTTCCACTAAAAATTTATTGCCTCTTTTAAATTGTGGTGCCCAGACCCGAACACAGTGTGCCAGATGGGGTTTGACCATGGCTGAGTATAGTCTCTCAGCTACTTATTCATGAAAGCTTTACCCCTCTGAATGCAGCACACCAGGATCACGTTAGCTCTCTGGATTGCCACATTCCACTGCTGACTCACAGGAAGTTGGCTGTCTAGTTAAACCAGTAGTCTGTGTGAGCAAGCTCATACTGGCCAACTGTTAAATTTTCAAGAATTTTCCCAACCTGGTCTGTGTACAGTTCAATTAGCTCCTATACTGGTTATGTTACCTGTTGCTTTAAAGGAACTGGTGTCAACCATAGCATAGTGTATTTTGAATATATTATGTTTTCTTGAAGTGATTGTGGCTTTACTAGTGAATATTTGAAAGTGAAATGAATTGCATTTCACTGGGATGGTGCTAATACAATGCTGGGAAGAAAGTCTAGAGTAGCTGTTAGAAAATTTTCCTAAAACCATCATTTGACCATGTTTAAGTCATCAACTGGAATGATCGCTTGAGGATTCAATATTTGAAATGAAACAAGTTAATCAGTTTAAAATTAAATTCTATTCTATTTGTCACCAATCTAAAAAAAAATCAAACCTGGCTAGAAATTGTAGCTAAAGAACTTGAAATGATTACAGTTGGTCCATCTTGGGTCTGAAACAGTGTTGTTCTGTAGTACGTATGCATTCTGTGAACTCACCTTCTTAGCTGTGTTTGGCACAGGGATAAGCTAATGTTAATTTCTTGCTAGCCTTTGCTTTAATGATTGGCAGGCTTGAAAAATTTTCCCTATCTTTGACTGTAGTGTAGTGAGGATCACCTAATGTCCAGAAAATGCAAAACTTAATCCAATGAATGCACCACAAGAGCTTTGGAAAATTCAAAGATCGGTACTAGAAGCATGAATCTCCAATTGAAGTTTCAATCATCAGATAAGTTTAAAGATATTCCATTTGATGAAAATCATCAATTTAATGTTCTTCCTAGGAATATGTTACTAGAAAATGTAACTGAACATATGAACTTATGTCTTTTATTGTATAGAAACAACAATGAAAGTATAATATTTTGTTTTTAATAATATTTTACTTTCCCCAATTACATGTCAAACAATCTTTAACATTTTTTTAGTTTTGAGTTCCAAATTCTATCCCTCTTTCCCTCTGCTCCCCTCTTCCAGAGTCAGTAAGCAATCTGTTACATGTGTGCAATCATGTAAAACATATTTTCCTATTGGGGTAGTGGTGCTGTGGATGGAACACAGGAGTCAGGAGGACCTGACTTCAAATCTCACCTCAGACACTTGACACTCATTAGCTGTGTGACCTTGGGCAAGTCACTTAACCCCAGTTGCCTCATCCTGGGTCATCTTCAGTCATCCTGATGAAAATCTGGTCACTGGATTCAAATGGCTCTGGAGGAGAAGGCTGGTGACCTGCACAGTCCTCCCTCACTCAAAACAAAGTCAACTGCAAGTCATGTCATCATTTCTCTGATGGTATGGTCTTCTTCAGCAAGGAAGGATGAACACACACATTTCCCTATTAATCATTTTGTGGAAGAAAATTTGGAAGGAAAGAAAGAAAGG
>CM053775.1:46103049-46118156 GCA_028658325.1 Potorous gilbertii
GGGTGGGGCTGGGCTGGGCTGTGGGGAAGGAGTTGGGGGAGGCCTGGGATGAATCAGGTGGGAAGCATGGTGCGACCCCCAAGGATGACCCAGGGCACGGCCACGCCCCCCGGGAGAAGCAGCTACCCCAACCTTGCCATCCCAGACCCGCCATATCCTCCCCCGCGACCCCACCGGGTACTCCTGCCCAGCTTTCAGGGCCCCTGGTCTGTACTGGTGCTTGGCCTGCCCTGTCTGCCAGCCCAGGGTCCCCAGGTGGGCACAGCTGGTACACACACCCTGCCTACAAGCCCAGATTGCCTGTGGGATTTGGGGCAGTCCCCCTCTCTGGGGCCAGTTTCCCCTAGAGCTTTAGGGCCCCATGTGACTCTAGCATGACCAACGGAAAGCAAGGTTGCCTCAACCTCCTTCACCCCAAAGCACCCTGCCTCACTGCAGTTGCCCATTTGCAGCAGCACCCAGGCTTGTGGTTAGTAGAGCTGAGAAGGCTCAGGGACAGTTTGTTCATCCCACCCAGGCTGCGGCCTCCAAGCAGGTTACCACCCATAAACCACAGGGTGGGGAAGGAGACAGCCACATGGTTACTGTTATGACTCTGCTACCTCTTTCCTCAAGCAATGGTTCTACTTCGGAGGACTAAGACCAACTCCTGGCCCCTCCCCTCATCCCAGTCAGTCCGAAGGTATTTCTCCAGCCTCTAATGTATGTCAAGCCCTGTGTTAAGAGCTGAGGATACAAAGAGAGGCAAAAAACAGTTCCTTCCTTCAAGGAGCTTACTGTGTAGTAAGGGAGACAATGTATGCAAACCCACTTTGTATGTATAAGATAACTACAGCGTAAATTCTTCTGTCCAGGTGAAGTCAAGTAAAAGAGAGTCGCTGATACACAGAGCCTCACCATTCCCAGTCAGTACTAAGTCCAGCACTTTACATTGGGATGACAAAATAGGAGCACAGAGACATGATCATCACATTGGGGAAAAAGGCAGAAAACTCCTAGCAATTCAAGGGGATCCAGTTTAAGGACCTATAAACCAGACTCTGTCCTAGGTTCCAAGGATACAGGGAGGAACCAATCAATCAATAAACATTAAGTGCCTACTATGTGCCAGGCATTATGCTAAGCACTTCAGATACAAACATCAATGAATAATGAAACAGTCCCTGACCTCAAGAAACTTGTATTCTACTGGGACCAGGGCTTTGGCACTGGCTATCCACCAATGACTTGCCACGTGATCTAGGAGAAGTACCCAGCCTTCTCTGAGTAGAAGTATCCAATAGCCCTTGGGCCCAGAGTCAGAACTTCAAATGTAGCCTCAAACACTTAGAAGCTGTGTGTCCCTGGGCAAGTCACTTCACCCCTGCCTGCCTTCATTTCCTCAACTGTAAAATGGGGCTAACAATACCTACCACCCAGGGTTGTAGTGGGAATCAAATGAGAGAATATTTGTAAAAAGCACTCAATACAGTCCCTGACTCACAGCTGATTGTGGTTACTCAGTCGTTTCAGTAACGTCTGACTGTGACTCCATTTGGGGTTTTCTTGGCAGAGATACTGGAGTGATTTGCCATTTCCTTCCCCAGCTCATTTTACAGATGAGGAAACTGAGGCAAAGAGGTGAAGTGACTTGTCCAGGGTCACAGAACTAGGAAGTGTCTGAAGCCAGATTTAAGCCTTCCTGATTCCAGGCCCAGCATTCTATCCACTTCACCACCTAACTGCCTCCTGGCACACAGTAGGCACCATATAAATGCTTGTTCCTTCCTCCCCATCTGATCCTCCAGGGATAGAAAAGACCCTTCTCATTCCAGACTGGGCATCTGAACTGTGACAAAAAGAGAGGAGAAAATGGAGGAAGTCACCAAGACGGAAGATGGAAAAACAGCAGCAGAAAGGCCAATGGACTCGGCCCTTGAGAGGCAGCCTGCTCTGCTCTCCCACCAGGGGGAAGCCAGAGCCACTGCCCTCCAGGAGCCAAAAGTATGGCACCCTGGAGAGGCAGAAGCAGGGGCCTATCACCTGCAGGAGGAGGAGGCTCTGAGCCTCCCTGGCTCAGCAGAGGAGGATGAGGAGAGTGAGGCTGTCCAGGCCATGGCCCTAGGGCTGGAGTTACAGTGCAGGCTTCAGCTCCACCTGGACCAGATGGAGGCCAAGGCCAAGGCTGCAGCCACAGCCGAGGGCAGTTCAGAGCCTGCTCTGGAGGCCTGTGGAAGTCTGGCACCCCCAGACTACCCTCAACCCTTGATTTGCCAGGGCAAGCATGGGGACCCCCACATCAGGACCCAAGAGTTGAAGGCTGTCCTGGGGCAAAAGATCAAGCTTCGTGAGAAGGGAAGCTCAGAGGTATTTGGGGTGCCCTACAGGGGATCAGGATGGTGTCCCAGAGAAAAGGGGGAAATTGCTGCTGAAGCTTGGGGAAGCAGGCCAACCTCTGGTCCTACTAGTGTCTGCCAAAGAAGGCAGCTCTACCCAAATCTGGAGCGAAAAGGCCAGGTAAGTATCCTGTCCTGGCCCTTCCCCAGACCCTAAAACATCCAGGTGTCCCATCCCACCTCTTCCCTTGTCTTAGGACTTGAAGGAACATGAATCCTTTGCTGCTTCCCCACACCCCACCCAACTTCCCTCTGCTCCATCCACTGTTGAGGGGGAGGGCATTGTCCCTCTGTTTCCCAGACTTGATCCCATATCTACTCCCCAGGTCCCTGAAGGAGCCAGCACCCTGGAGCTAACACATGGTAAGACTGCTCAAGAGGTATGTGTGTGTGTGTGTGTGTGTGTGTGTGTGTGTGTGTGTGTGTGTGTGTGTGTGTGTCCATCCCTACCTCTATAGGCAAAGACTGACTCACTGTTCACTGTTCCCCTGGGTAGTATAAACAACTCCTTTCCCCCTAAGCCAGAATGAGGCTGTTTCCTTATGAGGAGAGGAATTCCAGCTTAGCTGTTCCCCAGGGGCTGCCAGGCCTGGGCACGTGTATGGGCATTGCTTTCCCTAGGACCCCCAGCCTTCTAGGAGGAGATGGAGGACTGCTTCTCCTGCCCCCCACTCCCTCTCCCATTGAGCTTCCAATGAGCCCCCCTACTCCTTGCCCCCCCAAGAGAACTGCAGCCTCAGGGACACCAGTAGCCAGAAGCCTGGAGAAGCCTTGACCCCACTTGGGGAACAGCTGGAGAGGTGAGAGACTCCCCCAATGCTTCCACCCTCTCCAGGTGCCTTCCTCACTCATTCTTTCCTTCATTTCTCAGTGGGAAGCCAGAGTTCTGGTTGAAGAGTTTGGTTCAAAGTCCAGCTTTGCCTCTCACTAACTGTAATCTTGGGGAAGTCATTTTTTCCTCCCTGGACCTCAGTTTCCCCTTTTTCAAAGAAGAGGGTTTGAGACCCTTTCCAGCCCAGCTTCTCTGATCTTCTTTTCCCATATCCTTGGCCCTCCTCTTTTCATCCCACTAATCCTCCTTCAAACCCTAGCTGTGTGACTTTGGGCAAGTCCCTTCTCTTGACGCCTCTGGTTCCTCCTCCAAGCCTCCATCCTTTGGGATGCTTGCCCTGACTGGCCTCATCTCCGCCTTTCTGTTTGGACCTCCTCTAGCCTGAACTCTGATCAGATTGACCATATTTCTCTGCTACCAGGGAAGTTAGCCTTTCCCAGCTAACCTCAGGGTTCCTCTCCCCTTGTCTCCAGCACAGTGCCTGGGGCAGGGGCCCCTAACTGCTGCACCCTTTCCCAAGGAAGAACAGGAACATCCTAGGTCCATGTCTCGAGGGCCCAAGCCACAGGGGTCTGACCCTTGCCCCCATGTTATCCTCTGTCTCCTGCCCCCTGCCTCTGGCTTCCAGTGTGCTTGTATGACCTCAGACAAGTCCCTTCTCTTGAGGCCTCAGTTTCCTCCTCTGGCTTTGGCAAATGAAGGAAGATGATCCATAAGCTCTTTTCCAGTCCTCAATTTGTGTGTGTGTGCGTGTGTGTGTGTGTGTTTGAGTGTGTCCACATCTGTCCCCTACTGTTGCCACCACCACTGGTGCTACCTCCGCCACCACCACTTTCACTGCCTCCTCTGGCTGTGCTCGCTAGACCCTTGTGATGCCCCATATTTGCAGTCCCCCCCACCCCCCAGAAGCAGAGGAGGCCCTTGTCTACTCCTCTCCACCCTGTAGCCTGTCTGACCAAGAGACATTTGCCAGCAGAGGAAAAGAGGAGTCGTAAGCTTGAGGTGAGTGGCCCTGGGTGAGGGAAGGGAGAGAGCAGGGGGATGGGTGCCTTCTGAGATGCAGGTGCTAAACCTCTATAGTGTCCTTGCCTTTCTATAGCTTCGGGTCATTAGAAACCTTAACTTCCCTGACATCTTTCTCCATTCTTGCCACAGGCAAGATCCCTGCTCCAGGACCTGTGGCAGGAGGATGGTGGCCTTCAAAGAAAGGGCCTCAACAAGGAACTGAGGGCCTGGCCTCCACAAGTCCCAAAACAGGTGAGACTTTGACTTCCCCTTCATCTGGGGCAAAGTAGGGCCAAACAGAGACCGAGTTGGAAAGGAGGGCCCTCAGAGATCAGCCTTCCCTCCCTCTCCCTACCACTTCTATTTTAGAGATGGAGAAAGTGAGATACAGAACTGAGGATTGACTTATTCAGGTCATGCATCTTAGTCAGAGGCATAGGCAGGGCCCTTATCTGTCCATAAATGAAGTAGTACCAAGCAACATATGGGCAGACATACATCCCCTGGGACCCACAGGCACACTGAAGGAAGGGCCTTGGTCAGGGTAAAGGGTCCTCATTCACCCTTGTTTGCCCACTTGGCCCCTTCCAGCTTAGGGAACTTGAACCCACAGGTTCCCTCTCACCCCCTTCCCCACCCCTTGGGATGAGATGTCAACAAAACAGTCTTCCCCTGGGTTGGGAGCATTTGGGACCTCTAAGTCACACCCCACCCCATTTCTGACAGCAGGGTAATGGAGCCAGGCTTCTAGCCTGGGATTCGTCCTGCTGTACCCAAACCCAGAAAAAAAGAAAGTCATCTCTTCTTTGTGAGGGTGGTCAGGGAGGTTGGGGCCTAGGGGGAGGTGGAGTGGGCTTAGGAAAATTGGGGCTTGGTTAGGAGTTGGAAAGATACCCAGGAACCTTCCCTGGCATGGCTGGTGCCACACCCTACTCCCCCAGACTTGGGCACAGGGGGCTGATCTGGATGGAAATATTGTGAAATAAGGCAGAAAGAGGAACTGATCCAGAGAGAGAGAGAGAGAGAGAGGGAAAGGGAGAGGGAGAAGGAGACAAGAGAGAGAGAGAGAACAGGCAGGCTTTTGGACAGAATCCTCAGTGATTTCAGAGGCCAAGAATGAGGCCCATTTCCTTCATTTCTTTTAGGATCCTTTTCCCAGGTCCTAGTTCAGAGAGGGACTGAGACTGGTCAATAATTGACTGGAAAACAGGCAGGCCAAGGGGGGCCCATCTGGGACAGTTTCCTGTTATTTTGAAGACACCTTGGATTGGGAGACTGCTGCCTAGACTAAGGAGAGGACAGAGACAGATATGGACATTTTCTCTGAGTCCCTGATAGGCCTGGGCCCCAGTGGGTCTGGGAAGTGGACACTAGTCACAAAGAGACCACTCTTTGCCTTGAGATAATAAGCCAGACTAGGAGTGCCCAAGAAACCTGCACTGATTTCCTCCTAGACTCTGGTTCCCCCCAAATGTAGCCAAAGCCAAAGTCCTCCTGAACAGCAGGTGCTGGGAAATATTTTCTCAAAGCATGGCCCATCAAAGCTAGAAGGGACTTTGGGGACCCTTGTTCTATAGAGAAGGATTGGGGTGGGGCAGGGGAGACGAGGCCTAGAGAGGGGAAGAGTGTAGCAGAGTTAGTGGCAGAATCCAGAAAAAAGAGCAGACCTACTGACCATTCATTCCATGTGTATGCCACAGTAATGCCCCATTCGATTCAACAAGCTCCCATTGGGTGCCAGGCACTAGACCTTGGTCTCCATGAGGAGATAGAGGCAAAAAGGAAGCAACCCCTGCCCTCAGGGAGCTTATGTAGTGCTGAGGTAGAATGAAAGAGGAGGAAATATAATATATAAACCAGGAAACACCAGGTGCTGAGACAGGACCTGACAGTGGGCAGAACGGGAAATGGCTTCTTGGCGGAAGGATACCCAGAAGGGAGGGAGCCATTTGTATGTAGCATGTGCAAACAGTCTACCTCAGCTGAGTACATTGGCTGTTCTGTGAAGATCCCTGAGGTGGCTGTGGTGGGCGTGGGAGACACTTAGGGCTCTTTTCTCCTCCTCCTCCCCTCCAGCCCCCAGTTGACCTGCTAGTAGCCTTGTGGCTACTGCCGGAATCGGGTCATTCTGGTGGCTCACCAGGCAACAGAGCTGAGCCCATGATGGACACCTACCTGCCCAGCTGTTGGAACCTGTGAGCCTCCTGAGGGAAGGACCCCTGCTTGTAGGCCCTGTTCACCTTTGTCCCTGGCAACTCCTTGGGATCTGGGGCTGGGGAAGGGCCATCGCCCTTTGCCACCATGGGAGGATCTAGAGCTGTGTGGGTACAGTAAGGCTGGGATCTGCCACCCCCTGGTCCCACCCCTTTAGGACCCTCTCTCTGCCTTTTCAGTGTCTGGAGAGAGTTCAGAGAGCTCTTTCAGGCACATCTTCCCCACCCCCACACCCCCCACCCCCCCACCCCCGTGGTCATCTCCTCAGTTCTCTTCTCTCCTTTGTCTCTTTGTTCCCTTGTGCAATCCATCCCAAAGACCAGAACCTTAGGAGCCAGGCTTGGCTTCCATTGAGGGTGGCAACTTTTGAGAGGGTTGTCTTTGTGTCTCCCCAGGGCCCGACATGATAGAGATTTAATAAAAGCTTGTTGGTCAGTTGAAATCCTGACTCTTGTCGCTGATTATCCTTCATTTTGGGGAAATATAAAATGGGGGGCGGGGGTGAGTCTAGGGAGAACAGAGCAGGAGTAAGACTAGATAATCTCACAGGGCCTGTTCTCCTCTAAGACTCTGGGATCCTAGACCTCTGTAAGCTCCAGCCCACCCCTACTGGTCCAGTTCTGGGCCAGGCTGTGCTGAGGGTAAGAAAAGGAAGATTCTGGAGAAGTCTTTGGCTTCCCCACCCCCACTTTCCTCCCACCTTTTGACTCTACTTCCCAGTTAGGGGACATGGTGAAGTTTTAACCTATAGGTGATGCTACTGTTTCCTTACTGCCTTTAAGGGAGTCACAGCTGGATGATGCTCATGGTCCTCCGTCAAGCCAAGGGGTTAGATTGGATGACCTCCAATGGCCCTTCCAACTCCAAGTCTGGGATTCTGTGATCTATCTCCCTTCCCCTTGACCCTATCCCTCCCCTGCTGATCTACCTACCTCAGGTCTCCTCCCATGGCCCTGGATCCTGACACTTGGCTTTTGGGGAGGCAGGGAGGGGCCCATGTTCTCCTTGTATCTGAGAATGAGGATGGATAGCTAGATGCTCCTAGAAGAGGTTGGCTTCATCCTGGACCCATCCCCCCACCAGCCCCCTTCCCCCCCATGGCGTTTTTTATAATATTGCCTTATATTTTTATACACTATTAAAGCTGGGAGGGACCTTAGAGAATCTGTAATCTAATCCAATTCCATTTGCCAGATGAAGATACTGAGAGGTCCAGAGAGGGGTAGGGACTTATCCAAGGTCACACTGGGGAATGAGCCAGGAATCCCAGGCCAGGATTGTATCCATTTTCTTTTCCATTGCTTCATTCAAAAATAATTCTGTTAGGGGCCAACTATGAAGAAAGAGTGTGGGCTAGGCTGGGGAGCCTTGGAGATCAGAGGGAGGGGAATGAACCCTGAACAAAGGAGGATGCAGAAGGACCCAGAGAAATGGAGCCACCCTGGGGGAGGGGGGTCCCCAACCCAACTATAGGAGAGCAGGAAACAGCTTCAGGGTTCCTGTCCCCATTATTGAAATATAATTTTGGAGAGGAAGAGAGAAAATGGGGGAGATGCCCCCCTCCCCTGCCCCAAAGTCTGCGCAGCTCTCCAAGGATGCTTTCTTCCTCTCTCATTCCAATCTTCTCCATGGACAATATGTGATTGAAGTCAAGGTCCACCCAGGAACTGACCCCTGACCCTCAGCCTAAACAAGAGATAGGGATGTGCCTCCTTCTTTAACCCTACAAGTCAGCTTGAACTTGGGGGAGTGGAGCTGTGAAAAGGAGAGCATCCAAAGTAAAGGGGGTCTACGAAACTAAGAGGGCACCCTAATGCAATCCTCCCCCTCCCCCTATCTTTGCCCCTCTGGGGTGGGGGTGAGGGTGCCCCCCTCCCTGGGCTGGAGGCCCGCTGGGCTGTGAGCTCATTCCCCTAGGGGCGGGGTCGCCGCCAGCAGTGCCATCACCCTTCCCCCTCCTGCCCCCTCCCCCCCTCAGTTTCTCCTTCACTCTTCCTCTCGCTCCCTCATTCCGGGCTCCCCGGCGACTTTACCAATTAAGGCTTTCTCCGCCCGAGCCGGCTTGGACCCAGGGGGGGTCTTACTGCTGACAAGAAGTGGCCCCGGCCAGCGGGTGAGTTCCCGCAGCCCAGCCCAGCCGAGTCCAGCCGCCAGGCAGTCAGTCTGCTGGCCCTTGTCCTTCTGGTCCTCGGCACGCTCCTGGGACCCGGCTCCGGATCCTGCCCGTCTCTTCTCGGGCCAGAGCCGAGCCAGGGAGCCAGCACAGGTCGAGGTGCCATCGGCGGCAGGCTCCTGGCTCCCGATCCCAGGCTCTCCAGGCTCCGGAGGCTCTCGGCTACCAGCTCCGGCTCGGGGCTCCAGGTAAGACAATTGCTCCCGGCAACACCCTCCCATCCCACCCCGTGCTGCTGGCTGCTGGCACCCGGGAGCCATACAGGCAGCCCGGTTTCTCTATCCTGGGCCTGCCCAGTCCCATCTAAGGCGCGTTCCCCTCCCCACTCTACCCCCCCTTCCTAGTCACCACAGGTTCTCTTGGCCTGGACATCCTCTGTCTTGGCAGGGGGCAGAGTCAAGTGGGTAGGAAAAAGCAGGACCCGCTGAGTGGGCAAAGGGAAGAAAGAGGAAATCCATTCAGGAGATAGATACTCGTGGGTGCCTGCCCCTCCATTTGTGGAGAACTGCTGTGGATGTGTGCAGGCAATCAGGCAAGGCTGGGGAATCAGGGTGGGGCAGGACAGGACGGAGAGATGGACATGACTCCAGGTCACTCTGTAGACAGATATGTACGATTCTAAGTCACCGTGTGTGTGTGTGTGTGTGTGTGTGTGTGTGTGTGTGTGTGTGTGATGGTCACTCTGGGGATGGGTGTGTAGGATTTCAAGTCACTCTGTGTGTGTGTGTGTGTGTGTGTGTGTGTGTGTGTGTGTGTGATTCCAGGTCACTCTGTGGGTGAATGTGTAAAATTCCAAGTCTGTGGATGTGGGTGTGTAAGATTTTAGATCATTCTGTGTGGGTGTATGTGTGAAAGATTCCAAGTCACTCTGTCAGTGTAGGTGTGAGTGTACAAAGGGGTATGGGGGGGGTATATATAAGATTGTCACTCTATGGACATGTGTGTGAATACGTGTGTGTGGGCATAAAAAAGTGGCCAGGATCCTAGCCACTTGATAGTCATGTATTGGGGAAACCAAAGAGCCCAGTAGCCTCCCACCAGGCACCCATGGGAGCATGTAGCATCCCTTGCCAGACCCTGCGCTGCGCTCCACTCCAGCTGCTCTGTGAACAGTGCAGTGTGTCTGGGTGGGGTGTTGGGGTGGCATGGGCAGGGAACTTCTTGGCTAAGTCTGAACTAGATCTGTCTCCAATTCAATTGAACGGTGCCAAATCCCTGGCTTTCTCCACGGGGCTGTCTGAGCCTCCAAACAGGGTGCTGTTTGGAAACTAGGGATGTGTGGCCCTGGGTGGTGAGGAGTGAGGCCCCACAACTGGCACAACTGATGCTCCCTCTGTGTCCCCCCCATCCACCCATCCCCTCTCCTTTCCAGTCTCCCCTATTCTTTGGGGAGGAAGTGCTTCGCCAGAGCCCTGCAACGTCAGGCCAGCATGAATTTAGAGTTGGGGTTAGGTAAGGTGCTCTGGGAGAAGCCTCTGTTGCGGGCTTCAAGTCACATTCTGAGGCTCTCAGGCAGGGCCGTGAGAGACTATGAGACTGGGGAAACTGAGAGCCCAGGAAGGGAAAGTGAGAGGAAGGAGTGGGCCCATTGCCTTAGCTAGCCCATCACGCCAAAGGGAGACAGCCTTCAAGTCTGAGCTGCAGGCAATGCTGAGTTTCCTGGACAGGGGAATCGCGGAGGCAGCAGGCCAGGAGAGGGGCGTGGATCTAAGGCTATGTCTGACTCCTCAGCCTCATTCCAAATAAGGGAAAATATGAACTCGCGGAATTTCAGCTTCCTCGGACAGGGGAGCTGCTGGGGTGTGGAATGGGGCGTCCCCTAGTGTCCAGACATCCACACTGCAATCCCAGATGGAGCTGGGGTCCGTAGAGGATTCCATCACAGCTGGAGAGACATCCGAGGCTGTTCTACCAAACCCCTTCTTTTTACAGATGTTTTGGCAGCCTGAGGCCTTGAGAGCCAAGTGACTCATTAGCAAGTGACAGAGTAGGGTTTGAACAAGATGCTCAGAACACTGCTCACTGTCCTCAGTTCCCAGTGGTGCAAATCCAAGAACAGCCTTGCTTCTCCTCTCTCCAGCTCAGGGAGCAAAATCTGATGGGTTTGGGTGAATTTCTCTGGGAATTAGGGGCCTGGGGCTGGAAACTACAATGCCTGAGGTTAACTGCCTCCCCAAACAGAAGTTGATTGATGAATAATCCCCTGCATCAGTTCTCCCTTACTTGAAGAGCTGCTTCCATTGGGACCTGCAGAAAGAACAACCCAAACGCCAAACTCAGATTTTTAGGCATTTGTGTTCATGGGGTTCTGGGTTCTTTTCCACTGGGCTCATTGCAGGGGGAGGGATGGAGGACACTACTGAATGTGAAAAAGAGACTGTATCAGAGCTGGAACCTGTATCAGAGGGAGCTCTGCCCACCCCCATAGATGGACATGAAAAAGACCAAGGAGACTGAAATAAACCCAGAAATGTGTTGGGAGGGGAATGAGGCCAGTCCGGAATTAAAAATAGTGCTCAGGTAATTCATAAAGTGATCTAAGTGAGAGTTGACCGTATTTGGATGGGTCATGCTGCAGAGACCATGGCCTCCTCCTTCCCATCCTCCCATCCCCCCTCAGTCAGAAAGAAGAGAGTGGTGAGGAAAGGGAGGGGAGATGACTTGGGAACTGGTCCAGTAGTGACGCAGGATTTCCTGGCAGATAGATCAATGACTTAGGTCTTAAGGTTCATTCAATGAAGAGAGCAAGGCACTATTCGGGGGGGCCCAGAGCTGGAGAAAGGTACATTAGGGCTGAAATGAGAAAAGCCAGGCACATTTGAGGGGACAGAGCCAGGGGCAACTTGGAGGTAACCCTGTCTTTCTTAGCTCCTCTCGCCTTATACCGAGAAACCCCTCCCCCCAAATCCCAGAACAATAAACACATTGGCTCCCTCTAGCTCCCCTCCAGCAGGTTCTGCCCTCTGCTGACTTCCTTTGGTTCTCCTGGACCTAAAAAAGTTGTGGCCACCAACTGAGAGAAAGTAAAGGCTTTTTTTCCTGATTTAGCCAATAGAGGTCAGCACGGCCCGGCCTCTGGTGATGTGACTCAGTTCCCCCAGAGTTGGGTGTGGTTCCCCCTGCCTCCCACATCTCTGCCTCGGGGTTTGGTTTTGACTGGCTGGTAGTTGCATCCCTTAGGGGTGGGCCAGGGCAGCCAGTCACTACCACCAAGGCTGGGCCAGAGTGGGTCCACTGAGGCTGGGAGAGAGGAGCCCCTGGAATCTGGGTCCCAGTCTTGGGCTCCAAGGTGCTGCCTGCCCTACCTCACTGCCCCAGGTGAATGTTCTAGCCTTCAGGCAGACTCAGCGAATCCAGCTCTCCAGGTGGGGTGCTCTGGGGTTCAGTCACTGAAGTCTGAGAGTTTAAATTGCCTCCTAAGTAAAAGGAGGCTAAAAAGATCAGCCCTGTCTATCTCTCCCCAGGTGGTTGTGAAGGACTTTGCAGACCCCACCCCCTTTCACCTCCTCCCCTCACAGTACCCCAGAAACTACAATTTAACTGCCTTCTGAGAGGATGCTGAGAAGTGGAGGAGGGGCAGGTTTCTAAAACCTGGGAGTGCCCCTGGCGAGGAGGGGGGCGGTGCAAGGCGGGCTGGGAACTGCAGGGTGTGGCAGGGGCCTTGACAAAAGGCTGAGGGCCCAGAACTGAGCCAAATATGGAAAGGTGGGGACCCTTGGGTCCCTGTTTGCCCAAAAACCTGAGTAGCCCCCTTTCTAGTCAAGCTTCTTTCAGGTGGTGAGAGGATGGCCTGATCTTTCCCGATCTGGAGGTGGGAACCAGTATTTTCCTAAGCCAAGATAGAATGCACAAGTGCCCCTCTCTCCTCCCTCTTTAGGGGGTCAGGGGAGAAGGGAGAAGTCAATTAATCTCCTCTCCCTTCATTCCTTGGCCAAATAGGGAGTTCTAGGGTTGGGGTGAAGGGCAGGCCGGAGCATCCAGGTGGGGGTGCCAAAGGTACAAGGGCTCGCCCCAGGCTTACTGGGTGGGGGAGGTCTGTTGTAGGAGGAGGAGGGGGAGGTCTGTTGTAGGAGGAGGAGGAGGAGGTATCTTGTAGCCAGACAATGTAGCGATTTGGTAACATGCCCGGGCTCGATGGGCAGCTGCAGTCGTGGGAGGAGGAGGGGAGAGGAACTAGTGTTCCGGGAGAGCTTTCCTCCCTTTAACAGATGTAGCAACTAAGTTGTTCACCTCAGAGCAGGAGGGCAAGGAAAGCCTTTACTGCCCAGGATGACCGAGCGGGTACCTAGAAACCACGAACGTATGTGAGAGAGGAGGAGAAGAGGAAAGCGTTTTGGATGATGCAGGCACAGCTCCCTGACAGCCCAGCTGCTACCTAACTGCCGGGGTGACCTTGGGCCAGTCCTTTCCCTTCCCTGGCCTTCGGTTTTCCCCTCTAAGATTGACTGAGGAGGGCAGGGAGAGAGGTATGAGGTTCCTCAGGCTCATTCCAACAGGAAAATGCTTGGTCATTGGGGGGTGGGGTTTGGACGGAGAGGGCCCGCCGAAGTGGGGAGATCGAGGAGGGAAGGTTCGCCCTCCTCTACTTCCCTTTACCCGACTGGGGGTACCCTCCCTCCCCCATCAAACCCCAGGGACAGGGAAAAGGGATGCGTTTAAAGGGCCAGCAGGGGAAGGTTAAGCTTGGGAATGGGTTGGAATTGGGGCGGCTGGGGTGGGGGTAGGGGCAGAAAGCAAGCTTTCGATGCTGGGTGGAGTGGGGAATGGGGGCCTGGAGGAAAGGGGGAAGGGTGGAGGGGAGGTCTCAGCCCCCTGACTCCCCCTCCCCCCACCTCTTTCTCCCCCCCACCTCTTTCTCCCCCCCCCCCCCGCCTCTTTCTCCCTCGCCGGCCCGCCCCCGCCCCTTCCCATTTAAAGGGCCGGAGCGTGCAGCCGCCCCAAAGCCGTGTCTCTTCCCCCAGCTCGTCTGGCTCTAGGTGCCTGCGTCTTTAATTAAGGAGGGCCGCCCCCTAGCCGGGCTCCAGCACCGCCCCCAGCCTCTCCGGGCTCTCAAAATGAGTAGCTCCCACCCGCGGCCCGGCCACAGCTCCAGCCCCAGCAGCGCGGCTTCGGCAGCAGCGGGCGGCGGCGGCGAAAAGGACAAGGACGCGGAGATGCCGGCCACTGAGAAGGACCTGGCCGAGGACGCGCCGTGGAAGAAGATCCAGCAGAACACGTTCACGCGCTGGTGCAACGAGCACCTCAAGTGCGTGAGCAAGCGCATCGGAAACCTGCAGACGGACCTGAGTGATGGGCTGCGGCTCATCGCGCTGCTCGAGGTGCTGAGCCAGAAGAAGATGCACCGCAAACACAACCAGCGGCCCACCTTCCGCCAGATGCAGCTGGAGAACGTGTCCGTGGCGCTCGAGTTCCTGGACCGCGAGAGCATCAAGCTCGTGTCCATCGGTGAGCGACAGGGCGGGGTGGACTGGGGGGGATGGGGGTGAGCGGCGCCCAGGAGTGCGGAGGTCGGGGAGGGAAAGTTCCCCTCCCTCTCCTTCCCTTCACCCCCCCCCCCGCGAGGGGGGACCTCGACCTGCAGAGGGAGCACCGCCCTGCGGGTGGGCACAGCGGATGGGGCACCGACCTACTGGGGGGGCATCACACTGTGGGGCTGGGTACCGCACTGCGGATGGGCAGCGGGTGGGGCATCACTCTGCAGAGCTGGGCACCCCACTGCGGGTGCGCACCACGGATGCGCAGTGCTGTGGGCAGTGGGCACTGAACTGTAGTGGTGCGCGCAGTGGATGCGCACTGTGGGTGGGCACCGCACTGCACACCGAGGATGCGCACTGTGGGTAGGGTGGGGCACCTCACTGCGGATCTCTGATGAGGGACCGCATTGTGGGTGGGGCACTGCACTGCGGGATTGGGCACCACGAGTGCAAGACCAGGCAGGATTGGGCATCCGAGGCGCGGGACATGTCCCAAGCCCTCCATAGGGGCCCCCTCGGAGCTGTGACTCAACCGGTCTCAAACCTCTGCCCACACATGTTCCCCAGGCCTGGCATGTGCCAAAGCAGCGGTGCCAAGACTCACAGCTGGTCTAACCTGTTGGAGTACGGGCCCAGGGTTTCACCCCGATAGTTGATAGTTCCCTTCCGTGCTCCTCTTTGGAACCATATTTGGGAGGGGTGGCCCGTTAAAAGGGCAGAGCCAGCTGGAGAGGGGGAGGTGCTGTTTCGACATTTGTGTCTTGGGGGAGGCTTATGGCTGGCGACTGTGGAGCTTCCAAAACAAAGGAGTCCTGCCTGAGCCTGATGGTTTTCTGGAACTGAAGGAATGTTGCTGGGGCTGTTAACTGTTTGTGGATTGGGGGCTTGTGGTGGGGTCAGGAGTGTGTGTGTGTGTGTGTGTGTGTGTGTGTGAGACTGAGGGGAGGAGGGCCTCTTCTGGGCATTGCCTGGGGCTGGACCCCAATGCTCAGCCCCCCCTACACCACCTCTTCAGCCCGCTTCCCCCCCCCCCC
>CM053775.1:46118656-46144349 GCA_028658325.1 Potorous gilbertii
GACCTTTCCGACGATTGGATGAGAATGGAGACCTTCAGTGGGATAAGATCATCAAGCTAGAAAAGGGCCAGGTATACAAGCAGGTGAGACCTATATGTGCATTGTCGCAAGGGCCCAGATTAGCACCCCTGTTTCTCTCCACTCGCTATTTCCAGGACAGTGTCCATCCCCTCTATTTCTCAAGCACCACAGCATCCCTTCCAGCTGGAGCCAGTGGGTTGGGTTGTGACAGCACTTGCTTCAGGTTCCTTCCTGGCTAGTTTCTGCAAGGGACTGTGAGGCTACCATGCTGGCACTTTGGTGGGGTGGGGTGGTCTTCAGGTCAGACCTTGGGAAGAAGAAAGGGAGAAAATCAAAACTGCCTACAGTGCTGCAGGATGTGGGCCCCCAGGTTCAGCAGGAGGAGGCTTCAAACTTCATACCTTTTCCTGTCACCTCTGACAGCAGTTTTTTAACCTCATGGTTCTTCAGTGTGGCAGATACAAATACTGTCAGTGATAGCACAGCCTGGGAATATCAGAAAGGTCCCAAGGAATTGTATGACTCATTGCCTGCCCTGGCCTGAATCAGGAGAGGACCCCCCCACACACACACACACATACACTTCTCAAATCATAGCCCCTTCAGGCTAGCCCTTTATACTCAAAGGTACCCCAACAGAAGAGGTGCCCACTCCCCTCAGGGCACATGTTCAGGAAGGAAGGGCAGTTTAGAACATTCAAAGCTTTAGGTTCCTCAGTTTGAAAGATAGAAAATATTTCACCAAGGCAGCATTCTAGTTGTTGCATTTCTAGGATTTGAGGTCTCAGTCTGGGACAAGATCCATAGACCACGAGGAAGAAATCTTTTCCTCAATCCAAGTTAGCCACAGTGAAAAACCAAGCTGGTCCTCCTGGCACTGGAATATACCTCTGGCATCTCCTTTTTTTGGAGCCTGCTTGGGACAAAGAGCTATATTACTCCCCTCACCACTGGTCCTGACTTGTTTCCAGAAGAAAGCAGCTTAAAAGGGGAGGAATTGAAAAGATGCCCTTGTTCATAGTCATTCCTTCCATCCTCACCAATAATAGTAGGAAATTAGATTGGCACTTCTACCAATCAGAGAAAGGAAACAGTCATAATGTGAGCTGGCATTTATCTAGTGCCTTAAGGTTTACAAAGCACTGTACTTGGTACCTCATTTGATTTTTGATCCCCACAACAGTCCTGGGAGGTGGGTGCTATTATCCCCATTTTTCAGATGAGGAAACTGAGACAAACAGAGGTGAAGTTACCCTTTCCAGGGTCACACAGCTAGGAAGTTCCTGAGGCCAGATTATGCAATGGAAGGATTTGGGAAGGGATTACTAGAAAATTTAAACTCAGGCTGAAATTGAAATGAATTGATGACTGCCTTCTGAGCAGCATCCCTTACTAAGGCCATGTTCCGTGTTGCGGGGGGATGGAGTTTTGTAGTGGGGGCTCTAATGATGCCAGTGACTTTGGGCACAGTTCAGAAGAGGTTGCAGTGGTTGTGATTGTTCTTCTATGATTTAGGGGAGGAGTAGGCTGCCCTGATTTGGGGGCAGAGGCTTATGCTGGCAGGATGGCAAGGTTAAATGTCAGTTCATTTCAGGGAGGGATACTGTTGCCCATTGAATCATCTATATTCTCCTCTAATTGCTTCCCCCTCCAATTTTTATTTCCCCCTAAATCTGGATCTCCTGTTCCATCCCTAGGGAAATCTGTTTGATTTCCTGCGGCTGACTGGTTGGCGAGGATCCAAAGTTTTCTACTTTGGTGACCATCTCTACAGTGATCTCGCAGTGAGTCTTTCTAGGGAGCTAGAGAATGGAGAAGGGGGCTTCACACTAGGGGCTGCATGGATGGCAATGATGGACCCCCTCTCAGGGCCTATGGGAAAAACACTGGGCAGATTCATGGATCACAAGGGGGTACCAGGGCAGGGGGAGGAGTAGGCCGTAGCTGTCCTCTTCACCACGCTGTTCTTTTCCCTGCCTCCTTGCTGCCTTCTCCAAGGACCTAATGCTTCGTCATGGCTGGCGTACTGGGGCCATTGTTCCAGAGCTGGAGACTGAGACCAAGATCGTCAACACAGAGCAGTATTCTCAGTCACTGACATGGTTACAGGCCCTCACTGGCCTACTGGAACGTATGCAGGTCAGTGCTCACCCTCTGGCTGGTTCCTTTGGACCAAGAGACATGGCTTAGAGTGGTAGAACTAGGACAGGAAACTGTTCATGATACTTCGAAATGTTTCCAGAGGCAACTCTGGCAACAATAGCCTTTGGGCTGCTGGGCCCTCCTGCCCCTTTATGTCTAGCAGCAGCCTTTTTGACCCTCTAGCTCATCCAGAGAGTTGACAGGATCAGGGTTAGGATTCTGTGATATGGTAGGACTTAAACCCGAATGTTTTCTTTTTGGTTGCTCCCCAGATGTTTCGAGATGCTGAGTCCCAGCAGGTGCTCCAAGACTGGATGAAGGAGAGGCAGGAGATGAGGTGTGTTGAGGCTCCAAGGGAGGGTCTGGGGGAGGATGGCACTTGGGAGGTGGCTTCAGCCCCTAGAGTGAATAACTTCCCAAGAACTCTGGCTCCCGGATGCCAGGGAGCACAAGGCCTATGGGCATGATCCCTGTCCTGACAGCCACCCTTCTCCCTCCCTTCTCCTTGGCACTTTGTTTCCTATCCTTCAGTTGAAGGATTGTTGTACCAGACACTGGGTGCGCTCAGTGCCAGGCCAAAAAAAAACATAAACAAAATAGCCTCAGCCCTCAAAGACTTAAATTCCAGGGGTATGTCAACAGTTTGGATGTCATGGTCAGACTGAAATTCATCTCCAGTTTGTATTTGTCATAAGTTCTATCTGTAACAGTTCAAAGAAAGACGTCACTCTCTAGGCTGTATCTGTGGGGCCTTGCCCCACCGTGAGCAGGAGTTCTCATACTCTCCATTTTCTCCCAGGGCTGTCACCAAGAATTTGTTCAACCCTCAGTTTGGCAGCATCTTTCGAACCTGCCACAATCCCACCTACTTCTCTCGCCGGCTCTGCCGCTTCTCAGACCTCTACATGGCTTCCATCAGCTGCCTGCTGAATTACGACCTTCGCTACACCTTTTTTCCCCGCCGTACTCCTCTGCAGCATGAGGCCCCCCTCTGGATGGACCAACTCTGCACAGGCTGCATGAAAACACCCTTTCTGGAGGAGATGGCCCACATTCGTTAGGATGTGTGCTTCCCACCCGGGGGTGCTGGGCCATTCACAGGCCAAGGCCCAGTGCAAGACTGAATTTTTCTGGTCTCAGCACATCCCCCTCCCATCCCCTCGCTCGGTCCGGGGTTGGGAGCCAAAGGGTGATCATGAGGCTGACCACCAGGGTGTCCCACGGGGAGGATACACTGGCATCAGCTGTTGCCTTTGTGCCTCTTCATTATGACCTCCTTAGGGACCCACAAGACCCTATTCGGTGCTGTCCATCGGATAGGCATTCAGTGGGTTTGTCTGCTTTGGTGCTAGGGAGGACCCTGTCCCTGAGGCTTAAGGGATGGGTGCCCCCGGTTAGAAATCTGTTTCTCTGAGCCAAGCAACAGAGCCCAACCCCAACTGAGAGAGAGAGAGAACATTGGAAAGGGTGTGGATCCATGTGCCTACTGAAAGGGCAGGCCAAGAATCTTGGAACATAGGCTAGTCCCAGTGGACTCCGGAGGACCCTTTCGCCCTTTCATTGCCATTTGCCAGGTGGCATCTGAGGCCTAGTACTTCCCTACGGGCCCAGTGTGCAAGAAGTGAGATTTAGTTGGGAGGATAGCGGTGGGGGGAGGGGAGGAAATGGGTGTTGTTCTCTAGGGGTGGGAAGGTTAGAGTCTTTCCTGGGTTCAGAGGCCTTGTAAGACCTTGGGATTCTCTCAGGAG
This sequence comes from Potorous gilbertii, assembly GCA_028658325.1. Taxonomy (NCBI): domain Eukaryota; kingdom Metazoa; phylum Chordata; class Mammalia; order Diprotodontia; family Potoroidae; genus Potorous; species Potorous gilbertii. The sequence goes on from CM053775.1 coordinate 46,122,568, forward strand.
GGGCCTGAAGCCTGCCAAGAAGCAAACTACTTTGGCCCTTCTACCTTCATAACCCCTCCCTACAGCCTTCTCCCCTTCCTGGAAACCTAGCCCTGTAGTGGGCCCCGTGCCTTGCCTGCTTGCCAAAAAAGCTGCAGACTTGACTCTCAACTGCACGGAGAGAAAACAGAAGGGTTGGAACTGGCTTACAGACTGTTTGGCAGGCAAGGAAGACTGGAGCTCTCCATTCTGTCAAAGCATATACCAACCCAGCCTTCCACCAAGAGATTGGATGGGGGTCTTTGGCTATCAACTCAGCCCCCCCAACCCCTGCAGTGCTGGCAGGCTCTCCTCCCATTCCTTCTGCCCATCAATAGGGTGAAGCCTGCTATCCCATCCTGTCACAAAGGAGTCTGCATCAGCAGAACATCTACATTGGGGGCAGTGGGACACAGAGGGCATTGTGCTGTCGCTGATGCTCTGAGCCTTCCAGTGGTGGGCTCCCATGAAATTGGAAACATCTGTGTGCCCTTCTCCTTTCCTCACAGTCAGCTAGAGCAGCTAGTCCACAAGGCAGGGGCCAGAACTCTCTCATCTAAGCCTACTGCCTCTCTGGCCACCCCTCATTCTTCCCTTGCCCCTTTCCTCTTAAGGGAAAACAGAACCTAAAAAGCCAGTTTTCTACTTCATTTCTGAAGATGCCCTTCCATCTGTCTCCTCCCCCTCAGAGAGGCATCTATCTGCTGAACAAATGTCCAGATGTTCTGGATGACTCTGTCTCCCCCCAGGTTAAGTGTTAAGTGCTGGGGACAGTCATAGACAAAGTAAGCTACCCCCTGCTTTCAAGGGCTTACATTCTGACAGAAGATGATAGATGACCCACATAAAAGAGCCTGGTGACCCAGGAGTTTTGAGAAGACAGGGCTGGTGAGGGGAGTCATAGGGCAATTGATTAAAGTGTCTTCTCAGAACAGACTGTTTCCAGAGCTGAGTGGTGGGGGAAAGCTGGAGAACCAGTCCATGAAATAGAGATCAAAGGCAGTCAGTCCATCAGCTCAGCCCGATGCTGTGGCCAGTGATCCAACAGCTCAACTTGCTTGCCTACTAGAATTCCAAATTCACTGCTTTCTGTCTGTATTTCTCCGTTTTCAAGGAATACCATACCATCAGAAAAATGATGACATGACTTGCACTGGACTATGTTTTGAGTGAGGGAAGGTTGTGCAGGTCACCAGCCTCACTTCTCCAGTCATCTGAATTCAGTGACCAAATATTCATCAGGTTGACTAGAGAAGGCCCATCATGCACTAGGAGACCTTGGCCTATTCAGGTACTTACAGAGGGTGAGGTTATGCCATTGAGTGAATAGGCCTCACTGCTTTAAAATGGTGCCAGTCCCCTCTCCCCACCCCCCACCCCCTCAGTGGTAGAGTTTTGTGGAGAGCAAAGGTGCTGAGCCAGAATCCAAAATGAAGGATTGTGATGGAGAGGGTAGAAGACTGAAAGGAAAGCTGGCAGAGGGATTGCCCACGTACTCAGCAACAGAAAGAAAGCACCCTCCACAAGCACTTAATTTTCAATGTTTGCATAAATAAAAATAATGGAGGATAGAGTAGGCAGTAGGACCAGGAGAATAAGGAAAGGCACCTTCTGATGCTGTTTGAGCCAGGCCTCTGTAGGGAAGGTAGAGGCAGAGAAATGGGAGGTCCAAAGAGGAGCATTGTGGGATACATTCAGAGAGGTAAGCTAGAGCTAGGCTGTAAGGAGCTTTCAGTGCCCGAGGTATTCATGTCTGAGCAGGGGCTGTGAACGTGACCAGAACTGGGTAACCTTAGAGCAGGGCTCTCTGGAGACAGGCATGAGGTGATGGCAATGTTAGGGGCAGGAGCCAAAGCCTCTGAGTGGAGAGGACAGGCTAGTTGCACAGCCATTTGTCTGAAAAATAAATGGGAGATTCTCCTAGTACACTTAAAATACATGTAGCAGCACTTTTTGTGGGAGCAGCAAATAAAATAGATGTACATCAACTGGGGAATAGCTAAACATTGTGGTATGTAAATGGAATGCGATATTATGATGCTATAAGAAATGACAAGCATGCTTACAGAGGAACCTAAAAACAGGCAAAGTGAGGCAAGCAGAACTGAGGAAACAATAATACAGTGATTATAATGACATAAAAAGAAAAACCACCATGAAATCATAAGTGAGAAATGTTTTTTAAAAATTATTTAAAAAAAGAAAAGATGTCCCCAAAGGAGATGTGAAAAGATGCTTCCCACAGCATACCTCCACCCCCTTTTTTTCTGAGGTGGGACATCAATGGATGTGGCACATTGCATTATAATTTCAGATTTGTTCAATATATTGGTTAGTTTTGCTGATAGCTTTTCCTTTTAAAAGTTCTTTTGCTATATGGAATGACTTTTTGAGAGACAAGGGTGGGGGGAGGGCAATTTTGACAATATAGGGGAAGATTAAAAGTCTTTTTAAAAGAAAATCTAGAGTGTTTCTTGGACTATCCATACTTGGGTCAGTAGTGTATTAAAGAAACCAAAAATGTTCTTGGACCACATTGAGAGGCATAGGACCTGAGAGGTAGTTCTGTAGTATTCTTTACTGGTTAGACCATACTTAAAGCACGTTCAATTAGGGGGCCACATTTTAGAGACAGTATTGATGACAGCCATTGTGAATTTATTTAGTGTTCAGTTGTGTCCAACTCTGTGACCCCATTTGAGGTTTTTCTTGCCAAAGATACTGGAGTGGTTTGCCATTTCCTTCTCCAGCTCATTTTACAAATGAGGAAACTGAGGCAAACAGTGAAGTGACTTGCCCAGAATCACACAGCTAGTGTCTTGAGGCCAGATTTGAACTTCGGAACATGAGTCTTCCATACTCTAGACCCAGGCCTCTGTTCACTGTATCACTTACCTTCCTGAATTTATTGAGCACATAATAATGTGCCGAGCACTTTAAGTACTGAGGCTGAAAAGAAAAATGTCAAAAAATATGGTTCCTGCCTTCAAACTCACCTTCGAATGAGGCAACAACATGCTAATAACGATACATGGGAGATAGATAGTGTGATGTCTTCTTTCCTAATGCTTTCAGTTTGAGCCCTCATCTGCCATGTTCCTCCCATTGTTAGGTGCCAGTTAGGAGCAACCCAGTTCCATTTAATCACATCAGTTAACTTTGATAGAGGGGTATTTACTTCACAATACCTGGGGAATACAGTCTTTCCTAAGCCAGTTTTGCTGTGGAAAGTAGGTTCATTCAGCATGGTTCTCATATAAATTGATCTCACCAAATTCACACTTGGTGTGGTATGCCTGACTGCTGGATGTGGGTTGAGTCCTGAATGCTAGTCCCAAACAGTTTCTTCGCCCTCAGTACATCAATATTGTGCTGACTGCAGACCTGAACTCTGAGAAGATAAAAGCTCTCTTGATATTTTGAAACTCACAGGATTGGCAGTTCCAATCTCTTCACCAAAATGGGAAAGAACAAACATCTTGACCTTGGCTGAATCCTGAACATGACCACATGGCCCCAAGGGAACAACCTTGTCTCTCACCAGCTGCTGTGAGTGGAGTAACACCACCAGAGCACAGCTAGAGCAAGAATGGCCAAAGTGACTAAACCGAGGTCAATCAAAAAAAAAAAAAAATGAACCTCATGGTTAGCAATCCATAAAATGAGGACAATGCTAAACAACAACTACCTTACAGAATTGTCGTAAGGATCAAATGAGATAATGTTTTTAAAAGTGTCTTCACATACGAGGTGCTGAAATAAATCTTTATTCCCTCTCTCCCCCTGGAGAATGTTCATTGAGTGCTGTGTAGTCTCCAAGGCACTTCCAATTCTATATCATCATGGCTCTGCCAGAATAAGGATCTACTTGTAGTGAAAACTGGCTTGACTGGTATGGCCCCAGTCCCCCAGGATGCAAGTATTCCCAGACTAATAAACTCAAAAACTGACCATTAACCCATTCAATCTCTTGCTGAATGTACCATTAAGGTTAAGTTCTCTACTTCCTTTGTTCTCATTCCTAGTCTCCTGTCCCACACCCCTCACTCTGTATTAGGTAAGTTAGAAAATACCCTGACTTTGCTGGTCCTATAGATAACAGGGCAGTCTTCCATTGGTTTCATACTGGCTTTGTCTCAGTGTTTGAGTCCTAAGGGTCTTTAGGCCTCTGATGGGAGCATCAGTTCATATAAGTCTTCCCAGTTTGTTTTTGGTTTTTTTTTTTTTTGAAATCTACCTACTCATCATTTCTTATAGAACAGTAGTATTACATTCACATACCACAATTTGTTCAGCCATCTCCCAATTGACGAGCATCCCCACAATTTCCAATTCTTTGCCACCACAAAACAGCTTGCTATAAATATTTTTGTACGTGTGAGTCCTTTTTCCTTTCTTATGATCTCTTTGGGATACAATCCTAGAAGTAATATTGATGGATCAAATGGCATACACAGTTTTATAGCCCTTTGGGCATAGTTCCAAACTGCTGTCCAGAATGGTCAGATCAATTCACAACTCCACTAACAATGCATTAGTGTTCCAAAGTTCCCACATCTTCTCCAATGTTTATCATTTTTCCATCCTATCATTTCCATATCCATAATATATATATATATACATCATAGCAATGCCAATTATAACAATATTTGATACAAGAGAGAAATAATCATTTCTCAAGGACATACATAGTTTTATAGCCCTTTGGGCATCATTCCATCTCCAGAATGGTTCAACCAGTTCACGACTCCACCAAAAGTGCATTAGTGTCACTATTTTCCCCTATTCCTTCCAGATTTTGTCATTTTTCTGTTCTGTCATCTTAGTCAATCTGATAGGTGTGAGGTGGTATTTCAGTTGATTTCATTTGTATTTTTCTAATCAATAGTGATCTATAGAATTTTTTCATGACTATTGATAGCTTTGATTTGAAAACTTTTCATATCCTTTGACCATTTATCCATTGGATAATGGTCCCTGTTTTTATAAATTTGGCTCATGCTTCCAATCAGAGACCAAGCCTGAGGTCTCCAAAAAGGAAACAGCTGCAGGTCATCCATGTATATTTTGAACTACATGGCCCTAGGACCTCATGATCTACTTAGTAACCCATATTACATGACTTTTAAGCAGTCCCAATTATCCCCATTCCCAGACCCATGAATTTCCAAAAGCTGACACATTCTCACTCCCAGCCTCTATTTTGTCTCTATGGACTTTCAGTAGTTATACAAAACAGTTTACCTAGTGAAACCAGAGAATATCCCAACCATTGCCCTGGCACCTGCAGCCCCTTCCTTTCCCTCTGCCTAACCTCTCCCATCTATGGCTTAGCCATTTCCTCTGCCTCAGTACCCTGGGGTACCCTAGCACTTGCTGTGTGGCACCCCTAGAGGCAACTCATGTGCTTTTATTAAAGACCTCAGTTTTGCTATATTGGCTGTTTTCTCTTGAATTCAGGGTGACAGGTGTATACTTTAAAAATCAAGCTGTATTATTGGAGACGGATAGTTTCATATTTTTCTGCCCTTCTTTAGATATGGAAATGTTCATGTTTGTTGGTAATTGTCAAGTTCATAATTTAAAATATATTTCTTAAAACATAGAGGAATTGATCTTTAACTATCCTGAAACCCAGAAATCCCAGGATGTAACCACAAGGTATTAATGAACCTACCTATAAAGATGTTTCTTTCCCAAGATTCCTGAATAAGTATGAACACCTTTCTTCTGGTTGAATAAAGAAAGGAAAAATGAGACTGACTGAGCAAGTAATCTAACCACGCCCTTGGTAGCTTTGAATAGCAAAGCCTTGGGGAGTTTGGGAGGGTCTCAAATTGGGAGTCAGAAGTGGAGCAAAAGCCAGAGCTCAGATAGGGAATCAACCCTGGTGGGGAGAAGGAGATTTCTCTCTCCTCTCTGCTCCTCCTCCCTACCAAGGCTCAAAGAAGGAACAGATCAAGCAAAAGTGGAAAAATATCGAAGACATTCCAACACTTTGTGGTTTCTATGTTTACATCCTCAAACTGATATCTCTGTTTTACATTCAACAACATTTTCTCCAAAGCATCCTTATGATTTCATTAGAATGTGCTTGTCATAACAGTTCTAATTGTCAAGGTTATAGGTCTTTTTTTCACTCATCTTCCTGTCCATTCTGTCTTCCTCTCTATGTACCTTATTCCCTGTCTGCCTCTCCTAGTCCCATGACCATCTCCTCTCTTTGTCCCACCACTGTTCTATATTTCTCCTCTCTCTGTATGACCCTTTCTCATCTAGATATCCCCAATAGGGGCAGCTAGGTGGTGCAGTGGATAAGAGCACCAGTGAAGGAGTCAGGAGGACCTGAGTTCAAATTTCACTTCAGACACTTGACACTTACTAGCTGTGTGACCTTGGGCAAGTCACTTAACCCCAATTGCCTCATCCTGGGTCATCTCCAGTCATCCTGATGAGTATCTGGTCACTGGATTCAGATGGCTCTGGAGGAGAAAGTAAGGCTGGTGATCTTGCACAGACCTCCTTCACTCAAAACAAAGTCAAGTGCAAGTCATGTCATCATTTCTCTGATGGCGTGGTCTGCTTCGGCAATGAAGGATGAATACACAGATGTCCCCAATGCTTGTGGTGTTTCTCCCCTTTCAACATATCTCTCTCTATTTGTCTCTCTATTCTCTTTATGCCCCCAGTCCTCTCTGTCTCTCCCTTTGACAGCTGAATGGCTCAGTGGATAGAGTGCTAAGCATGGAGTCAGGAAGACCTGGGATCAAATCCAGGCTTAGATATTTACTAGCTGAGTGTACCCAGGAAAGTGACTTAACTTGTGTCTGCCTCAGTTTCCTTATCTGTGAAACAGGAATAATAAAAATAATATTAAATTATATTATAATATATTATATATTTATAATATAATAACTTATTATATGTTATATAATTGTATATTATATGTAATATATAAAACATTTAAAAAATAATAAAAATATCTACCTGTCATGATTATTGTGAGGATCAAATTAGATAAACCTTCTTAAATGCTTGCACCCTTCCTCCCCTCCTCTTTTCTCCCCTCAATGAGTTTGTCTTCTCTGTGTCCTTTCCATCTCTGTGTGTATGTCTCCTCTTACTCTGATTCTCACTTCTCTCCTCTTTATGTGCCTATAGAATCTCTCTGGATGACTCCTGTCCTTATGACCTGCCTCTCTCTATGAATATCCCTCCCCTCTCTCTTTGTCCTGCCAATTTCTGTGTATTGCTGAGAAGGGCTAAGTCTGTCAAAGTCAGTTGTCACACACTGTAGCTGTTACTGTGTACAATGCTCTCCTGGTTCTACTCACCTCACTCTGCATCAGTAAGTCCAGGTTTTTCTGAAGTCTGCCTGCTCATCATTTCTTACAACACAGTAGTATTCCATCACATTCCTCTACCACAACTTGTTCAGTCATTCCCCAATAGATGGGCATCCCCTCAATTTCTAATTCTTGGCCACCACACAAAAAAAAGAACTGCTGTAAATACTTTTGTACATATGGATCCTTTTCCCTTTTTTAAGATCTCTTTGTATCCCTCTATTTTCCAATTTCTGTCTCTCCCCTCTGTTGCTCCCTTTTTTCTTTTGTTCCACAGTTCTCTAGATGGTCCCATGTAATCTAATCTCCAGAGTCATATGGGTAATCATAATAATAGCTAGTATTTCTAAAGTGCATTAATGTTTGCAAGGTACATTATATTTGTTATCTCATTTAACGTCTGTCTGAGTTAGGTTTTGAACAAAGGCCTTCCTGATTTCAAGCCCCATGCTCTATCCACTATGCCAAATCACTTCTCATCTCAAGGATGGAAGATGGATAATTTGAGCAAATAGAAGAGGGAAATACAGTGACTCTCCAAAGGTCCTTTTTTCCAGTGGGGTCTAGGTTTCAATGTTGGCTTAAGGAGTATGTAGTGGACACCAGACCGGCAGCCTGGAGTCCCAAGGAAATAGGAACCAGGCTTTCAAGCAGAAGAACAGGAAATGTGGTGGAGATATTGGAGAAGGAGATGGTCATGGCCCTGACTCAGCTTTGTCCAGACCCTGACAGGGTTCAAGATCCCTTTGGGCTGCTACTATTTGCCCTTCAGACCAAGAACTGACCCAAATCCCACAAGGCAGATGATTTTATTAGCAGCCCTGTGGTTGGCCCATCACCAGGTGAGAGTCCATGGAGGACCATGGAGAACCATGGAGCCATGAGAATGAGGATTTGGAACCATGGAAAATCTGAGCTGAAAGGGTGCTTGGGGATCAAGTCCATTCTGCTCATTTTAAGGATAAAGAAGCTGAGATCTGCCCCAAAAGACCAAAGCAACTAACTCATAATGACATAGCTGGTGAGTGATCATGCTAGAATTCCACCTTGGAGGCCTTCTGACTAGCTGTCTCCTGTCTTTTCACTCATATTATTCTTACCTCTGAGGAAGCTGAGTGAGGCCAGAGACAGGATATGGCTTTTCCCAGGGCCACATAGTAAGTTCATGGAAGGGTTTGGATGGCTCCCAGAGCAATACACTGCAAGGCACACACTGGAGCACATACTGTGCTAAGTCATCTTTGCCCCTGCCCCTACCCCAAACTCTAATATGATGCAGAGCTAGAAGGAACCTCAGAGGCCATATATTCCAAAACATTCATTTTACAGATGAGGAAACTGAGGCCCAGGGGTATAAAATGAATTGCCCAATGTCCCACAGGTAGGAGATGGCAAGGGTGAGATTAGAACCCAAGTCCCTTGCCTCCAGGACCAGTGTTCTACACACACCTGTATTCCTTGCCACGCCACTTATCACAGAAATATTTATGGGAGGACAAGACAAGAACTATATAGGATAAGGAGCCCTGGATAGATTATAACATTCATTGGCTGAAAGGAGAATTCACACTAATAAGAATCTGGAAGCATGTTTAAAACTTAATTTATGGTAAAGCTGAAAATATTAAGGAATAACATTTTATTCTAAAGCCCTTTCCAAGGGAAAACCTCTTGGAAATAGGAGTTATAGGTCAAGACAAGAGGGGGAAAATGTTTCTATTAGCTGAATGGATATGTGATGATAGCCAAATGTAACTCTGGTCTTATTCAGTCATTGGCTCCAAACTCAACTGACATGCAGCCTTTTCTATTGAGAAGGGATGAAAATATCAATGAAAGGGAGACCTGCCCTCTGTTGAACTCCAAGGGCTAGAGAAGTGGTACAGGAGAAATGGGAGGATGATTTGTTTACTCAATCATACTTGAATATGAAGCTAGACTGTGTTTTATTATTTGACTGTAGCTGGACTGTTTATAGGAATCTGGATCAAAGTTTTACCATATCTTTTCCTTGATCCAGATTCCAATAAACATTATCTGAACTTGTCTTAGGGCATAGTCATGTTGAAGGGAACAATGCTACACCACTTTGGATATCTCTCTCTCCTAAAAGAAAAAAATGACATGGTGTAATGGTAACGTAAATAGGAAAATCTTTCCCACTCATTTATAGGTCCATTTGACCTGCTTGGATCCCATGGAAGCCTAAGTCACATGTGGTAAGAGGAGCTTGCTGAATGGTGGAACAGGAAGGGTAGAGCAGAGATGAGAGGAAGTTAGTCAGGCTAGTCAGATACAGGCAGGCAGGCAGTCAAGCTCAGCTTAGGCTCATGGGTGTTTGTTTGTTTGCTTGTAGGAAGGTCCCAGCAGGGGGTGGGGAGGCTTGGGAGTGGCTTTGCCCCCTGTAGTGATAACCACTACTGACTTCTTGGTTGCTATGATGGATTTGGCTTTCTGGTTCTAGGATTTGGCTTTATGGCATCTAAATAAATGCTTTTCTTCTGCCTTCTGCATGAAGAGTTTGTTATACTTTGTGATTGAGAACTACTACGCTGGCATATTCATAGTCACCACTAGTGCTGTGAATATTGCCTTGGATATTACATGGATATTCCATGGATATTCCTTTTTTTATTATTAATAATAACTCAGGTCTTCCTCACTCTAGGCCCTGTCCAGGTGTTCTATCCACTGCAGCACCACCTAGGTGCCCTAAACATTTATTAAGCACCTATTATGTGCCAGACACTGTACTAAGGGCTCAGACAACAAAGAAAGAAGTAAAACAGTTCCTGTCCTCATAGGAGCACCCAGTCTAATGGGGGAGATGACAGATGTTTGCCTATCATGTAAAAAATATAAAATATTTATATAACATTTATAAATATTTATATAAAACATAAAAAAGCTATGGATAGGACAAGGGCAGGTAGGTGGCACCTCAGTGTATAGATTTCTGGTCCTGGAGACAGGAACATTCACCTTCCTGAGTTCAAATCTGTCCTCAGATACTTACTAGCTGAATGACTCTGGGCAAGAAACGTAACCCTGTTTATCTCAGTTCCTCATTTGTAAAATGAGCTGGAGAAGGAAATGGCAAACCACTCTAGTATCTCTGCCAAGAAAACCCCAAATGGGGTCATAAAGAGTTGTACATGACTGAACAAGAACAAAAAACATCTGCTATGACATTTTAGTAAATTCATTTGCTTAGAAAAAGGAAAGAAAAGGGGGATTTATTGAAAAGATGCAGGATACCAGTACAGACACAGAAAGCAATGACATCTCATACAAGGAAGGCATATTGTCCCCAAAGGAAGATTTGAAGAAACTGGAAGAAAGAGGAGGAAAAGGAGAAGTGATTCCTTCACCAAACAGTAGGGAAGACATCTAAATTCAGGACTTTGAAGAAGCTAGAAGAGAATAAAGAGGTGACAGAATTTGGCTGCGTAAGAGATGGACATCTTTGCAGACAATCACAAGGGAAGCTAGCTTTGCTCGACTGCATATTTGTTAGAAGAAATTCACTTTTCTTTTGTTCCAATGAGATAAAAGGTGAGAGAGATAGAAAATAAATAGATTTTTATTCATTTTTTAAAAATTGAGAAATGGGGGAGGGGTGACAGATGTGAAAGAATCAACTTTCAGATAGAGGTCAATGAGATTTACTTTTACTTAAAAGGGTTCTCTTTGTTCCAAGGGAAGCTTCCTGAGGTTGGGGAGATCTGTAAATGTTTGCAAGGTCCAAACAAGGCACATCAATGTGACAAAAAGGAAAGACAAATCAATGAAATGCAAGAATTTTAAAGAGAGAAGAGAAGGGATAAATAAAATGATGCAAGAGCCACAGATACAGGGGAGAGAGGGAGAAATGGAAGGGGTTAGAAAGAGAGGAGAGAGGGAATGGGACAGAGAGAAGAGAGGGGAGAAATATAGAGGAAAGGGGTATAGAGAGGAGCCGGGAGAGATAGGTGATGAGGTGCTTGTGCTTGGACCCCAATTCCAAGATTACATTTCTCCCTAGCCTCAAAACACTATCCCTGACAGTTTCCTCCCCAGCCCAAGGAAACTATGCCTAGCAATAACTCATGAGTGGGCCCCAGTAAGACAAATTACTTTTCCCCGCAATTAGTCATAAGAGGGTCCCTAGTAATACAAAGTATCTTTCTCCAACACAAGAACAAGATAACCTCTGAAGAAATTCTCTTGCAAAAAACAAAATTATCTGGGAACCACGAAATTATCATGTATTGATTTCCAGAGTTATCATATTCAATCCAGAGGTCAAGCTATACACATCAACTCTCAAAACTATCTTGCCACAGATGTAACAGACCAAAAACACACCCCTGAGAAACCCCTTTGCCTGGTTTCCAGTAGTGAATGAAGCCAGTGACCAAGGCTGTAGGTTATCACCTAATTAACCTATCTGGTACATAATCCACTACTTTACCTATATAAGCTTTAGCATCACTTCTGTTAAGTTGCAAGTTCCTTAAGGAGCTCTGCCCACCATATTGCCATTACAATAAACCTTTGCTTCCATGACTTGAAGAATGCTTGAGACCATAAATTCATTCCAGATAGTACCCTGGACTTTGAGAGTACCCCTGAAACCTCATCACAAGGAGAGAGGGAAGGGGCATAGAGAGAGGAGAGACTTGGACAGAGCAGAGAGACAGTGAGAGCTAAGGGAGCACATAGCAGAAAAGAAAGACAGAGACAGGGGAGAGACACAGAGGGAGGATAAGGGGTACAGAGAGAGAAAGAAGTAAATACATGGAGAGGGGAGGGGAGAAACAATGAAGAAGGCACATGAAGAAGAAGGGATATAGAGAGAGTAGAGGCAGAGTGAAGGGGGCTTATGGGGAAGAGAGGAAAGAGACATGGAGAGAGATCAGAGACACAGGGAAATGGAAATGGGCACGTGGAGAAGAGAGAAATACAGAAAAGGAATGAGACACAAGGAGAGAAGAGGAAAGGAAAGACAGAGAAAGGTTAGGGAGCACAGAGAGGGGAGAAGGGAGGGCCTAAGGGAGGCAAGAGACACAGAGAGGGGGTCTAATGGAGAGGAGAGGAAAGAGAGCAGGAACACAGAGACAGAAAGAGAGAGAGAGACAGAGAGAGAGAGAGAGAATGGGGTACAGGGAGAGGAGAAAGGAGAGCAGCACATAGAGAAGAGTGAGAAAGATAGGAGAGGGACAAAGACAGCAAAGCAGAATTTAACTAATGGAGACAAGAGACTTAGAAAAGTGAAAGAAGGGAGAAGAAAATAATGACAGCTCATATTTTAATAATGGGATATATATACACAAAGGGGTGGCTAGTGGTTAGAGCTGGGTCTTGGAGTTAGGAAGACCTGAGTTCAAGTCCAGCCTCAGAAACTTCCTAGCTGTGTGACCCTGGGCAAGTCACTAAACACTGTTTGCCTCAATTTCCTCATCTCTAAAATGAGTTGGGGAAGGAAATAGCAAACCATTCCAGCATTTTTACCAAGAAAAATAAAATACAAATGGGGTCACAAAGAGTAGGACAGTACTGAAATACTTTTATACAGAACTTTAAGGCTTGCAAAGCCCTTTAAATACGTAATTCCACCTGACTACCATCATTTTTAAGATAAAGTGAATTTTCTTTTCATAGCTATTATGAATTTCTGTTCTGTAGAAGCCACAGGTCGACTCCACTGGATAATTTTTCATTTTTAATGGGATATGAAATAATAATAAATTGTAAACTCTTGCATAGTGTAAAAAAAAAATTACACTAATGAGTCCTCAAATGCTGAAATCCAATCTCAGGCAAATGTTAGCATAATATGCACCCTGCATCCCAAAAGAAAATGACTTGGGCGGATTCCTAGAGCGTCATCACAAGATGACTTTTCATCTCACCAAGTTTTTATTATTGTCCCCCAGAATTACTTGCGGGGAAGAATGTCTTTATTTCATTGATTTTCCCACAAATTGTAAACAGATCTATTCTCAAAGATTCGGAAGCCACCTAGGCTCTATGCAAAAGCATTAAAATGCTGAACTCACCAAAGATATAGCTCCCCTCTGGTAGGAGGGCAAGCAGGTGGATTCAGGGCAGCTCCAGCTGCCCCCAGTTCCAAAAAGTACTTAAACCCAAATTTATATTTGAAAGCCCCATCTGATGGTGTTCAGAGCATTGTTGAACTCATCTGCTGCCTGAAGCCTGGGGTAGTAAAAAGACTTACCCAAGACTACATCGTCGGAAAGTGGTGAGGTTGACATTTGAAACCAGATCCAAACTTTTCCCCTTTCAAGGGAGGGTCAGAGCATTAATCTGTCTTTCCCACCCCCTCCCCCCAGCCCAACCCTCCCTTTCCCAGCCCAACCACTTTGCTGAGCTGGCAAGGGAGGCTGTGGCCTTTCACTAAGGCCAGGCAGAGACCAGAGAAGACCAGCCAAAGAGCCAGCCAGCTATCCAGACAGGGTTCAGCCGTCCAGCTGTCCAGACAGGGTTTAGTCAGCCAACCTGCAGCTTCTTGCTTTCTCTAGCCAGAGATTGAGGAAGGTCATACCCATTGGCCAGCCCAGTGGTGAAGCAGAAACAGTCTGAGGAGGTGCCCCATGTTCCATCCTACAGATCGATGGCCCCTCCCAAGGGCCCGCTGTCCTAGATGGGGAGCCTGTGGTGACTTTCCATGAGGGTAGGATGCACAACGGTGAGTGTATACTGGGGGATGTAGAGGACAAACAAGTGAAATATCTGGTCTATTACCCAACTGGGAGTTGTGGCATCAGTGCACCCCTGAGAGTGTCTGCGACCAGTCCCTTTGCCCCACCCCCTCCAGGCCAGGGCCCCTCCCCAAGTGGCACAAGGTCTTGGTCCAACCTCCTTCGAAGTAGCAGCAGTCATCTAGCCATTGTCATGCCCCTGAGGGTCCCAGTAAGATCACCTGTATAAGGTCCATGAGCCTAAGAGCAGAGGAAGTCACCAGCAGTATGTTCCCCCTGGGCATCACTGCCTAGAAGCTCCTGAATCACAGAGGGCCAGGTTCTCTGCTACCCCACCATGCACAGTTATCTAGAAATGTTGCTCCTTCAGAGTTGTTTTACAAGTGTTGAAAATATAGAGCTCTTACTGCCTTCAAAAGGTGTGTGTCTTATTTTTTGGTTCTGGAAATTTCAATAGACTGAAGAGCTCACCAATTTTTAATCAATTAAAAGCAGACTTCACTTTTGCCCTGATCCACTCTGTCCCAGTGAGACCTGGGTCGCCCACAAAGGGAAATGGGGTTGGAGGGACCAGGATGCCACATTCTCTCAAAGTGATGAGGCTACTTTTCCATGTTGGTCCCAATAGCTAGTAGAAGCTCCTAAGTGCAGGCCAAGCCAAGTCAGCAAGCAGAAATGCCAAGTATTGTAGCTCTGCTCTCAAGGATCCCATATTTTGATGTGGGAAAACACAATGTCCAGTTCAGAAGTTTGTGATTCCCACCTGGGCAGAATTTCTCTTAGGGCCATTCAACCTTGTTTCAGAGGCTTCTAACCTCAAGGTTATCCCAGCAGTGGGGATGACATCCAGTACCTTATTTAGCAATCTCCTGTTCTAACTTCTTAGTGGGAGGTGGTTCCCTTCACTTACTCCCCTGGTGGCCCCACAAGCTGCATAACTCAAACAGTGCCCAGGAGCTAGTGTTTTAAGGGTTAGTGGTAAATCTCAGTCC
Source organism: Potorous gilbertii (assembly GCA_028658325.1). Classification (NCBI taxonomy): domain Eukaryota; kingdom Metazoa; phylum Chordata; class Mammalia; order Diprotodontia; family Potoroidae; genus Potorous; species Potorous gilbertii. Next base: position 46,137,628 of record CM053775.1, read on the forward strand.
TGGATCCCCCTCACACCTGGTGGCAATCCTTCTGGGCCCAAGAGGAAGGGACTAGACAGGGCCTTTTCAGGGATGAGACACCTTGAGTTGGCAGGGACCTTAGAGGCCATCTAGCTCTTGGCTCTGTACATAGAGACCCTGAGGTAGAGGGATCCACATTAACCTTGGTCATAGGTCTAAGTGCAAGGACATCCTTGACCCACTTCACTATACGGTGATGCTAAAAGTTTTACATACACACAGCACAGCATGGTATGCCCAGGCCTCCCCAGGTGTCACTGACAGCTCAGCCCAATCACACGTGCCAGGTTTTTTTTTCCTAAACTGACTTTCCAAAAGGCCATGTGCTGACCAGCTCTTTTCAGGCTCAGCAAAAGGCCAGCAGGCAGTTGTCAAAATTTCATGACTCACCCTCCACTCCCAGAGGCCCTCAGTGGCCACTCCTTACTTATCCAGTTGGTGTGACTTACTTTTATTCATCTTTTCCTTGCCTTGAGGTTCAGGCAGAGTCTTCCCCTCCCACCTGCCAGTCAAAGGTAGCAGGTTCCACGGAGTTTTTGGGGAAAGACTGGAAAGCAAAGAGAACTGGTAATTAGTCAAATAACATTTATTAAAAATGTACTATGTGCCAGGCACTATCCTAAATTCTGGGGATACAAAGACAGGCCAAACTCAATTCCTTCTCTTGGACAGCTCACAATCTAATAGGGGAGAGCATTCCAGACATGACGGAGAGCCAGAAAAAGACCCAGAGCCAGGAGTCTTGCTCAAGAAACAGTAAGGGGGTTGGTGTTACTCTCTGAATCACAGAGTACGGAGGGGAGGAGGGGAGGTAAGGAGTAAAAAGACTGGCAAGGTAAGGGGTAGTGGTCAGGAAAAGCTGTGAACACCAGAGGATTTGACATTTGATCCTGAAAGTGATAGGGAGCCATTACAGTTTACTGAGTAAGGGAGTGATAAGGTCAGATCCACTTTTTAGGAAGATTACTTTGACAGAAGAATGGGGGACAACCCATATGGAGAGACTAGAAGAAGGGAAGCTATTACCACAGTCCAGGCATTATACCAGTGTTGTAGTGAGAGAAGGGGGCAAGGCAAGAGACTTTAACAAAGGTGAAAATCAAGGGCCTGGGCAACACACTGGCTGGGGGGGGTGCGGGGAAGGGAGGAAGGGGTGTGAGATTAAAGAGGACTATGGAGGACAACACAAGCTGGGTCTCCACCTCCCCTTTTCCTCAGAGAGCTGACCCTTCTCTAGTGAAGAATCAAAAGGACAGAGAGAAAAGGAGGTCAATTAACCCATCACCTGAGGATGCCAGTTTGTGCCAGTTGTGTCACTCCCACAGTCCTTTCCCCTTCCTCTTCCCAAACCCAAGCTGCACTCTCTCCTTCAAGCCAAGCTCATCCACCAGCACTTGATGGATATTTCTTTGCCGGTGGTCTCTGGTTTTCTACTGCAGTTCACTCTCCCTCCCTACCCCCATTAGGTCAGTCATTCGTTGGGGTATCCCTGGGGATTCTCTGGACTCTTACTCAAACAGCAACCTGGGAGAGAAGTCAAACTGGTTCCTGCCCCCTCAGAGAGGGCTGTCACTAACTTCAGCCAAGGAGCAGGGGCCATTGCCAGTGGAGAGGAGGGAGGACAGCCATGGAAGGAGGGGCAGTTAGCCCTGAGCAGGCTGTGACTGGAAGCAGACAGGACCTTGGGCCACCTGCCTGGCACCAGGGTGCCACGTGGGGCCTGTTCTATTTGGCCTTACGCCTGGGCTTGGAGAGAAGACCCAAGTTCAAGGATCCAAGCTCATCCAAGCGTGAGTTTACTTAATAGTCTAAGAAGCAAGCAGGGAAGGAGTGGCACCAGCATGGGCACCAGACACAGGCACACACAAGCACTAATGTTCACATACACTCATAGACACACACTCAGACACATTCACATACACACACACTCAGACATACAGACACACACAGACACTCACAGACACACACTCAGACACATTCACATACACACCCATTCAGACATATAGACACAGACACACACTCAGACACATTCACATACACATACATATAGTCTCACTCACCAATACACATCAAAATACATTCATATACACAGACACACACTTTGAAACATTCACATTTACACTCACATATTTACTCACACTCACAGGAAATTCACATACACATTCACATACACACATACTCGCACATATAGACGCACACATATATAAACTCACACAAATACTCACACTCAGAAACATTCATATATACACACACTCACACACATATACTCACATATACATACACTTGGGCACATTCACACACAGACACACACATAAACATATAAACTCACACTCAGACAATCACATAAACACTTATACTGACACACAGAGACACACACAGACATACACACTCAGACACATTCACATATACACACACAGACACGTACACACACATACTCTCACTCACCAATGCACACTCAGATACATTCAAATACACAGACACACACAGACATATTCACATACACACTCATACATATACTCATATTCACAGATAATTCACATACACGTTCACATATACACATACACATAAAGACACACACATATATAAACTCACACAAACACTCACACTCAGATGCATTCACATATACACACACTCACACACATATATTCAAATATACGTACACTCAAGCACATTCACATACAGACATTCACACACACACTTAAATTCACATACACACACATATACTCTCACTCACTGATACACACTCAGATACATTCACATACACAGTTACACACAGACAATATTACATACACATACTTATACTCTCCCTCACCAATACACACTGAGACATATTTACATATACAGACACACACAGACATATTCACATGCACACTCACATATATACTCATATTCACAGATAATTCACATACACATTCACATACACACATACACATACACATAAAGAAACACACATATATAAACTCATACAAACACGTTCAGACGCATTCACATATACGCACACTCACACACATATACTCACATATACATACACTCAGGCACATTCACATACAGACACTCACACATAAAAACTCATACAGATAATTCACATACACACATGTACTCACACACAGAGAGATACATACACAGACATACACACTCGGACACATTCACATATGCACACACACAAATACTCACACATACAGACATATAGTCAGACACACGCACATATACTCTCACTCACCAATACACACTCAGATACATTCACACACACAGACACACACTCAGACCCATACACTCACATATACTCTCACTCACCGATACACACTCAATTACGTTCACATACACAGACATATTCACATACATCAACAGATACTCTCTCTCACTGATATACACTCACTTTCACATGCACAAACCCACACTTAGACACATTCATATATACATACACATATTCTCCCTCACTGATACACACTCAGATACATTTACACACACAGACACACCCAGACACATTCACACACACATATATACTCTCCCTTACCGATACACACTCAGATACATTTACCTACAGACACACACAGACACATTCACATACACACTCACACTCACAGATAATTCACATACACATACACATACATTCATACATACAGACACACACATATAAACTCACACACTCACACTTAGACAAGTTCACATATACACATACTCGGACACATTCACATACAGACACTGACACATAAACTCACACTCACTGACAATTCATATACACACATATACTCACACACACAGAGACACACTCAGACACATACACACACATATACTCTCCCTCACTGATACACACTCAGATACTTTCACATGCACAGATTCACATTTAGACACATTCACATATACACCTATACTCTCACTCACCAATACACACTCAGATACATTTACATACACAGACACAAATAGGCACATTCACATACACACTCACACATATACTCACACTCACAGATAATTCACATACACATACATTCACACATAGAGACACACATAAACTCACACAAACACTCATCCTCAGACACATTCACATATACACACACTCATACACACATACTCACATATACATACATTTGGGCACATTCACATACAGACACATACATAAACTCAAACTAAGAAAATTTACATACAAACATATACTAACACGTACAGACACACACTCAGTCAGATACACACACATATACTCTCCCTCAATAATACACACTCAATTATGTTCACATACACAGACACACACTCAGACACATTCACATATACACAGTCACACATATCCTCACACATACAGGCACACACTCTGACACATTCATGTACACATACTCGCACAGGGCCAGCATGGTTCACTGGGTAGGTGGGGAGGGAGGCAATTATCAAAGATCTTATCTGGTAGGAGATACTGCTGACTGGCCCCCGATCCGGGAAATTTTAGACCTTAAATGCACTTGTTTGTGCATAGGAAATGGATACGAGATATAGGAAAAGGGCATTGCTAATCAAATCTAGATGGGATGGGGAAATTCCTCATCAGTAGCAGATTCAGGTTGAAGAGGTTCCTGATGAAGACCAGAAAGTAAGGGAAGTTGGTCATTGAGGCCCCAGGAATGAATAATGGCTTCCAGTCTCTGCAGCTGGCCAGAAACCTTTTCTCATCAGGAGCCACAATCCTTTACATTACCTGACACAGGTCAGAAGGAGTCTGGGCAAGGGAAAAGTACAGGCTCTCTGTGGTTGCTTAGCTGTTTATGTTCATTAGGACCCCTTAGCCTAAGCAATTCCATATTGGAGTCCTGTCACAATTACCACAATAAAGGATAGATCTTTTAAAAGCACAGTGAATACAAACCCCACCCCACCCTGCACACAGAGACCCAGTAAGACAAGGCCAGAGGGAGCTGTGGCTCCTACAGAGCCAGGCTGGCAGAGGCTTTGAATTTGAGGCTGTCTCTGCTTACCTTTTCTTTTCCTAAGTCAGAGGACTTCTTTCTAAAGGTCTCCTCCACAGATGGATCTGAGCTGTCAGCCTTGGAATCCCAGTCTCCAGTCTGATGCAGGCCCCACCCAGCCTTCTTCCCCAGACCAGGACCAAGAGCCTGAAAAGAGTCTCCTCCCCAGAGCCATATCCCAGTAGGAGTATGGGTAGTGTGGGTCCAGTCTCTACCACCAGCCCAGCCCAACACGATGGGCTTAGTTTTGTGCCTGAACAATAGCTGTCATGAGTGGCTGAGGCGGGCAGGGGGTTCTAATTAAACTTGCTTAAACAACTGTTTATTAACCCAACTGCTGGTTGCCCATAGTAAGTACTTAATAAATATCTACTGACTGACTGATTGTACTTTCCATGCTTATATGTTTCTAAGTGTTGTAAAGAACAGTTTAAAAAACAAAGTGATGTGGAATTTTTAATATGGAAATATTCAAGTTTGTATCAACAAAGGAAACCCAAGTTCCACTTGGCTTCCTTTTCTTAAGTTATAATTTTGATGTACTTTGTACATTTAATAGAAAGGGATTGCTATTTTCATTTGGAGAACCACTCTGAACCCTTAGGCTTTACAAAACCAGGAAACTGGGAAATATAATGAGAGCATCAGCATTCCATCCTCTGGTTTCTTGGAGCTGCCGATCCAACAAACAATATTCAAAAATAACCTATTTAAACCGCAGCTGAGACACAACAAAAATGCTCTGTAGTCTGTTTTGGGCAGAGAAATATCATTGTCGGGCCTTCCAGGAAGGGCCTCCTTCCAGAGAATGGGCTAAAACAGATTTGGATATGGACTGTCAGATACAAAGGGCCATTTTCTTTTTTCTCGGATTGGAAATTCTTGGGCAGGATATCAGCATGTTACTCTAATGCCCAGGTAGGTGCCAGTTACTGGGCTACAGTATCAAAAACACTCTGCAAATAAAGCTATGGATATCTTTGGAGGGACTTCTAATCCAGACAAGACCAGTCAACACAGTGTAAATAAAGTCACAAGTGAATGGTTGTGTGAATTACGAGAGTAAGCCACATGTGGACAATCATTTTGACTCATAAAGTTCAGGGTTTTAAATCACAATACTTCTTATGCTAAAGTGAATTGAGTGACTTAGTTATTCTAAATCTTCATGATTAAATCAGTATTGTTCATGTGAGTTCATGAATTTTATGATGCATTTTTAATCAAATTATTCATATAGACGGGGTTTCAGAAAAACCTGCTTTTTGGTTTAGGGTCCCACACACCTTCAGGGTATTTCTATGTAAGATTGGGGATCAAGAAAGCCTAGCATCCAAAGATGGAAGGGTAGAAGCAACAGCCTGGCATAAAAGAGAAGAATACTTTTCACTTACTCCCCTAGCACTCAATACTAGAGACCTGCTAATGGCAAGGAAGGCTCATTCCTTATCTCGTCAGCAACAAAAGCCAGATATTTGTAATATCTACCTGAGGTAAACCCATCATAAAAATATCCCAAATCCATTTTAAAGGTAGTGAAGCAAGATGACTTTTATTTGAATTGGTCTTCCTTCAGTATGATCACTCTTGGCCCAGACATTAGCATTTGTTGTCAGTAGAAGGAGATCCTATGACCACTGGGAGCCAGTATGAAGTAGGGAACTTTCTGAGAGTTGGTACACAAAACAACTTAGGGATTCAGTTGTAAAGAAGAAAATGACAAAGTTCTAGTCAATGCCTTGGCCTGAAATG
>CM053775.1:46150722-46173161 GCA_028658325.1 Potorous gilbertii
GAAAGAATGAGAGAATGGTGCCCCTTTGGGTCCAGTTCCTTCTCTTCATTGGTTTTGCTCTTTTTCTGGCCTTTCTCTACCATTTCATGCAGGCAGATGATGACAACCCCTTCTCTCTCCATAACTGAAGGTCCCTTCTGGGCCCTGGTCTCATTTTGACCTTCTAGCCTCCCTTCTGGGGTGATTGGGAGGGGGGCGCAGGGATATCTTCCTGCTTTCGTTTGCTGTAGGCCCTGTTGAGAGTGCCTCTGTGGCCCATTTGGTTTATCCAGGTCCTACCCATAGTGCCTTGTTGTTTGGCTTGCGTTTTAAGCCTTTTGTTGGATTGATTGGAAAAGAGTGTTCATGTTTGTTTCAGTGTTTATTTCTGGAAAAGGAGTTGCCCTGGCCCATCATAGATATGCTTCCCCATCACATTTGGGCAAACAGATCGGGGGTGTCCTGTAGGAATCCTTTCCTTAAAGAAAGCTGTGCTCCAGTGCCCTCACTCTTGAGGTCAGGGGGAGTGGTATCTAAACGCCATAGTGTTCTCATGGGCCAGGCTCTTTGGCACCTCACTTAGTCTCCATCTCACCTGATGCCTCTGTTGAGCCCACCCCAGCAGTGCCATCACTCCACCTGCATCCCTGCCCTCCATCCAAGGAGGGGACAAAGGCCCTTCCTCCCCTTGGGCTTCTCACACCTGGAGGAAAAATGAGACTTTCAACAAAATGTGCCAACCATCCTTCCCTTGACTTTGTTCTCATACAGTTCATTAATTAAAGGATTTGTTTATTTTTCAACACCATTGCATTTTTTCTTGGGAGAAGTGGGCTAGGTAGATGCAGCCATCTCTGAGACCTGAGGAGGGTGAGGAGTGGGCAGAGGAGGATGCCTCAGGTGGTGTCAGGGGCTTGGGGGCGGGGGAGGTGGCTGGTGGCGGAGGCACTCTCGGATCCTCATGAACTCCAGCTGCTTGTCTTGGCTCCTGCTCCTTGTTTCTTCCTGCTGCTTCTTGGCAAAGAGAGAGGAAGAAGGCCAGGCATTTCCATGGACCCTTTACCACATGAGATGTTAACCGGGAGAGGGTAGGCTCTCATGGCATCACTTCACAGATGAGAAAATGGGCCCTCAAAGACTCGGTGACTTGCCTGAGATTCCACATTAGTACAGATCTACCTGGGATATTTCTGCTCTCTTTAAGTACCCAGATCCACCTACCACTCTGGGTTGAATGTCCACTCCCTAGACCCAGCCTCAGGTCATCCTGGAAGCTCCTACCTTCTGTTGACTCTGTTGCCGGCAATGAAGTACCTCCTGCAGAGGGGTGGGCTCAGGTCCAGGCCCAGCACCTGGTTGGCCTTGTCTCTCCTCTAGCACACGAAGGAGTTCAGGCTTGCTCTGCAGGCTCAGGCCCCTGGGAAGAGGGGGCATGGGAAGTTGGGAGTGGGATGAGCTCTGGTAATTGGTATTGGATGCCCCTTGGCTTGGTATCAAATTGGGCCCATTTCCTGGCCGGAGAGCCCCCTAGAAGTCCTACCATTTCTCCCCCTTGTACATGAGTGGGACCAAAGGGGAAGAATTTCCAACTGAAGCACAGCTACCCTCTGTGGCCCACCCTATGCCACCTCCCACCATCTGCCTATGTGGGGAGGGTCCTTGGTTCCTTTACTTCCTATGGGTCAGCAGCAGCTCCCTGTGCAGTGCTTGGTGGGTGTGACTGGGGTTGGGAGGCAGGCAACAGAGTCCACGGAAGGCAGTGGGTGTAGATATGGCCTCCCCCGTAGTCTCATCAGCTGGAAGGGAAAACGGACCAGGTCTTCCCAAACTTTTTCCACTCTTGATCCCTATGCGCTAATTTAAACTGTGGGTTGTGACCCTCCTATAGGGTTTTGTTTGACCCACAGTTCAGGAAGCACTAGTCTAAATGTTCCTAGCCTGAGGGAGGGGCAGAATGTAGTTTAACTTAGGTCCCTGGGGGCTTACTCCACTGTTAGGCAAGAGGGGAAGGATCCAATCTCTGCCCCGGAGAATCTCCAGTCTGGTTAAGAAATTGAACTTTTATGCCAGGCAAAGGTAGATTGGTACAGTGAGGCCTTTGGGCATGCCACTGGGAGCTTTATGGAGGTGGCACCTGAGCTGGGGCCTAGAAGAATTAGACAAGGGAAAGGCATTCTGGGCAAGAGGACATTTGGAGTGCAGCATAGGAGGCAGAGATGATGGAGACTGGCCCACTACTAGAAGGGCAAACTGGAACCCAGTGTGAGGTGTGGCTTTGAAGGGGAGTTGCAGCCATGCTATGGAGGGCCACATAGGCCTAGGTGGACCTTGCATTGTCTCCCTGGTAACAGAGAACGATTGACTTTTGACATTTCTGGCTCAGTAAAGCCACAGAACTTTTGAGCCCAAATGTGATAGTAGGGAGGTCACTCAGGATGTGCAGGATGGAGGGATGCGCAAGGGGAGACTCCAAGCGGGGAGATTGGCTAGGAGACTCTTCCAGTCATCCCACTGATAGGTGTGGAAGATAGAAAATGACTGAATGTCCATCTATTCCTTCCAAGTTTGGGAGGGTAAATGTGGTGCTCACCATGGGAGGAAGTTGGTGGGGTCTCAGTCGGCCCCTGGGAAGGTCTCAGTGAAGCCCAGACTTGGCCTTTTGCCCAGATCCACAGGGCCTGGGAGAAGCTGGGAAACTAAGGAAAGGGAGGTAAGATTTGGCTATAGATATCTGTCCCCTTCTTCTCCCCTCCTTTCCCCCACCTTCCCTTTCCCATGAGTCCAACACCCTTTGGCCTCCTCCATCCCAATAGCAGGCAGGGCTGAGCTCAGTTCCGAAGGTGGATGAAATGGGGTCAAGGCCAGAGGATGTGAGTGTCCAAGGGCTGGCCAATCTAATGTCAAGGTCTTCATCCTGGACCTCGGCCTCTCTGGCTGAATGAAGCCTATTTGGCTCACCTCAATGTGCTGCTAGGAGGAAGATTAGTGTCCACAAGGCTCCCTGGCGCGTGCGCGCACACACCCACACACACACACACACACACACACACACACACACACACACGCATACACCCACACACCCACACACACACCCCTTACACACACACACACACGCATACACCCACACACCCACACACACACCCCTTACACACATACACACACACACACACACACACACACACACACACACACACCCCTTCCTCTCAGTTTGGCTCCATGGAGCCTCCTTAATTAAGGAAGACATCTCTGCCCCCTCCCCTTGTCCCCCCACAGCCGCTGAGCACTACATTTTCCCTAAGGACTAGAGTTTTGTACATCTAACCTTACTAGGTCCTAATTTCTCTCCTTAACCTGGGGATAGGGAAGAGGCTGTTACCCAGTTGGAGGGAGGATAGGGACATCTAAGCACTTACCTGGTCCCCAGGGGGGATGCAATAGGCCTGTTTCCTCTAGGGCTCGAGGAATTTACTGCTTGCATCCTTGCTGCAGACTGAGGTGCATGGTGGGGAGAAGGCTGTATGAGCTTGGACTGCTGGGAATTCCTTTGTGGGGCTGGACAGCCAGCTTGTCTCACAGTCTTCTCCATTCTGGAAGAGCAAACATACAAGGTGGCCCCAGGAAAAAGAGAGGAGGCTGTCGACACCTGGGAGAAAGTGACTCCTGGCCACCTGGCAGTAACTGGAGCTGCCTCCAGGACCTTCCTCTGGGGATGGGGGGAGCCCACTCTCATCTCTGAAACTCTAGCTGGAAGCAAGTTTCCTGGATAAAAAGGCAAGCTTCCAAGCCTGGGCTTGGAGGAGGAGGAGGAGGATTCACTTGGTAGGAGCCCCACCCCCAGGCCCAGGCCAGGAATAACCAGTTCCAGGGATGGCCATAAACAACTGGAAATAAGCAGTTTGTCTTTGGGGTACTGAGGGTGTCCTTTCAAGGACATCTAGCCCCAAACTTCCAACCTTGGAATTGGAGAGAACTTCTTTTTCTATGCAGAACTCCTCTTAGCCTTCCTCTAGAACATCCTGCCAGGCTCTAGTGTGGCACTGCTGCTGCCTCCTTTAGCGACTCCATCTTCTTAGCTTTTGGGGACCACTTCCTGCTCCCCAGAACTTACTTTGTATTTATTTGGCATCTAAGACTTATTCGTGGATATGTTGGCTCCCCCAATAAACTGTCAGCTCCCAGGGGGAAAGGCAGCTCCATTTCTGGCTTAGCACACTTTGTACAGTGCCTGGCACATAGTAGGCACAGTAGAGTGCTGGGCCTGGAGTCAGAAAGACCTGAATTCAAATCTGACCTTAATAACTTCCTAGCTATGTGATTCTGGACAAGTCACTTTACCTTTGCCTCAGTTTCCCCAACTGTAAAATGAAGATTATAATAGAACCTACTTCCCAGAATCGTTGTGAGAATCAAATGAAGTTATATTTGTAGAGTATATTGCTATAAATGCTAGCTATCCTCAGCAGGGACTTCAAAGAAATCAGGGAAAAAAGATGTAAAGGAAGCAGAGACAATCATATAAGACCTTAAACTATAAGATGAGAGCATTGTTGAAGTGTGAAATGGATAATTTCAATTATTTTAAATTAAAATTTTCTGGCACAAATCAAATAATTGTAGTTAAAAATAGAAGGAATGCAGAAAACTGGGGGAAAAACTTTTGCAATCTCTCAGAGAGAATGTGATTGGGTTGGAATATTGCTGTGGTGTGGAAAATGATGAACTGGTTGATTTAAAAAATATATGGAAAGGCTTGGACATATGGAAGGAAGATACTATCCGCCTTTAGAGAAAGAGATAAAGGGAAATATGCATAATGGTGTTACCTATATGTCTATGAGTGTATATGTGTATATGTATATGTATATTTATAGAACTTTTTCTTCATTTTATTATATAATTATTATATAATTTTATTCAATTATTTATATGATATAAATTATTGTATAATTTCTTTATTTTTTTGGTAACTTTTAAAATTTATTTTAAACTTAAATACAAAATGGGAAAAGGAGAAAAAAATGACCACGTACAAAGCAGACCATAAATTTCCATTTCATAAAAATCTATATAATAAATATTACATTGTTTTCAAAGTTTTCCAGCTTTACTTTTCTTACCTGTAGGTTTTCTTTTGTTCTCTGCTGTGTACTTTTTACTTTATTTTTTCCCCTCTCCCCATCGCCCCCCCCCCACAAGTAGGCTACAATTAAATGTGGATACATACACATACACAACATATATACATATACATAGATATCTATAAACATACACATATACACTCTTACACATATATAGAAGACCATACCGTGCATATTTCCATTTGTAGCTTTCTCTGAAGGCGGATAGCCTTCCTTCATATGTCCAAGTCTTTCCGTGTTTTTTCCATGATCAACTAGCTCATCATTTTCTACACCAGAGCACTATTCCAACTCAATCAGCATTCTATCTGTGAGACTGTCTATGAAAGTTTTTTCCCCTAATTTTCTGCATTCCTTCTATTCTTGGCTAAATTTGTTTTATTTATGCCAAAACATTTTAATTTAAAATAATTGAAATCCATTTTGCACTTCAACAATTTTGCAATTCAACAACATTTTATAGTTTAAGGTCTGATCTGATACTGCTGTATCTGCTTCCTTTACATCTTTTCCCCCTGATTTCTTTGAAATTTCTGACCTTTTGTTCTTTCAAATGGAATTTGTTAGTCTTTTTCTTTTAACTCAGTAAGATACTTTTTAAAATAATTTAACTGGAATTGCATTGAATAAATAAATTAGGTAAAATTGTCACTTTTTTTTTATTATATTGGGTTTACCAACCCATGAACAATAAATATTACATCAGTTATGTAGATCTGACTTTATTTGCGTAAAAAGCATTTTGTATTTATGTTCTCAATATTTTTTTAAAAGGCTAAAAATTTATAAATTTATTTTTTCAAGGAACTTTCTTTAAAACATTTTAAAAAATTTTAAACTCAGTAACACCCACCACTCCCATCCCCAAATCACCACCAATAACAACACTAAGCATTTTCACATAAAAAAGCTGAATAGGAAAGGTTTGCACAAGATACTGCTGCAACATGGAACTTTTAATAGTGTTCTTCCCATCAGTATTTCCTTCTAGCTTCCCTTCTGTTCTTACTTGTACATTAAAAACGATTCAGTAACCCTCTTTCCTTTTCATTAGACAGACCTATCACTATACTCACACTAAGAAAAAAGGAAAACAAAATCAAAAGCATTGTAACCAATAAACATAGCATAGCAAGACAAATCTGCATATTGGCTGAACCTGGACATGCCTGCTATATTTTGTACCAGGATCCCATTGCCTTTTTGGAATGAGGTGGACAGCCAGGATAGACCTGGGGATTCAGGATGGGTCATTGCACTGATCAATTTTCAAGTCTCTAAAAAATGGTTTTTCTTAGTCAGAATCTTTTCTAAAAAATATTTATTAAATGCCTACTACGTGCCAACGCTGGGGGAAAAATGTCCCTGTCCTCAAGTTTACAACATATGGGTGAGGGTGGGGAAGCTTGGAGATGCAATATGATACAAATGAATGACATTTTTATAGCAGTTTCCACCCATTATCTTACTAGAATGCCACAGCATTGATTGGATAAATGACAATGAAAAGCACACATTACATGCTAAACTTACAAACAGAAAAGTGAGAGAGTTTCTGTCTTTGAGGACTTTAAACTGTAATAGGGGAGACAATTCATATAGAAGATTAGGGTTTAAGGGGCCACCACTTCATGATCTGGGAAGTCATTGGGTGAGTCCAAGAAGAGGCCCTCTATTGACACTCCCACTTGTTAAGAGGCAATGGTAGTGTTGATTTATTGTCCTCATTTTACAGATTGAAGCTCAGAGAGGGAGACTAATTTGCTTCTTGTGTTTTGTTATTATTATATAAAAATGCTATTGATTTTTGAAAAATTATTTTGTAGCCTGCAACTTTGCTGAAGCTATTGTCTCAATTAGTATTTTTGCTCTTTCCTTGAGGTTTTCCAAATAAACTATTGAATCATTAATAGCAGGGATAGTTTTATGTCCTCTTTACCTATCTTTATTCCTTTAATTCCTTTCTCTTGGAATGCTGTTCCTAGCATTTTTGGAACTATATCCAAGAATATGGGAAGAGGGGGCATAGTTGTTTCACTCATATTTAGTGGAAGAGGTGCTAGTGTATCCCCATTGCATATAATGACTGCTTTTGGCTTTAGATAGGTGCTTTTTATGTTTTAAAAAAGGGGTGAGGGTCTCTATGCTTATCTTTTGTAGGACTTTTAGCATAAAAGAGTGTTGTACTTTGTCAACAGTTTTTTCTGCGTCTATTGAAATGATCATGTGATTTTAGATGTTTTGGTTTTTAATGATTAATGATGATGATTCTTTCCTTAATGTAGAACCATTCCTGTATCCCCAGTATAAATTTTACATGATCATAATGAATGATTTCTTGGATAAATCACTGTAGTCTGTTTGACAGGATTTTGTTTAACATTTTGGAGGCCACGTTTATTAATGATATTGGCCTTGTTAGAGACGAACTTGACACGCAAAAAGGTATCAAGTAAAATTTACTAAAAACGGAGTGCAAAGGAGGGAAGTCCTTCTACGTTGCTCCTCCTAAAGAAATGGGTAACTTCCAGCATGACCACAGGAAGGACTAGGACCAGGTCAGGATGAGCAGGACCCTAAAAGAGTTCTGAACTTTGGATTTCCCAGGATACTGTCCCCTGGCCACGTGACTTCATGTTCTCCTCTGATAGGCTTTCCCTCAAACAACTTATTGAGCATGTGCAGTAGTTTTTTGACCTTCACCTCACTGTACTAGGACCCCCCACCCCCCACCTCATCAAGGAGAAGTGTGGAAATAAAACTTACTTCCTGTTTCTCACAGCCTAGAGTTTTACTTTTGTGTTTTCTTTACCCCTGGTTTAGGTATTAGAACTACATTTGTCTCCTTTTTAGGAGTCTGGTAGGGTTCTTTCTCAATTTTTGAGAATGATTTGTGAAGTATCAGTACCATCTATTCTTTAAAAGTTTGATAGAATTCTCTATCCAGGACCAGGAATTTTTTTCCTTTGGTAGTTCCTTCACAGCTAGATTCCCTTCCTTCCTTCCTTCCTCAAACCTTAAACCCAGCACACTCTGAAGCCCATACATTGCACAACAATGGGTCCCTGCCCAAACTTCACTTGAGGGCTTCAGAGTCATTATCAACAGTAACTCTTGCTCTTTCCCTCCCAGCTGCATTGACTTACTTTTTTTCTTTCTTTTGCTCATTAAAGGGGCCATTTCCTGTTCACTTCTTAAAAAGGCCTATTCATTGAATGGGTATTGCCTCACTCTAAGTGAGTACCTGAAAAGGCCAAGGTGTCCCAGTGCATCCTGCACCATCTCCAGTCATCCTGATGAATATCTGGTCACTGGATCCAGATGACCCAGGACGGGAAGTGAGGCTGGTAACCTTGCACAGCCCTCCCTCACTCAAAACAAAGTCAAGTGCAAGTCATGTCATCATTTCTCTGATGTCATGGTCTTCTTTGAAAATGGAGGATGAACACAGACAGATCTATTTACTTTTCTGAGTTATTTAAGATCTCCATCTGGTCTTCTGATAGTTTGAGTGTTTTATATTTTTGAAGATTCCTTTATTTCTTTTATGTTCTCAATTTTGTTAGCATATAACTATGCATGATATATTCTGTTTATTCTTTTGATTTCTTCTGGTCTTGCTATGATTTTACCTTGCTCATTTGCTATTTTATTGATTTGATTTTTCTACTCTCTTCTTTTTTATCGAATTAGCCAAGGAGCTTATCAATTTTATTAATCTTTTCAAAGAACTAGATTTTAGTTTTATTGATCATTTCTATGATTTTTTTTGTTTTCTATTTATCTATTTCTCCTCTAATTTTTAATACTTCCTCTTTTGTACTTATTTTAGGTTTATTTGTTGATTTTCTAATTTAAAAATATATATTCAGTTCATTGATTTTCTCTTTCTCTATATTGTTAATGTATTATTGTAAGGGTATGATTTTTCTCCTGAGGACTGTTTTAGCTGCTTCCCAGAAATTTCAGAATGTTGTTTCATTGTTATTTTCTTTTGCCATTGTTGTTTCTATGATTTTCTCTTTGGCTTAGTCATCATTTAAGATTTTATTGTTAAATAATTTGGGTCTGTACCTTTTGTTTGTGGCTTCTGAACCAATTTCTATTCTTATTTCATTCAAGGATGTATTGACTATTTCTGTCTTTTTTCATTTGTTTGCAATATTTCTGTTTCCTAAAACATGGTCAATTTTTGTAAAAATTCTATGTGATTATATAATGGGTATGATATTGCTTGCCTTCTCAATGAGTGGGGAAGCATAATGTTAATGGAATTATAAAATCTTCCCCACCTATTAATAGGCCTCAAGTGGAGCCCATTAAGGGAACCTTGCTTAGGGGAGGCTTGCTTGTAGGAAGGCTTCCACACCTTTTGGTACTAAGTTGATTAGGCACTGAATCACAAGGGTTGTGATGCCTTCTGACTCTGAGAAGTGTGTATATATACTCTGAGTTGGTATTTTGCTTTGGGGGTTTGGTTATGAGAAGGACTGTTTGATTTCCTGTTCGGAACTCTGAGTAGCCATATGTTCAGGGCACTCCCCCACCCCCAACTGCTCAGATGTAAAGGTTCTCTTGATCTGGTGGTGTATGTAAAGCAATATTGCTTTGATTCAGGCAGGCAGGTTGGTCTTTATGCTAATTTATTTGCTTGTATTTTCTCTGTGATTTTTCTGCTTGTATTTTCTCTGACATTCAGGGTGCTGACTTTTCCCTTGAACTAGTGAATGTAATTAAAGAAGATTGTTGACCCCTTAAAAGCTACTTTCCTTTAAGAGAAGCAGATCCAAGAACCTGTGCTAGCAGGTCATCCTGGGTGTGCCAGGCTGCTTGCTATTACAGGAAGGTACTGAAAAGAGGAAGACAACTTGACATTTAATAAAAACACAAATGTTTAAATTTAAAAAAAATTTCCCTATGTTATAGACAAATTTTTACTTTTTTGCAGCCTTATTTAGAATATGCCTCAAGTCTTTTAATTTTAGTTTCTCCAACAATTTGTTGTGTCCCATTATTTTCCCTTCTGTTAATCTTTCTGTTAGATTTGGGATAATGAAGTCTCCAGTCACTGTCTTATTATTGTCTGTCTTCTTATAGCACAGATAATATTTTCTTTATGATTATGGATGATAAGGCTTTTGGAGTGTGTGTATGTGTGTGTGTTTGCATGTACACACACTGATATTGGTTTGTTGTCTTGTCCATTGTTCCTTTCAGCAAAATGTAGTCTCCTTGTGTATCCCTTTTAAGTTTTCAAATGTTTTTGTTTTATCTGCTAGTATGATAGCAATTCCTGCTTTTTGTGATTCATTTGATGTATAACAAATTTTTTTCATCCCTTCAGTTTTATTTTGTGTATATCTTTATTTTTTAAAAATGTTTCTTGCAAGCAATGGATTGTTGGGTTCTGTTTTCTTATCCAATCCGTTACTTTTTATTTATTAATTTATTTATTTCTTTAATCCATTCACGTTAAAGTTATGAGTTAGGCTTACATTTTCCTCCATCTGTCTCTAAATTTCTTTTTTAACTTCTGATTTTCTTCCCTCTTCTGCTGTAAACACAATCATGTTCCTTTAGTTACTTTATTTTAATCTTTTCTTTAAGCTTCCCTGTTCCCACTGTCTTCTTTCATCTCTGATCCCCCCTTCATTTTTGTTACCCCTTTCCCTTTGAGCTTTCCTTTGTTCCTTTTTTTCCCCTCCTGCTTTTGCTCTGTCCATAATGCCCCCTTGTCCTCCTCTGTGACCTCTTCCAGGTTTCCACCTTCACTCTGTCTTCTTATGGCCATTGAGAAGCTCTCACTGGTCTTTCTGTCATCATTCTGCTGTTGCTATCCTTGACTGTGACTTCCTTCCCTCTTTTCCTCTTAGTCAAGTAGATTCTCCCTTCTTCCCCTCTCCTTCAGCTAGCCTTGTTCAATAGTTTTTAAAATTTCTTTTTTTGTGTGCCCCTTTCCAGAACGGATTTCTCTCATTCTCTTCATTATCCATGTTCTCTTTTTGTTTACTCTTAGTCCTCATACTCTGATTCCTGAACCCTGTAATCACATGGTCTCTCTTTTTTCTCCGTATTCTTTGTGCAATCAAAGCTGCCAAGTAATCGTTCTGGGTTCTGCCCTCTAGGTACTTGCTGCCCCTGCCTTGTAGGGCTTACTCTGTGGATTCCTCTTTTCCACTGTCCCTCCCTCTCAGAACAGTGGCAATTATTGCAGGTGCCAGAGAGGACACTGGCCCACAGTAGGACCCCACCTTCACCACTGATCTAGACCCTCACCTCTTAACTTTTTTCCCCTTTTCTACATCTCCTCCGTGAGTTTATGCTGTCTCACTCCTCCAGGTGTCAGTTGTCCCTGGGGGTTCCTAACTTCCCCCTTCCAGAAACAGTAGACTTCTCAGGCACCAAGTCCCCTAAGCCTCATCCAGTGTAAGGTTATCATCTCCCTTCACCCATAGGAGCACTCATCAGTGGAACCCTTCCCCCCTCCAAAGTATGGCCTCCTTCCTTTCCCCCAATCTTCAGTCCCTTTCAGAGACCATAGAGGTCATCTTCCCCTCATTGTTAGCCCTTAATTTGACTCTGGTACATCACTCTCTTCTCTCTGTTTCACTTTTTTCCTCCCTCTCTTTTTGTGTACTCTCCTATATGGTACTGGAGTCCCACAAAAGAAGCATTCACACGTAGGTAAGGTGTCCCTAGGCTCTGTCCATAATGCCCCCTGTTCTCCTCTTCTCTGTGACCTCTTCCAGATTTCCACCTTCACTCCATCTTCTTGTGGCCTTTGAGAAGCTCTCAGTGGTCTTTCTGTCATCACTCTGCTGTTGCTATCTTTGACTGACATTTATTCACTCCTCCTGCATTTCTGTTTTGGGGGCTGCTTGAGAAGCAAAGAGTCTCTTCAGGTCTGGTTTTCTTTCTAAAAATGTTTCCAATTCGTTTCTATCATTTAACGTCATTGAATGCAGGATAGGTCACTGTCGGCTGCGTCCTGAACTCCAGTGTTCTTTGGAACACGGTACCCTTCCCCCTTCCCTTTTCTAGCTATTCTTATTTTATTTTACTGTCCCCTCCTTTGGATTTGAAGGTCTTTCTCCTGATTGCTTGTAGAACTTGTTTCTGAATTGAATTGCTAAATTGAACCACTGTGTGTCTTACAGTTGGCAGCCTTGAGTTTTCTTCTTTTTTTCTGGAGGCGATCTGTGACTTCTTTCAACGGGGATTTCATTTTCTACATTCAGAATCTCTGGGCCATTCTATTCTATTATTTCCTGCCTTATGATCTTAAGGTTTTTTGACTTGTGTTCTTCTGGGAGATCTATGACCCATAGGTTGTCTCTATGTATCCTGTATCTGAGATACTTTTTACTTGGCATAGTGAGCATATTTCCTTTTCATGTTCTTGCTTTTTTCTTCTCACTTCTGTGTGGGCATTACTTCACTCTTAGTGGGCACCTGAATAGGCCAAGATCTCCCATTACATCCTGGGTCATCTCCAGTCATCCTGATGAATATCTGATCACTGGATTCAGATGACTGAAGGAGAAGTGAGGCTGGTGACCTGCACAGCCCTCCCTCACTCAAAGCAAAGTCAAGTGCAAGTCATTTCTTCATTTCTCTGATGGCATGGTCTTCTTTGAAAATGAAGGATGAACACAGACATTTCTGTGTACTTGCATTCTCAGTCTCTTGTTCTTTCTCTTGTTTCTTTGATGAAACTTGACATGGCAGATTCAAATTTTTCTGTTCTGTCCATTATTTTTGCTGTGCAGACCATAAATTCTGCTCTCATAATTCTCATTTCTCTCTTAAACCACCCAGGAACAGCATGTTGTAGTTGCACATTCCCCTCAAATTCCACTGAATCCTCAATCTCATCAAGTGTTGGATCATTTCCTTTGTTTTGCAATATTTATTCATAGATGTCTGAACTTGTTTACCAGATCTGGAGGCCATATTTCCTGTTTTTCCTGCTGATTTATCTGCTTATGTTCAAGGTCTTTGAGATTTTTTTCTTTCTAAAATCTCCCCACTCCCAATTCATCAGGTTTGCAACCTTGGAGTCATTCTGCACTCCTCACTATTTCTCAATTCCCCTACCTTTGCTTCATATCCAAGCCTATCCAAATCACATCTACCTCATTTCTTGAATATGTCCCTTTCTCTCCTCTGCCACCCCCACCCCCTCAGGCTCTCATCTCCTTATACCTGGACTACTGCAATAGTCTGCTGGTGGATCTGCCTGCCTCATCTTTCCTCACCCCAATCCATCCTACATTTAGCCCACCAAAGTGATTTTCCTAAAATGCATGTCTGATTATGTATCCCCACCTCACATACACTGAATAAGTTACAATGACTCCCTGTCACCTCCAGAATCAAATACAAAATGCTGTTTGGTATTCAAAACCCTTCATAGCCTAGCCTCCTCCCACCTTTCCAGGTGAGACTGACCTTCTGGTTCTTTAATAAATAGACACTCCTTATCAGCTCTGGCCATTCTCTCTGGCCATCTCTCATGCCTGGAATGTTCACCCTCCTTTGCTCCAGCTACTGACTTCTCAACTAAAATCCCATCTTTACAGGAAGCCTTTTCCAACCTCTCAATTTTAGTGTCTTCCCTCTTTTAATTATTTCCTTTCTATCACATATATAGCTTGCTTTGTATATATTTGTTTATATCTTGTCTCCCTCATTAAGTTGTGAGCCCTTCAGGGCAGAGGTTGTCTTTTGCCTCTTTTTGTATTCAACAAAGTCAAGTGCAAATCATGTCATCATTTCTCTGATGGCATGGTCTTCTTTGTCAAGGAAGGATGAACACAATCCCCAGTACTTAGCACTTAGTAAATGTTTATTAATTAATTGATCAATTGCCTTCCTGTCCTCATTGAAGTTTTGTAGGCATGACCCCCAAGCCAAGTTGATTAGAGTCATCTAGAAGGCTATACACAAAAATGCAATGAACACTTGTCATATAGTTAGACTGCTTGCCATTTTCAAAAAGAACATGATGGCAGCCCAAAGCCAAAGAATTAATTCCAACTCTAGAACAGAGTGAGACAGTGGCAGCTAGTGACACTGTCTGCACTGGAAGCTGAATACAAACTAGATATCCTGGTAAAAGGATGAAACGAAAAGATATCCAGCATGAGTTCCACAATGAGGGGACAACATGAGGGCCCCATAAAGGGGAATAAAGCACTTTCCGGAGCTATGTGTTACCATTTCCACATGTTCTTCCAAATCCTGAGCCCACTTTCCCCTGAACTCTGTATTTATTTATGGGAAAATGTACCTCTGGTATCTACTGCCTTAATAAATTTTGTTGTTCAGTAGTGTCTGAATCTTCATGACCCCATTTGAGGTTTTTGTAATAGAGATATTGGAGTGGTTTGCCATTTCCTTCTCTGGTTCCTTTTACAGATGAGGAAACTGAGGCAAATAGGGTTAAGTGACTTGCCCAAGGTTACACAGTTAGTAAGTACCTATTTCTAAATATTAATTCTACCTGTCTAATTCCTATTAACTGATAATTATTGGAGAAAAAAGCCACCATACCAGTGAGATCTCATGAGCTAGTTCTGCAGCACTTCTTAAACTGTGGGTGGTGACTTTTTATCATGACCCACAGTTTAAGAAGCTCTGCCTTGAGTAGAAAAAGTTTAAGAAGTCCTGAGCTAGAGCATTCTAAATGATCCGCCCCCCAGTCCCTCAGGGCCCCCTGGAACCTTGAGGGGAAAAAAATCATACTTGTCCTTTGGGGACACAGCCTGCCAGTTTGAGTGTTAGTTCAATACCTGTTATTCCCTCTTTGGCTTTAGAGAATTTATTTTCAATGAAAAATCCTGACTTCAGTCACAATAACTCCAGTTAGGAAAATTCCCAACCCCTAGTTAGGGTTAGGTTGAACTCTGCCTAATCTTTTGTATTTATCTATCTTTCCTTGATCCTTGGTCTCTTTGGAATTGAGGTAACCAAAGCAGCAGATTTCATCATGATTGCTGTTGATAGACAGGTCAGGAGAGAGACAGGAGGGGAGTTGAAGGAAGAACAGAGAACTTCTCTTGGAATTTCCTTCAGCTTAGTTTCTCCTCTCCGGGTGTAGGGTGTGTTCAGGGAGGACCAGAAACTTTGGTATAATGGCTGCTGAGTTCTTTTTCAGGGCCTCCTTCCATCTTTGGTGTCCACCTGTTCCACCCAACTCTCACCTACGGCTCCAAGAAGCTGCAGCATGCATAGTGGCCATATCCCAGTAAACCATTTTGGCAGATGGGCCAAACCATGTTGAGGATAACCAAGGGGTCTCAAACACATTGATGAGGTAGGGGGTTGTCTACCCCAAGCATGTGAAAACTTTCCCTGGTGGAATGGGTGGATGAGAACAATTTGATAAAATGACCATGAAGGCAACTGAAGCAGACCATATGGAGAGCTTGGTTAGGCATTGAAGACACCAAGGTCATTCACTGCATCCTGAGCCATTGCCAGTTATCTTGATTCTGTCCTGCCATTGCACTATGATGACTCTGGAGGAGAGAGTGAGGCTGATGACTTTGTGCAACTCAGCCTCAATTAAATCCATTTTACACAGCAATCAAAAGACGTCACCCACACCATTTTACTATTATACCTCAAGGTCCTGGGCAACAGACAAGTGATGAAGCAGCAGGTGTGGATACACTGGGAGCTGTAGTCAATACCCTGCACACAGGCCATAGGGTCATTTCTCACTGGAAGCAGCAGTGGGACTTGGCAGTCCCTTGGGAGTCTGAGAAGCCTTTTAAGGATCACACTGTTCACCTCCTGGTGTGAGGAAGGGGGCTAGTGAGGAAAGGTGCCCTAAACATTGTCAGTTTACCCAACCCTGTCCTGATTACTGTGACAGGGGGGAAATGCCATTCTGCAGTTGAAACTCAAAAAAAGATATAAAATGTACAAAAACATCTGCAAAGATGATTCCACTCACCATTGGCACATGTGATGTATGCACACTTATAGACAACACAAAATCCAGTAGACCTGAAAGACAAACTGCTCTTGTTGCAAGAGAACTCAATAGGTATTGAAACAAAATAGCCATACTGAGTGAAACAAGACTGGCAAATGAAGGGCAGCTTACTGAAGTTGGAGCTGGATACACATTTTTCTGGAGTGGCCACAGTGAAGGGTAGCTCCGTGAAGCTGGCATAGGTTTTGCTATCAAAACTAATCTAGTCAGCAAGCTGGCATGCCTGCTAAAAAGAGTGAATGGCAAGCTCATGACAATGCAATTGCCACTTTCAGGAAAATGTCACGCCACCATCATCAGTGCCTATGCTCCCACTGTGACGAACTCTGATGAGGTCAAAGAAAAATTTTAGGAAGACTTAGAGACCCTTATCATCAATGTACAAAAAGAGGAGGAGCTTATAATTCTAGTTGACTTCAATGCTAGAGTAGGTTCAGACTATCAGACTTGGTAGGGAGTCCTAGGGAGCAATGGATTTGGAAACAGCAACATCAATGGTTATTTACTGCTGAAGACTTGTGTATCGCATGACCTTCTCATCACCAACACTGTTTTCTGTTTTCCTAAACACAATTAAAACTTCATGGATACATCCTCGAAGCAAAGATTGACATCTAATAGACTATGTGATTGTAAGGAGAAGAAACAGACAAGATGTGAGAGTGACAAAGGCAATGTGTAGTGCAGAATGCTGGACTGATCATAAGCTTATCCTTTCCAAGCTAAATATTCGCATTCATCCAAAGTGCTGTCCCCAAGGCAAATTGCCTACCAGAAGAATTAAAGTCAGCAAATTAGAACTCTTCTCTGAGTTTGAACAGTGTGTTGCTAACTTGGAGGGAAAGTTGAGCCAACACACAGTTGGCAACAATGGAACAGAAAAGGAGTGGGCAGCATTTAGAGATTTAGTATACAGCACTGTATTTGCTCATCTGGGTCAGAACACTCACAAACACTAAGACTAGTTTGATGAAAATGGTGGGGAAATCCAGAAGCTGCTAAATGAAAAATGAGAACTCCACAGGATATACCTGCAGGATAGTCCATCCACTCTAAGAAGGCAGCATTTAATTCCATGAAAAACAAAGCACAAGCAAAGCTTAGAGAGATGCAGGACTCCTGGCTCAGTAAGAAAGCAGATAAAATTCAGTTTTATACTGTTATTACCAATCCAAAGATATTTTATGATTTCCTGAAAGCTATTTATGGATCAAAAACCTATGGTGCATCACAACTACTCAGTGCTGATGGAGCCACATTGATTAGTGATAAGGACATGATCCTATAGAGATGGACTGAACCCTTCCATAGTGTTTTCAACAGACCATCATCCATCAATGCTGAGGCCATTGACCATTTACCTCAGGTTGAAGTCAATCCCTCCTTAGCTAAACTTCCAATTGAAGAAGAGTTTTTGAGAGCCATTGGACTCCTTTCATGTGACAAAGCACTTGGTACTGATTCTACTCCAGGTGAGGTTTATAAGGTATGGGGACCATTGGTCATACAAAAGCTGACTGAAATTTTCCAGGTTATATGGCAAGAGGAGGTTATCCCCCAGGAGTTCAAGGATGCTTCCATTGTCCATCTCTATAAAGGTCCTGTGACAAACACAAGGGGAATGTCTTTCTTAGTCGTTGCTGGCAAGATTCTTGCTAGAATCCTCTTTAATAGGCTGATCCTTCACCTGGAAGATGGTCATCTACCTAGGAACCAGTGTGTCTTCAAAAAGGGTAGAGGAAAAGTTGATATGGTGTTTTCTGCCTGAGGACTCCAGCAAAACTGCTAGGAGCAGAACAGAAGTCTGTACACAACATTTGTAGATCTGACCAAGGGCTTTGACACTGTTAGTTGTGAGGGCTTATGGAAAATAGTGTTAAAATTTGGTTGCCCAGAGAAGTTCATCAGTATTGTACATCAATTTCATGATTGTATGCTTGCCCAGGTTCTGACTAGTGGACAATGTTCTCTTGCCTTCCCAGTCACCAATGGAGTGAAATAGGGCTGTGTACTTGCTCCCATGCTTTTTAGCATGATGTTTTCAGCCACATTGTCAAATGCTTTCAATGAGGATGCACACGGTATCAGTCAGCTGCCATAGTGATGAAAAATTCTTCAATTTGAAAAGCCAAGACCAAAGTGGAAGGAGTGTTGGAGCATGATCTTCTGTTTGCAGATGATTATGCACTCAATGCAGCCTCTGAAGCTGAGATGCAACAAAGTATGAATCAATTCTCTGCTGCCTGTGGTAATTTTGGCCTATTAATTAACACCAAGAAAACACAGGTGCTTCTTCAGCTACTACCGCACCATCCATATGTGGAACCATTGGTTACAACAAATGGAGAAGTTTTGAATGCTGTGGATAAGTTCATTTACCTTGGTAGTGTACTTTCCAGGGATGTACACATTGACAATGATGTTGATGCACACATTGCCAGAGCTAGTTCAGTGGGAGGCTGTGAAGAAAAGTTTGGGAGAGAAGAGGTATTAGACTAACTGCCAAACTGAAGGTCTACAGAGCCATTGGATTGACCACATTGTCGTATGCCTATGAAACATGGACAATCTACCAGTGCCATGCCAGAAAATGGAATCGCTTCCATTTGAACTGTCTCAGGAATATTCTGAGGATCACATGGCAGGATAAGGTACCAGGCACTGAGGTCCTTGGTTGAAGTAAGCTGCCAAGTATTCAAACTATGCTTCAGAGAGTGCAACTCCTAAAGGCTGGCCATGTTGTTCGAATGTCAAACGAATGCTTGCCAAAAAGACTATTTTGTGGAGAACTTGCGTGGGGCAGGCGATCACATGATGGTCAGAAGAAGTGACACAAGGATACTCTCAAGGTCTCTCTCAAGAACTTTGTATCTGACTGCGCAACATGGGAAACACTGGCATAGGACCTTTCAGCATGGCATGCCCACATAAGAAAAGGTGCTGTGCTCTATGAGCAAAGCAGAATTGAGACAGCACAAAGTAAATGTAGGATGCACAAATTTGGAGTATCTACCCCAATGCTCACATGCACTATCTGTGCCCAACCTGTGGCAGAGCATTTTGAGCTCATATTGGTCTGATCAGCCATGGTGGAATATATTGAAACTTGAGTTTATCATAGTGATATCGTTTTGGTCCTCTTTGGTTGTCCTGAAAGACAACAACCAACCAATCAGTTTCTCCTCCCATAGTGCCAATGTGGCTCTTCTTTGCCACTGCTCTGTCCTTGCTCCTCCCTCTGACTCCAGACAAACAGAAGGTCTTTTCCCTCTTCACTCCACACCCCCCCCCCCCCCACCAAGTCAGAGGCCAGGTTCCGAAGGGTTTTAAAAGTCAACCAGACCATTTTATGTTTGATCCTTGAGGTAAGAGTAAGATACTAGAGTTTACTGAATTGGGGAATGTGCTTGAGAAAGATCCCCTCGACAGCTGTGAGTGGATGGACTAGAATAGGGAGAGACTTAAAGCAGACAGACTGCCTCCCCCCTCCCAGCAGCTATGGCAATAGTTCAGATGTGAGGCAATGAGGGCTTGCATCGGGAGGGCAGCAGTGTCGGGGGCAGGGAGAAGGGGAGTATTCAGTAGATAGTATGAAGGTCAAATTGACAGGACTTGGCTAGATATTAGATACATGGGATGAGAAAGAGTGTGATATGGAGGATTATGCCTAGGATATGAGTCTGGGTGACTGGGAGGGTGGTAGCAGTGGGGGATTTGGAAGGTATGTGTGTGGGAGGGATGATTTGGGGGAGAGATAGGTTCAGTTTGGACATTTTGAGTTTAAGATCCGGTTTGAGATGTCTGAACAGCAAGTGGAGATGAGAGACTGGAGGACAGGATAGAGATTAGGACTAGATAAACAGATCTGAAAAACATCTTTATAGAGATGATCATTGAATCCATGGGAGATGGAGAGACAGAGAAAGGAAATAGAATAGAGAAGAGCCTTGGCGGATGCTCACAATTAGTAGATGTGAGCTGGATGAAGATCCAGTAAGGGAGACTGAGACTAAGACAGGAAGGAAAAGTGTTAAGAAAACTTCCTGGAGAAAGAAAAGAAAAAAACCTACAGGAAGAGGATATCAAGGAGAAGAGGGGATCAACAGTGTCAAAGGCTGCAGAGCAAGAAGGCTGAGGACTGAGAAAAGGCCATCAGATTTGGCAAATCGTGGTCACTTTGGAGACAGCAACTTCAGTTGGACAATAATGTCAGAAGCTGACCTTAGGAGGTTCAGAAGCAAGTGAGAGAAGAGGAAGTAAGGCACGTATTGTCGATGGCCTTCTCAAGGATTTTAGCAAGGAAGGGGAAGAGAAATGTATGATGACAGTTAGCAGGGATGTAAGTTATCAAGTAAGAAGGGTTTTGTTTTTGTTTTTTGTTTTAAGGATAGAGGAGACACTGGCAGGTGTGTTGGTAGTTGGGAAGCAGCTAGTGACAGGGAAAGATTGAAGATAAGTGAGAGGAGAGATGACAAGGGGTCAATGTGCTGGAAAGGAGAGAATGCAATGGAATCGATTACTCCTGCAGGTAGGGTGTGCAGGCTTTGGCAAGGAGAAAGGCCATCTCTTTGGGTGAGACACGAGTCAATGAGAAGGTAGTAGTGGAACTCATCTAAGTAATGGGAGTGGAGGAGGAGGGGAGAAGAGAGAGCCTGCAAATAGCTTCCAGTTTTTCAGTGAAATATGAATTAAGGTTCCCAGCTGAGAGCATGGGGGAGGATAAACAATGGGAGGTTTGAGGAGGGAAGAGAATGTTTGGAAAACCCTCTGTGGAGAGTGAGACAGTGAATCTGTTAGGGAAATGTAATGAATTGCTTTGCTGCATTGAGGGCCTAGTTGTGTTTCTGTAGCATAAATTTATAGTAGACAAGTTGTGAATTTCTGTAGGCAGTGGGTCCCTAGCATTTCAGTCAATAGCAATGGAAGTGACAAAGTCACCATGGGGAATGCTAAGGCAAAAGTCACCATTACCTCTAGCTCCTCATCCCCATTTTGGTTCCCCACTACCTCATTGCCCCCCACTTCTGACTCTCTTCCTTTGTTCTCTAGCCTTACCATTCCAGGACAATGCATGGGAAGCCAAGAAGGAGCTCTGGTCTGAGACCCTTCACTCATATTCCCTCTGGAAATCCCCCAATAATCCCTTGTTTACTTCAGCCCACTTTGGCAGTTGCTACTCATTCTGTTGTACACATTGCCTAAGGGGCTGGGGGGGTGGAGGGATACTCAATAACATTAAGAAATTATGTTTTTTCCTCTAGATTTCTCTGTTGTAGTGAAAATTTGTTTCCCCCATCTGTAAATAATGCTACCCTGATAAACTTGTTTCTGTAGAATCGTGTGTTATACTCATATCCAGAAGGCTGATGCCAATATGGCCACCAGGCAAGTACTCCTAGCCTTTGAAGTATGGAGTGGATGAGACTGAGAGAGAGAGAGAGATAGCGGAGGGACCAAAGGTTACATATCCCAGGCTGCTCAGAGCAGGAGACACAAAAATAGGCAGGCCTGGGTTATGCAAAAATAGGACTTGTGCAGATGCACTCCCCCTGGTAGCAATGGATAGCAAAAATAGATCTGAAACATTTAAATTTAAATCTTTGAGATTGTCATGGGACATCCTTTGCCTATTTCAGGGTAACTTGTTAGCTAGGATTTTTAATAACTAACATTTCTATAGCACAGGTCCTGGGAGGTAGGTGATGTTATTATCTCTATTTTACAAATGAGGAAACTGAGATAAGCAGAGGTTAGTTCTCCATCTTACCTAGAAATTCTCTTTATACTTATCAAAGGGACAAAGAAGTTTAAATAGTTTTTTACCCTGACCAATCCTACACCATCATATCTCATCAGCTCTGTTACATCCCAAAACATCCCCACTATGGACATGCTGAAGTCAAAGATCAATAGGAAAAATATATTCAAACAATTAACACCTTCCCACTAGCTACAGTCCTAATGTACATACCTCTGTCAGGAGGTATATTGTGTTCTTCATCACTGGTCCTCTGGAACTATGGGTAGGCATTACTTTGCCCAGAGTTCTTAAGTCTTTCAAAATTGTTTTTCTTTTCCTTATTGTTGTTATGGTATAAATTGTCTTGGTGCTGCTCACTGGACTCTGTATCAGTTCTAAGTAGACTTCCTAAGCTTCTTTGAAACCATCCCTTTTATGATACCTTATGGTACAATAATATGCTGTTATGTTAATATGCCATAATTGGTTTAGCCATTACCCTATTGGTGGGGCCTCTCTTTGTTTCCAGCTCTTTGTCATCACAAAAAGAGTTGCTATAATTATTTTTGTATATATC
>CM053775.1:46173661-46192928 GCA_028658325.1 Potorous gilbertii
GGATTCTCCCGGGACTCTCCTCAGAGTCTCTCTTCTGCAGCTGATGGAGTGGAAAAATATATCCATATATCTTTTAGATAATTACCAGGTCCCACAGCAGAAGAACATATATTGTTAAATTGAAAGCAGATGAAAAAGAATAAAAAAAATTTGTGAAGTTAATTAATCGTTGCTTTCATTTGAGAACAGAAGGCAGGGAGCATGCACCTTCTCTGTCCGAGGCACTGGGCTAAACTCTGGGGAGCCAAGGGCAAAGCTCAAACAGTTCCTGCCCTCAAGGAGTTTCCTTTCAGCCCCTGTTGGCATCTGGCAGATGGAGAAAGGCGCTCTAGCGGTGATCCAGCATGCCCAGCGGCACCTCTCTGTTCATTCCCCAGAAAGAGTGATAGAGACTTCTAGGCTTTCCCCAATGCAACACACACACACACACACACACACACACACACACACACACACACACAGAACAGGGGTGAGGGAGAGGAAGGGGAGCAGCAAAGATCCAAAGGGCACAGAAGAGGAACAAAGAAGGGAAGGGGAATTGGTGTGCTGTCCAGGTTTCACACAGCAGCAAAACGGGGTGGGGAAGGGGCTCAAACCCTGTCTTGGGAGAATTTGACCTGGATGGGAGTGAAAAGGGCTGTTTAGAAGCCTGAGGATTTCCTGCGCACTGGAGGTTTTCAAGCAGGTGGGACACATGGTTCATGCTTGTAGCCCATTTACTTTTAAGCCAGAGACATTACTTACACGCTGTCCTCAGTTACTAAACATTTAAAGCTCTCCACACGTGCAATCCAACTTTCTTAGTCAGGAAGCGACATGAACCACAGCAGTGTCTCTGAAGGAGCCAGCAACCTGCTTCCTAGGAGGCAGAGTAAGTAACTTATCTACTATTAGTCACAGCATGGTGCCCTCTCCCCAGACAGGGACCATGTGTCTCCCTCTGATGTGGGGTCCAGCTAGTGTCCCTAGCTCTGCACTGCCCATGGGCAAACACTGACTGCTCACGGTTCTTTGACTCAGACTTTCATGCCATAGGGAGGCATGAAAGGATTTTGCCACCAGCAGGTGTATGAACCAGGAAGATGAGTCTTTCAGTGGCATGAAAGGTGCGTGGAGTGGGGGAGACGATGGGCTCGTGCAGTAGTCCGTGGGGAGCGCACTGAGAAGAGGCACAGTCACAGCAGGAGTAGAGAGGAGGAGACACATGCAAGATGTCTATCTAACTGGAATCAATCAGAGAGTGGCCTCTTTCAATAGTTGGAAAAGTGTGAAAGTGTTTACAATCTGGTATTGATTTGTGTGATTGCCTGCTGGTTGATTGAGCCAGGTGATTCAAGCCATGCCCCAGATGCAGCTCTCGGAAATGGGGAATCAAGTGCTGCTGGAATCGCAAGTGGGTTTACAATAAGGCGGCAGATGAATTGGGCGAGCTGGTCAGTGACTTACACTTGGCCTTTCCTAAATAAGGTCCTGGCGACACTCGCCTCCCTTTCTGTGGAGGGTTGAGCTGGCTTTTATTAAAGAGAGTTTAAGGACATGGGCAAAGAGTTGGCATGGTCCTAGTGGCAACTGGTCATTCCATCGTCACGGAACAACATCACCTCCAAATGATTCCATTGTTTCAGGACGTTTTTTTTATTCAATAGAAAAGAGAAGAAGTCATTTCCCCCTTGTTATCTTTCCAGCTTCTCTTATCACCTCAGCCAGGTCAGAGGTGTCTTCAGATTTTGAGCAAAGAAAGCAGACTGAGTCCCTAAAGCCAGGAGTTAGTTCATGTTATCATTAGTGCTTGGTGGCTCAAAAAAACCAATTTAAGTGCTAACTGCTACTGAATGTGATAATAAGATCTTGTCCACCAACTTGGGGCAAATGTTTGCTTGTGACAGTTTTCCTTGTTGTTAGGTTGTTGTATTTCGGATTCTTTCTGACGTCTCCACTCTAATCCTTCTTGCTCAGTGATAGTCCAGAAATTGTTAACCTATTCGGATGGCTGCATTAACAAAATGGATAGGTATTGTTCGAGTAATAGCACTTAAGGACAAAAAAGAGTCATTTTGAATTCAAAGCTTGTTTTTAATGTGAAAGCATTACCTTTAGTTCAGCAACCAAGTATGGCTGCAGACTACCCTATCCAACGGGGTACAGCTGTGCAGGGAGGCACAGCAATAGGGCAAAGGTAGGAAAGATAACCCAACAAGACTCCAAAAAGAGTCCCAATGAGACAGATGTGACTGGAAATGAGAGAAGCAAAAGCAGGGACATTCGGATGTGGCAGTGGCTAGAGTCCTGGGCCTGCAGTCAGGAAGACTCATCTTGCTGGACTTAAACTGGGCCTCAGATACTTCCTAGCTGTGTGCCCTGGGCAAGTCACTTCACCTTGTTTGCCTCTGTTTCCTCATCTGTACAATCAGCTAGAGAGCAAAATGGGAAACCATGCCAGTATCTTTGCACGTGTTCCTTTGGATGTCTGCTGGACTTCCCATAATATGGAATGCTGTTGCCTGCTGACACTTGCTGGTTAAAAATTGACAGTGGAGTTGACTTTGTGTGTGTGTGTGTGTATTGCAAAAAGGAAGTAATCACTATGACTTTAATTCTGGCAGACAACAGATGAAAGATGTAGGAGTGGTTTTAGAAAATTTTCTTCTTTTCCTTCCTCATGCTACCCCCGCCCTCTTCTATTTTATGTGACCACTCCCCCCACACTCCCAAGTTGTCCAGAGGATACTGTCACCCTCTTGGGTCATTGTAGCACCCCCAGGGGTAGACTCACCATCTTAGGGAAGGGGATCTATGGTCTCATTCCTGACATTGAGGAAGCCCCTCAACCTCCTGGGTCCTCAGTTTCCTCCCCTGTAAATGGAGGCAGCTTTGCTAGATGACCTTCATCATCCAGCCCTAACTCCATCTCACCCATGCTGGGGCAGAGTAGCTCTTCCCCCTGTCTCTCCATGCCCTTACCTTCCTGGGGGTACCTGTCTTTCGCGCCCCACTCCTCCCCACTCTCTGCCCTTTTCTGGACCCTTGTCTGCATCCTTTGTCCCTCCTTTCTGTGCTTGGGAGTCTAGAAGGCTAGGTGTCTCTCAGGCAGTCCTGAGAGAAGAAGGCCTTGTTTCTCACCCATTCCTCCTCTGGGGGAGTGTGGGACGGGCAGCATCCTGATAGTTCTCATTTTGATTCCTCCATATCTGAGTGGAAGGTCAATGCCCAAAGGTCTGGGGAGCCTGGCCCAGGTAGGTCTAGTTGCTCATCCTTTTCCATCCTTCTTGTGGAGAGGAGAGGGGCAGGGGTCTGGGGAAGGGGCAGAGCCCTGGAAAGAGCCTCAGGGAAACTGAAGGCAATATGACTGTGTTTCATCTGAGGACTCAGTTCCACCTAGCCCCTTGGCCACCCGGGGAATGTCCAGGGCAGGTGTCTACAGGGCATTCAGTAGAGGCCATGTGATGTCACAGGATGGATGTCATTTGCAGATTGTCTATGATGAACTGACACAAAAAGAATGCATACTTGATGAAGGGGCCAAAGATTATGAGATCAGATTGTGACTGTGGAGGCCCAGGAGAGGTAGGTGAGGGACAGGGATTTGAATGCAAAGTGCCTAGAACAGCGCCAGCCCCATGCTTGGTGCCTAATGCAGCAGGTGCACCCAGGGTGTTTCCCAGTCATCCCAGGGAACTGGCATACAGGCTGGACAGACTGGCTCCTGGGCTCCTCTCTAGAGGTGCAGGATCTGGGTTGAAATTTGTCATCTGTGAGCAAGGGCCAGTCCTTCCCCTCCCTGGGTCTCAGTGTCCTCCACAGTGGGTGCTGTTTGTCCTCCCTTCTGGAAGAGGACCAGGACAGCAGGGAGGTGACACCAGGACTTGCAAGGGAATTGGATTTAAGTGAGGGAGGGCTGGGCAAGGTCCCCAGCCTCTCTTCTCCCCAGAGCCATCTGGGTCCAGTGGGGAGAGGTGGACCAGGAAGACTGCAGATGGTCCCCACACTGCAGGATACACAGCGGGAACCCTATGAATGTCTGAGATGCTTACTCTAATCCAAGCTGAGCTCCCCCAGAAGACCCCTTCCCCCAGCTATCCCAAAATCTCCTTTCTTCATCCCTGCTGGTCCCCTTTCCTTGCCCCCAGACCATCCATGGAGAGGACGGCTTTGTCTACTCCATCCCTGCTCTCAATGGCGTCCTTCCCCATTGGAGGGTCAGCCCTTAAAGGTCAAGGCTGTCTTTGCCTCTGTTGTTATCTGCTGCCCAGCTCCTGGCACACACTCAGGAGCTGCTTTGAGGTTTGTTGACCAACTGCCTGATCCCAAAGCACTGGTCTGGCCCCAGTTGGACGTTGGTCAATGCTACTCGCTGATCAGTGTATTGACTGGCTTCCTGCTCTGCTCCCCAATGGCCCCCTTCCTTCGCAGTTCCCACTCTTTCCTGGAAGGAACCCTGGGGCAAACACCAACTGGGATTACAGTTTAGGGCTGGACACGAACTCTGCACTTCCTTCCCTGACCCGGCCCTTTACTATGGCCCATACCACCCCCTCAGTAAGGCAGCGCCTGCACACTGAGGTATCATTCCCAGAGACGGGGAGTCTGGCAAGCTTCTAGTTGGGCTCCTAATGTGGGAAGTGAGGGACATCACCGGACCTCAGTTTCCACTTGGGTAAGATGGGGTCTACCAATGCCAGGGCACCCTGGGGCCCTCCTGGGGCTCAGTTTCCCCAGGTAGGTGTAAAGGGGGGTGTTGGGAGGAAGGCTGCCAGAAGGGGACCTGGAGAATGGTGGCATGGATCCCCCCACTCTGAGACGCTAAGCCAGCACTTCCCTTTCTTGTAAAAGGTGCTTTTTGGAGGCCCCTTCTGGCCCCAACTCCATGTCGTGCCTGTTGAGGGCAGACGCCTCCAGCTCTCCTCCTTCCCCCAGGGTGCCCCTCTGGCCCGCCCGCCCCTCCCCTCTCTGTCCCGCCCCTTCCTCTCTGCCCTTCCTCCTCTCAACCCCTCCCACTCTTAGCCCCTCCCCTCTCTGCCATTCCCACAGTCAGCCCCTCCCCCAATCAACTCCTCCCTCCTCAGCCCCTCCCCTCTCTCCTCACTTCCGTTGCATCCTGCCATCCCTGGGGGGCAGAGCAGGCTCCTTCCTTTCTGTGCTGGTGAGACCTGGAGGCAGAGACTCTCTGAGGGGCTCCTGGCAGAGGTAGTCCGTATTTCTCATCCTTTGACATCCTCAGGGGTGCAATGTGAGGAGTAATGGGCCGAGGTTTGAGGGTTTCGGGGGGCCGAGGGTGGGGCGTCTTGGGGGACTCGTTTATCTTCCTTCCATGTCCTGGGGGGAGGTGGAGTCAGCTGTTCTCGGGTGGCAGCGCCCCGGTAGGCCTCATTTCTGGTTCTCCATCTTTGGTGGCCAGGGCAATGGGCGGACTTCTGGGGGAGAGGCAGAGCCCCAGATGGCTGCTTTTCTCATCCTTCGCCATCCTCCTGGGGGCAATTGGAGGGGCTCTGGGGGACCGAGGGTCTCGGCAGCCTGTTTTTCATCCTTCCACGTCCTGTGGGGGAGGCAGCTGGTCTCAGGTGGCGTCGCTCCTGTAGGCCTCGCTTCAGGTCCTCCATCATTTGGTGGACTTCTGGGGGAGGGTCAGAGCCCAAGATGGCCGCTTTTCTCACCCGTCACCATCCTCTGGGGGGGGGGGCAAGGCTTGGAATTCTAGGGGAGATGGAGCCCTAGAATCTCCAGATTTCTCATTCTCCGTCTTTTGGTGGGGGTGCCAAGGGCTGTGCGTATGAGGGGCAGAGTCCAGGTAGGCATGGCTTCTCTTCCTTCGCCATTGTTTTGGGGAGCAATGAGCGAAGGTCTGGGGGAGGCCTGAGGCCTGAGAAGCTGCATTTCTCATTCTCCGTCTTTTGGTGAGGGGCCCCGAGGGGCCAGTGTCTGGGGGCATACCACAGACCATGGAGCCCTCATTTTCCAAACTACTCCATCCTCTGGGAGGGCAGCCCAAGAGGCGGTTCTCCGGGTGGGGGGCAAAGGATGAGGTCTGGGGGGTGCCGAGCCCCAGAGGGAGATTCTGAAGCCCTAAAGTCTCCAAGGTTGTGTTTTATCCCAGCCCTGAGTGTGAGCTGCCCCTGTGGGTCCCTCAGACCTGGCAAAGTCTTTACCACATAAACAACTAGGCCCTCACTCTGTCAGGAAGAGAGGGGAGGGGGTTTTCTACGAGGTTGTTGATATGTATGATGTAATATAACTAATTGTTATCTGATGAGGGAATTTTTTCTGAGGTGTTTCATGGAGACGTAAGTCTAGGAGTCATTAATTAATGAATTGCCTGAAGATAATTAAATAAGTCATGTGGCAGGCCACATGGTGAACCAGAGGAGAGGTGGGTGGTCTTGATGAACATCCCCCTCATTGACCACACTACCAGCCCCCACCAAGTATCCAGAGCAGGGCCCATGCGTCCAGGGCAGGATTGGCCATTTTTAAAAATGGAAACACCCCCTGGCAGAGATCCTCCTTATTCTTCCTGCCTCTGCCACCTCCTGATTCACTGCTTACCTGGCCTCTTGTTGAGGAACAAGGGGATGAGTGGGCCAAGCATCCAGCCCTGAAAGGGGGCCATGGCTTGGATACAGGTGAATGAGGGAGGTTTGGGGACCTAGAAAGAGGGGGCTGCCTGAACACAGAAGGCAAAACTGCACTAACTTGCAGCAAATGTCACCCATACAATCAAGTCTACTTACTTACTCCTGGTTTTTTTCTCCTGTATTTGTGTTACTCAGCCAAAATTCTCTTTGGTACCCAGGTCTTGGTGAAAACCCCTTTCTCCTTTCCACTCAGAGAGGCCTCTTTCTGGATCGTGGCCTGAGCATCAAGTGGCTGCCCCTTCTGTGGGTGTAACAGTGAAGCAGCAGCACTACAGTGACTCCTGAGTGGCCTTAGTAAGTGGGAGGATGAGACATCACCCTTAACTTCCTTGACCCCTAACATCTCGCTACAAAATCCCCAATGCATTTGGCATAATTCATTTCTTTTCAGTTCTCTGCAATCATTTCCATATATCTTATAGTTTTACCTCCCATCCTCTACTTTCCTCCTTGCTTCCCCTTGTTGTCCCCCCCTTCCCTTGATGGCATATGATCATATGTAGATGCTAAACATAGATTCTTATTGAACACATTTTCACCTTAGTCATGTTGAATGGAAGAATGGAAGTGAACTGGAGAACCATGAAAACAAAACAAAGCACAAGAGACAATGGCCTGCTTCATTCAGTGATCCAGTTGCATCGTTCTTTCTCTGGATGGGGAAGGCATTTTGCTTTGTATCAGCACTGCAGCTTTAAATGTGATTTCTTTTTCTGTTTCTTGCTGTTGAGCTTTGTTAATAATGTGTAGAAATGCAGATGATTTGTGTGAGTTTATTTTGTAACCTAAAACTTTACTCAAGTTGTTTATTATTTCAAGTAGTTTTTTCCTAGATTCTCTGGGTTTCTTTAAATATATAATCATATCGTCTGCAAAGAGTGATAACTTAGTTTCTTCTTTGCCTATTCTTATACCTTCAATTTCTTTTTCTTCTCTTATTGCTGAAGTTAATATTTCTAGTACCATCCTTGTAGTACCACCCCTGACCTTGCTGGAAATGCATTCATCTTATCCTCATTGCATCTAATGCATGTTGATGTCTATAGGTAGATACTGCTTCCTATTTTATGGAAGCCTCCATTTGTTCCCATGCACCGGCGTTTTCAATAGGAATGGGTGTTGTCTTTGGTCAGAGGCTTTTTCTGCCTCTATTGAGATAATCATATGGTTGATGCTGATAGGTTTGCGAATGCTGAAACAGCCCTGCATTCCTGGTAGAAATTCCACCTGATCATAATGTGTTTTTCTTGTGATAACTTGCTGTATTCTTTAGGCTAATATCTTATTTAAAATTTTTACGTCTATATCCATTGGAGAAATTAGTCTATAATTTTCGTCCTCCATTTTGGCTTTTTCTCCTTTAGGTATCAGAACCATGTTTGCATCATAAAACTAATTTGGTATGACTCCTTCACTAATTTTCCCAAACACTCTATGTAATACTGGAATTAATAGTTCTTTAAGCATTTGACAGAATTCACTTGCAAATGCATAGGGCCCTGGCGATTTTTTCCCCAAGAATTTCGTTGATGGCATGTTCAATATCTTTTTCTGAGATGGGGTTATTTAAGTATTCAATTTCTTCTTCTGTTAATCTGGGCAATTCAGATTATTTAAAATATTCATCCATCTCATTTAGATTGTCAAATTTATGGGCATGTAGCTGGCAAAATTAATTTCTAATGATTGTTTCAATTTCCTCTTCTTTGTAGTTGACTTTACCCTTTTCAGTTTTGATATTGGTAATTTGATTTTTTTCTTTCTTTTCTAAAACCCATTCACCAAATGTTTATCCATTTTATTGTTTTTTTCTTAAAACCAATTCCTAGTTTTATTTATGAGTTCAATGGTTTTCTTAATTTCAGTTTCATTGATCTCTCCTTTGCTCTTCAGTATTCCTAATTTGGTATTTACTTGGGGATTTTCAATTTGTTCGGGCTCTTTTCCTCATCATGGCTTTGTGGTAGGCCAGTATTTCTTAGATTTTCTCTTCTGGATGTGTTTTCCAAGTCAGTTGTTTATCCAGTGAGATATTTTACATTTTCTTCAGTCTTTTCATTCTTTAGATTCTCTTTGACTTATTCTGGATGTCTCCCAGAGCCATTAGCTTATACTTGCCCTATTCTAATTTTCAACAGATAGTTTTCATCATTTGACTTTTGCATCTCTTCTTCCATTTCTTCAGTTGTTCGTTTTTAGAAGTTATTTTCTCCAGTTATTTTCTGTGCTTTCTTTTCCATTTGTCCCATTTCCCCAGTTAGGTTTTGTGGTTCCATTTGTCCAATTTTCCTTTTCAATTCTTCTGAGATTTCTTTTTTTTTATGTTTTTTTTTTAAATCATTGGCCAGTTTTTCTTCTACTTCCCTCATTTTGCTATCAAAATCCTTCTTGAGCTCTTCCAAGATGCTCTTTGGACTTGAGGCCAGTTCATATTCCCGTCTGAAGTCTGAGTTGGGAGTACAGTCTCAAAGCTGACGTCTTTGGTATATGGGTTTTGGTCCCTGCCCCAAGAGAAAGATGTTCTCGTCTCATCTTTTCTGCTTTGCTCCTCGCTCGTGATAATCACCCTTTTCCTGACTTTTAAAGCAAATTTTCAATGATTGACCACCACCTCCCTCAGCTTTCCCTCGCTTCCTGCAGTTCCCCTCCCTTTCACTCCCCTTTCCCTTACTACTTCTTCCCTTCCCTTTCACCTCCCCTCCCTTTTCTTTTTCCTTTCCCCTCCTGTTGCAAGGCGCTCATCCAGCCTGTGCCCTGTGTCCTGTGCCCTGTGTCCTGTGCCCTCCTGCAGCCCGGTGTAACATATCCTTCCTTTGGACCTTCCAGTCTGTCCTGGGTTGCAAATCTGTACACTCTGTCTCCTATGGGATTCTGCCACTCTAAACTTCGTTCATATTCTCCTTTTAGAGGTGTCTCAAGGAGTTTGTCATAGAGTTAAGGTGACTAATTGCTCTCACTCCACCATCTCGGCTCTGTCCCCACACAGAATCTTTTCAATCGGTCAACATTGGGAGTCTTTAGGCACTTTTAAAATCAGCTAATTTCCAGTTCATGATGATGGTTAATTTAAATTTTCACAAAAAGTGTGGCAATATGTAAAAAAGTATACTTATCTTCCAAGTGTTGTTTTTCCTCATTTTGTGACATTGGTAGCCTCTGAATCATCTTTCCTGTTCCAGTCATGTGTTTGTAATGATGCTATGTTTCTACCCTCATTCTTACAATCCAGCAGGTTGTACCAAAGCAGAGAGGATAAGCATCCTGCAACCGGGTACTGAGAATTAGTGCAGACATTGAAATGCAGAGTGAAGAATCCAATACCAGCCAGGCAGATGTTGAGGAGAAGGCTGGCCCTACTCACAGCCAGATGGCAGAGAAGCAAGGACCAGGTGTCTCCTCAAAAGAGAAAAATCCAATAGCCCAGGCGTCAGCTGCCACATCTGAGATCCAGGCAGAAGAGGAACCCCAGGGAGTTGCGCAAACCCTGGCCCAGCACCTGGCCCGAAGCCTGATGTGTTTCCTTCCCATCCTGAAATCTTCATGGGGCCCAAGACAAGCAGGAAAATGTATGACAGTAAAGGCAGGTTGATTTGCAATGGTTTCGATTTGTGTGATTGCCTGCAGGTTGATTGTGCTGGCTGCTTCTACCCATGCCCCAGATGCACCTCTAGGAAATGTAGAGTCAAATGCCGGCAGAATCACAAGTGGGTTTACGATAAGGTGGAGGATGAATCTGGCTATCTATTCAGTGTCTTCCCCTTTGACATTCCTGAATAAGCTCCTGGCGACACTTGGCTCCGTTTTCTTAAGAGTGTTGAATTGGCCTTTTAAGAATGAGTTTCAGGGCAGGGGCAAAGAGTTGCAACAGTTCTAGTGACAACTGATCATTCCAGCCTCAGCAAACAACATCCTCTCCCAAATGATTTCATCATTTTAGGATTTTATATTTGCATAGAAATGAGCATAAGTCATTCCCACACTGTTACCTTTCCACCTTCAGTGATCACCTCAGCCAAGTCAGACGTGTCTTTAGATTTGGAGAAGGGAAAGGAGCCTGAGTCCCTGAAGCCAGGAGTTTACTGTTTTTCGTGTTACCATTAGTGCTTGGTGGTTACAAACAACCAATTTAAGTGTTAACTGCTGCTGAATGTGATAATAAGATCCTATCCACAAATTGGTGGCAAATATTTGCTTGTGACCATTTTATTTGTTCTTAATGTTGTTGTGTTTTGAATTCTTTCTGACTTCTCCACTCTAATCTCTCATGTTCAGTGATAGTTCAGAAATTGTTAAACTATTCAGATGTCTTCATGGACAAAATGGATAGGTCTCGTTCGAATAATAGCATTGAAAGACAAAAAAAAAAAATAAAAACCATTTTGACTTCAAAGTTTGTTTGTCGTGTCAAAGAATTCCCTTCAGTTCAGAATGCAAGCACGGCGGTTGTCCACCGTACCCATGGAGTACCACTGTGCAGGTAGGCACAACAGTTGGGCAGAGGTAGGAAAGATATGCCAACAAGCCTCCAAAAAGGAGTCACAGGGAGCCAGACGTGACTGGAAATGAATGAACCAAAAATAAGGACATTCACATGTGGCAGAGGCTAGAGCCCTGGGGCTGCAGTCAGGAAGACTCATCTTCCTGGATTGAAATCGGGCCTCAGATACTTCCTGGCTGTGTGCCCTGGGCAAGTCGTTTCACTGTCATTGCCTCTGTTTCTTCATCTATACAATAAGCTAGAGAGCACAATGGCAAACCGCTGCAGTATCTTTGCACATATTGCTTTGGTTGTCTGCTGGGCTTCCCATGCATGCACTGCTCTCTCCTGCCGACACTTGCTGGTTAAGAATTTTCGGTGGAGTTGACATTTTGTGTGTGTGTATGTGGAAAAGGATGTAGTCAGTATGACTTTAATTGTTAGACACCAGATGAAAGTCATATGAATAATTTTTGAGAATTTTCTTCTTTTCTCTCTTCATGCTTCCCCTGCCCTCTTCTATTTTATTTAAGGCCCCCCAAACGCACCTGAAGGCACTACCATCGTCTTGGGTCATACCAGCACCCTCCTGGGGGGTAGTTCCACCATCTTAGAGAAGGGGATCTATGAACTTACTCCTGGCCTTGAAGAAGAACCTCACCCTCCCTGGGCTTCAGTTTCCTCCCCTGTAAAAGGAGGCAGCTTTACTAGATGACCTTCCTCTTACAGCCCTAACTCCATTTCACTCATGCTGGGAGCAGAATAGCTCTTATGGCTTTCCCTCCAGAGGTCATGTGATTTCATAGGATGTCATTTATATATTATATATTTTGAACTGTCACATAAATAATGCGTACTTGATGAAGGGGTCAAAATTTGTGAGCTCGGTTGATTGGTGGAGGTCCAGGAGGGGAAGGTGTGGGACAGGGACTTGAATTGCCAGGGCCTAGAACACTGCCAGGCCCATGGTCAGTGCCTAATGCGGCAGGTGCAGCCAGTGTGTTTCCCAGTCATCCCAGGGAACTGGCAAGCAGGCTGAGCAGACCGCCTCCTGGGCTCCTCTCTGGAGGTGCAGGATCTGTAAGCAAGGGTCAGTCCTTCCCCTCCCTGGGCCTCAGTTTCATCCCCACTGGGTGCTCTTGGGCTGACCATGACATCACACAGGTGACGCCACGACTTGCAAGTGAATTTGATTTAAGTGAGGGAGGCCTGGGCAAGGTCCCCAGCCTCACTTCTCCCCAGAGCCATCTGGGTCTATTGGGGAGAGATACATCAGGAAGACTGCAGATGGACCCCATAGTGCCTTGGACACAGCAGGCACTCTGTGAATGTCTGTGATTCTTACTCTAATGCAAGGTGAGCTCCTCCGGAAGACCCCCTCCCTCAGCTATACCAAAGTCTCCTTCCTTCACCCTTCCTGGTCCCCTTTCCTTCCTCCCAGACCCTCCAGGGTGGGCAGGGTTCCACCCACACCACCCCTGCTGTAAAGGTCATCTTTTCCCATTGGAGGGTAAGCCCTTCCTGGGCAAGGCTGTCTTTGCCTCTATTTGGCATCCCCTGCCCATCTCCTGGCACACACGTAGCAGCTGCTTTGAGGTTTGTTGACCCTATCACAAAACACTGGTCTGGCCCCAGTTGGGCTTCCCCCAAGTCAGGAGACTGGGTGGACTCTGATCTAAGCAAATCTCCAAGACTCTAATTGTAAAGAAAGTGTCAGGCTCCAGAGGGGAGAGTAAGGGGAGTTTTCTCACCTGCGAGTACCCTAAAGCAGGGAGAAGACAGCTCCATTGCCTAACCAGCCTGCCTGGAGAGTGTCCCTTGCTTCATCTGAAAACTGCCCCTTCATCTCTGGCCTCTGTTCCAGGAGCCAGGGTCCTGCCTGACCTGCCTCTGTGGCTGTGGTAGCTCATCAGCTACATGAACTGGAGCCCATCTCCCCCTCTACAGCCGGGTGGTTCTGCTTTCCACAGGAGAGAAACCAAGGGGCTGGAGCCAGGGGTGGGGGAGCACCCAGGATAGGTTTTCTCCTCACCTTCTCCCACCTTCCTCCAGCTCTGATGGCTGTGTTTTCCTTTACAGTGAAGGAGGTGAAAGAAAAGGTGTTTCAAATGCCCGTGGATGGAGGGGAGTTTGTAGGTCACAGTGCTGGGCTTCCAGAAGACCAGGGGCAATGGGTCAGGTGATGGCCTGGAAGGCTTGGAGCAAAGTGAAGTTTGAAGAGGAGGAGAAACAGCACTAGGCTGTCCTTTCCAGCCATGCCTGGAAGATTGGGTGGCCCAAAATATTTTTCTGTTTTGTTTTTTTTTTTGACTGTAGATACTTTTTGGGATTGTTTGACAGAAAGGGTGACATGTTGATGGCTTGCCATATATAGATTGAAAATTACATTTTAATCATTGGTATAAATTAGTTTAACTGTCAGTTATTTTCATCCAAGTTTAGAAGATTGGCTCTTCATGTTTAGGCTTTCAATAAAACACAAATTTTTTTCCTAAAATGAAGAGATCATATGGATCGGTTTTCCTGACTTTTAGCAATTTCTTCTGCTTTTTCCTTTTGTGTCTTTTACATTATTATTTGTTAGGGAATGGTGATCAGGGACACGAGAGGGGAAGAGATATTGAGAGCGATGTTGAAAGAACCAACTCAATTTCTTAATATTTTTAGAAGATCAGGCCATTAGCTTTGGGCATTAGAAGGTCATCAATGACCTGTAAAAGTCCAGTTTAAAGAGAGCTTTGAGGGAAGAACCCAGAGGAGAGTGGGACGTGAGCAAAGGGAAACATTAGAGAAGCTGACCTTTTTGAAAAATTAAAAAATGTAAGGAAAGAGATATGTGGGATGGTAGAAAGGTCAAGGATGCAGTGTGTAGGGCACTTCCAAGAGATACAACTTTAGATAACCTTTGCTTTAAGAAATATGCAACTGATGTTTGTCAATAAGATCTCTCCTTCACCAACACATTTGTATGAATACAGGTTAAAATCTCATCCAAACGAATTTTGATTTGAAGTCTTCAATCGTGCCCACACATAGGAACCAGTGAATCAGGTGTGTTGGTCGTAGCATCAGGGTGATATGATGGAAGCAGTTTGTGCTGAGGATAACGTTGTCCTGTGCACATTGACTGACCTTGGTATCCCATGTTCCTGGACTCTCGGCATCTGGTGGGGATAAATATACATCAATGAAGTCTTTACTCATTACTACTCTTTATAGAAATCATGGTCCACTTTGCCTCCATAATTGTGGATATATACAAGGGTGTGATGGAGCAGATTTAACATTTTCATTGTGAATATTGATACCCTGGAAACTGGCAAACGCTACATATCAGGGCACTATGTATTGTTTTGTTCAAGATCTAGGGTAAAGAGAGTGAAGGTGAGTAGCTTAACAATGCAGGTTAAAGATAAAACTGTGCCCATTTGGCCACCCCCCCCTGGATCTTGCTGTAAAATATTTATCAGTATAATACTGGATACATCTGCTCATTGGAGGAAAAGAGAAGACCTAGAAGTTGGAAGGTGGGATGTAGGGGATTGGGTTGTCTACAGGACCAGACGTATTATGGAGTCTTCTCATTCTTGTCTCATTCTCATTTGCGGTTTTCTTGGTACAGATCCTGGAACAGTTTACCATTTTCTTCTCCAGCTCATTTTACAGATGAGGAAACTGTGATTACAGGTTTAAGGGCCTTGCCCAGTGTTAGTTCTTGAGACTGGATTTCAACTCTCAGAGATGCCCTTCCTAAATTCCTAACTACAGGCTCAAGTAAAACACTTCCTGACTTCAGGAAAGGGCACATATGTTCTTGAGAAAATGCTAGAGATTCCCCAAAGAGGGAAGGAGAAGAGTTTTGACTGGTTGCAGGCCACAACATGAGTCGTCTCTGCTTTTGTTGGGCTACTTAAAGTCCACCCGATGCTCAATGTAATCTTAGCCTCAGTACTTGCAAGGGACCAGAGGGTTCTTTATGAGTTCTTCAGTGACTCAGACATGACTCAAATCCTGTAGCTCCCACAGAAAATCCTTGGTGGGCTTGTGACCCAAACCAAGTGTGGTGAGTAAGAAGCCCTCAAGAACCAGCGCTGTCTGTGTGAAGCCAGACTTTCAGTTCAGGGGCAGTGTTGAAGTATCTGTGAGCCAAATTGTACTTCTTTCTCTAGGGCAAAAAAGAAACTCCTGTTTGCCTTTGAAAGCCCTTCTGAACCTTCCTCTCCAGGCTCTTTGAACCTTCCTCCCTTTCTCGCACC
The DNA here is from genome assembly GCA_028658325.1 of Potorous gilbertii. NCBI lineage: Eukaryota > Metazoa > Chordata > Mammalia > Diprotodontia > Potoroidae > Potorous > Potorous gilbertii. The sequence goes on from CM053775.1 coordinate 46,189,024, forward strand.
CCAGTCAGACCCTGCCTGTTCCTCACTCCCAATATCCAGAAGAGTCTCACCTCCATGTCTTTGCACTGGCTGTCTCCCACGCATGGTATGTCCTTCCTTCTCACCAGTACCTCCCAGAATCCTTGTCTTCCTTCAAGCTGAAGTTCAAGCACCATCTTCTGCATGAAGCCTTCCCCGACTCTCCCCCCCCCCACCTTCCAGTTTTCCAACTACACTCTCTCTTGCTATGTATGTACAGTCATTGCAGTTATCATGCCGATGTTATTACTTTTATTCTCATAAGTATTGTTGTAATCCCCTTTGGAATGTAATGTCCTTGTGAGTAGAGATTGTTTCATCTTCCTTACCAGAGCTCAGCACAGTGCTTGGCACACAGTAGGTGCATCAGAAGGAATGGCTGGTGGAGTTTAGATAAGGAGGCAGAGTTTACCGACTGCAGGAAAGAATCCAGTACTGTAATTGTGTGATTGAAAAGAGGAAAATGATGTGCAGCACTCATGGCATTGTACAGCCAGAAGGGCTTGCCTTCCTTGGGCAAGGGCTCTCATTTAAAGGTGAGGAAACTGAGGCTCCTTAAAAAACCAAAGAGGTCAATGTGCTGCCCGAGGTCCTCCAAGGGTTTGGGGCTGAAAGGGGTGGACAAATCAGGCCTGTGACTCTCAAGAGAGGAGAGGAAGCATCAGTGGGGCCTTTCTTACCTTCTAGGTGACCAGACAGCAGAAGTCCCTTTGAGTATCCAGGTTCCCTTCCCCCAGAGGAGGAGTTCCCTGAGGATGGTTTGCATTTTTTTTTCGTTGCAGCAGCATGTCCCACGGAAAATAGAAGGGCGTTCAGGGCAGGTTCTGTTTCCCTTCTGTATCTGGGTCCGTTTTTATTTGCCTAGTCCTGTGCTGGGCACCTGTGAAGGCAGCTTTTTAATAAACACATAGATAGACTGAGCAACTAACAAGGGGTGTACCAGTGGAGGGAGGGGGGTTGACTTCTGTTCAAACACATTAGGGGTCCTTCATAGCAATCCAGTCTGTTGTAAAGGGCAAGTGAGCCCTGTGCTACTCACCTCTGGCCCACAGGTGAGACTGCAGCAGCTAGTTGTATCCAAATTCTTTGGCTGACTTTGTGTTTATCATTTGACCAATCTAGAGCTCATTTTCTTCCTCTGGAAATGCAGGGGTTTAAAAGATGGTCATTTGATCTAGTCAAGTTCTTGATCACAGGTTCCCAAACTCATTTGTCCTATAGCCCCCTTTTCAAAAAAACACTGCTCAGGGATCATTAGAAGTCTACTTTGTTTAAGCGTTAATGGTTTTTCTCTTTTTACAAATATGCGTGCTTTCCAAAAATATGTCACTTTCCTAAAAAAAATGATGCACAGTAAATTTGATAATTTATTGCAAATTTGTGGGGTTTTCCTTGCATTGACATTTAGATGACACAACATTGCCTCCTGTAATCACGTAGCACCCTATTGTAAACAAAGCATTCCACACACATGTTCCTTTAGATGTCTGATGAACTTCTGACAGAGTGCAATGTCCTGGCCTACCACCACTTTCTTGTTAAGACTTTTCAATGGGCGTGATATTGTGTGTGTGTGTAATTGACAAAGGATGTAATCAGTGTGAGTTTGATTCTGTTAGACCACAGAGGAGAGACGTATGAGCAATTTTTGAAAATCTTCTTTTCTTTCCTTATGCTTCCCCTGCCCTCTTCTACTTTATTTAATGACATCCCCTCCCCCCCCCAAGTGCCCCTGAGGATACTCCCATGCTCTTGGGCCATTCCACCATCCCCCAGGATGTAGTCTCAGCATCTTTGGGAAGGGAAACTATGAACTTACTCCTGACCTTGAGCAAGCCCCTCCCCTTCCCTGGGTCTCAGTTTCCTCCCCAGTGAAAGGAGGCAGCTTTGCTAGATGACCTTCCTCTTCCAGCCATAATTCCATCTTTCCCCTTGGGACTGGGGACAGAGCAACCCCTCCATCTCCTCTCCCTCCCTGGGGGTGCAATGGTCTCCTCTCTTGTTCTGCCCATATTTATAGAGATTTGCTGGGTTTCTGTGCACATGTGTGGACAGTCTTCTTTCTGGTTCATTCTCATCTCCTGGTGCAAAAACCCTGGCTTCAGCTTTTGGCTACATACAGGCTGTTCCAAAAGTCTTGGTGCAGATTTAAGCTCTAATAACGCCATATGGCAGAGTGCCACAAACTTTAAAAAATCCTTTGATATTTTAAAGTCTTTTACACTCATTTCTTTTGTTAATTTTGAATAACACATTTTTCATTTCAATTTTGATATGATGGGAACATTCTTCCACCTTGCATTTCATTTAAAATTTTCTGAATGCTCTCTTCTGGGATTCATGGATAGGTAAAGGGGATTGTACTAGATTTTTTCTTTGGGGATCATGTGAAGACTGTCCTATATTCAACAAAATTTTGTTCTTTGGAGCAGGAGCCAAGAAGGCGGAGCAGACAGAAATACATACGCTAGCTCCGAACCCACAGCCTATAAAAGACTTGTGGAGAACTCCCAAAAAATTCTGGAGCAGCAGATGCCACAGAACAACAGAGTGGAGGAGATTTCTGTTCCAGAGAGCTCTGAAAAACCAACACCAAAGGTCCATCACACACAGGACCCTGAGTAGAGCCCAGCTCTACCCTGGTCATGTGGCCCAAGAGGAGCAGATCTGAGCAGGCTTCAGGGATGAAATCTCTAGCAGCCACGTAGGTCCCTCTGCCCACAGATACCGAAGGTCAGGGAGAGAGCCTTTTTGACTGGTCAAGAGGGGAGTGGGGTGTCTCCATAACTCAGGCCCCCTCAGGATGCAGCAGTGGAGGCAGCAATGGACAAGGGCCCACAAAGCAGGCAGGAGCTCAGATCCATTTTGGAAGGTCTCCATGTAAACCCCCTGAGGGAACTGAGCCCTGTGTGGTGGCACTGCCCCCAGGGGAGCAGCTGAACTTAATTTCACATTGAGTAGCAACCCTGCCCCCACCTGAGTACTTGAATTTAATCTTACATTGAATAGCAGCCCCAACCCTGCCCAAAGCCCTGAGGCTGGGAAGCAGCATTGGAATCTCAGACCCCAAGCACTAGCTGGGCGGGTCAGCAGGACAGGTGGGTGTGGAGAGGAATCTCAGAAGTCAACTAACTGGCTGGGAAAATGCCCAGAAAACGGAAAAAATATAAGACCACACAAGGTTACTTTCTTGGTGAAGAGATATTTCCTCCCTTTCTTCCTGATGAGGAAGAACAATGCTTACCATCAGGCAAAGACATAGAAGTCAAGGCTTCTGTATTCCAAACATCTAAAATAGATACTCAATGGGCTCAGGCCACAGAAGAGCTCAAAAAGGATTTTGAAAACCAAGTAAGAGAGGTGGAGGAAAAACTGGGAAGAGAAATGAGAGAGATGCAAAAAAGGCATGAAAAACGGGTCAATACCATGCTAAAGGAGACCCAAAGAAATGCTGAAGAAAATAACACCTTGAAAAATAGGCTAACTCAATTGGCAAAAGAGATTCAAAAAGCCAATTAGGGGAAGAATGCTTTCAAAAGGAGACTTAGCCAAATGGAAAAGGAGGTCCAAATGCTAACTGAAGAAAATAGTTCTTTCAAAATTACACTGGAACAGATGGAGGATAATGACTTTATGAGAAACCAGGAAATCACAAAATAAAGCCAAAAGAATGAAAAGATGGAAGAGAATATGAAATACCTCATTGGAAAAACAACTGACCTGAAAAATAGATCCAGGAGAGACAATTTAAAAATTATAGGACTGCCTGAAAATCATGATCAAAAAAAGAGCTTAGGAATCATCTTTCATGAAATTATCAAGGAAAATTGCCCTGATATTCTAGAACCAGAGGGCAAAATAAGTATTCAAGGAATCCACCAATCACC
>CM053775.1:46193428-46214337 GCA_028658325.1 Potorous gilbertii
GAATTAACAGTTCTTTAATGTTTGATAGTATTCACTTGTCAATTCCTATCACCCGGGAGATTTTTTCCTAGGGAATTCATTGATGGCATGTTCAATTTCTTTTTCTGAGATGGGATTGTTTAATATTCAAATTCCTCTTCTGTTCATCTAGGCAATTTGTATTTTTTAAAATATTCCATCATCTCATTTAAATTGTCGAATTTATGGGCATGCAGTTGGCACAATTAATTTCTAATGACTGTCGCAATTTCCTCCTCTTTGGGGGTAAGTTTAACCTTTTTCGTTTTTGATGTTGGTAATTTGATTTTCTTCCTTCTTTCTTAAAATCATGTTGACCAAATGTTTGTCCATTTTATTGTTTTTTTCATAAAACCAATTCTTCACTTTATTGTTAAGTTCAATGGTTTTCTTAATTTCAATTTCATTGATCTCTCCTTTGCTTGTCAGTATTCCCATTTTGTTATTTACTTGGAGAATTTCAGTTTGTTCTTTTTCTAACTTTTAATGTTGCATGTCCAATTCATTGATCTCCTCTTTCTCTTTGTTATACATATAAGTCACCTAAGAACTACTTTTGCAGTGTCCTATTAGTTTTGGTAGGTTGTCTCACTTTTGTCATTCTCTTGAATGACGTTGTTGATTGTTTCTATGATTTGTTGTTTAATCCCCTCATTCTTTAGGATTAGATTATTTAGTTTCCAATTTATTTTTGGTTTATCAGTCCATGACTTTTTTGCATGTAATTTTTATTGCATTATGATCTGAGAAGGATGTATTGACTACATATGCTTTTCTGCACTGGACTGTAAGGTTTGTATGCCCTAGTACATGGTCAGTTTTTGTATCTGTGCCATGTACCACTAAGAAAAATGTATATCCCTTTCTATCCCCATTCTATTTTCTCCAGAGATCTATATCTACCTTATCCAGAGGTTAATTCACCTCCTGAACTTCTTTTTCTTTTATTTTGAGGTGAGTTTTATCAAGTTCAGAGAGGAGGATGTTGAGGTCCCTGATTTGTGTAGTTTTGCTGTCTATTTCCTCCTCTACCTCCCTGAATTTCTCCTCTTAGAATTTGAACGATATACCACTGGAGCACAGTTGTACTTTAGTAATGATATTACTTCGTTGTCTAAGGTGACTTTTAGCAAGATATAGTTTCCTTCCTTATCTTTTTTGATTAGATCTATTTCTGTTTTTGCTTTGTCTGAGGTTAGCATTGCAATCCCTGCTGTTTACATTAGTTGAAGCACAATGTATTCTGCTCCAACTTTTTAACTTTACAGTGTTGTAGCCCCCATTTCAAAGATGTTTCTTGTAAACAATATATTGTTGCATTATGGTTTGTAATCCATTCTGCTATCCATCTCTGGTTTATGAGAGAGTTCATCGCATTCTCAGTCACAGTTATGATTCCTATCTGTGTCTTTCCCTCCATCCTCTTTCTCCCTCGTTTTTGTTCTTACTTCTCCCTTCCCCCTTTCCCTCCACAATAGTTTTAATTACTGACCACCACCTCCCTCAGTTTCCCCCCTTCTTTCAACTCCCCTCCCTTTTACTCATTCCAGTCTGTCCTGGGTTGCAAATCTGTACACTCTGTCTCCTATTGGATTCTGCCACTTCAAAATTTGTTCATATTCTCCTTTTAGAGGTGTCTGAAGGAGTTTCTCTTAGAGTTAAGGTGACTAGTTGCTCTCACGCCACCATCTCGGCTATGTTCCCACATGGAATCTTTTCAAACAGTCAACACCAGCTGTTGGGAGTCTTTAGAAATTTTTAAAATCAGCTAATGTCCAGCTCATGATGATGGTTAAGTTGAATTTTCACAAAAAGTATAGCAATATTTAAAAAATTGTAATTATCTTCCAAGTGTTGTTTTTCCTCATTTTGTGACATTGCTAGTCTCTGAATCAGCTTTCCTATTCCAGTGACATGTTTTTAGTGATGCTATGTTTCTACTCCCATATTTAAAATCCAGGAGTTTGTGCCAAAGCAGAGAGGAAAAGGATCCTGCAACCAAGTACAGAGAATGAGTGCAGACATTGAAATCCTGAGTGAAGAATCCAATACCAGCCAAGCAGATGTTGAGGAGAAGGCTGGCCCTACTCACAGCCAGATGGCAGAGAAGCAAGGACCAGGTGTCTCCTCAAAAGAGAAAAATCCAGTAGCCCAGGTGGCAGCTGCCACATCTGAGATCCAGGCAGAAGAGGAAGCCCAGGGAGCTGCTGCAAACCCAGGCCCAGCACCTAGGCAGAGGCCTGATGTGTTTTCTTCCCATCCTAAAATCTTCATGAGGCCCAAGAAAAGGAGAGTGTATGACAATAAAGGCAGGCTGATTTGCAATGGTTTCAATTTGTGTGATTGCCTGCAGCTTGATTGTGCTGGCTGCTTCCACCCATGCCCCAGATGCAGCTCCAGGAAATGTGTATTCATATGCTGCCAGAATCGCAAGTGGGTTTATGACAAGGTGGAGGATGAATCTGGAAATCTAGTCAGTGTCTTCCCCTTTTACATTCCTGAATAAGGTCCTGGAGACACTCAGCTCCGTTTTCTTCAGAGTGTTGAATTGGTTTTTTTAAAGTGTTAACTGATACTGAATGTGATAAGATCATGTCCAACAATTGGTGGCAAATATTGGCTTGTGACCATTTTATTTGTTCTTATGTTGTTTTATTTTGAATTCTTTCTGATTTTTCCTCTCTAATCTTTCATGTTCAGTGATAGTCCAGAAGCTTAATCTATTCAGATGTCTTCATAGACAAAATGGATATTTATTGTTCAAGTAATAACATTTAAAAAAAAATAAAACCGTTTTAAATTCAAAGCTTGTTTTTAATGTCATAGAATTCCCTTCAGTTCAGAATCCCAGTGCAACTCTAGACCACAGCACCCATCGGGGTACAACTGTCCAGGTAGGCACACCAATAGGGCAAAGGTAGGAAAGATACCCCAACAAGACTCCAAAAAGAGTCACAATGAGCCAGATGTGACTGAAAATGGGTGAACAAAATACAGGGACATGGATATGTGGCAGTGGCTAGAGCCCTGGGCCTGCAGTCAGGAAGACTCATCTTGCTGGATTCAAATTGTGCCTCAGATACTTTATGACTGTGCGCCCTGGGCAAGTCATTTCACCGTGATTGCCTGTGTTTCTTCGTCTATGCAATGAGCTAGACAACAAATTAGTAAACCACCACAGAATCTTTGGACATATTCCTTTGGATGTCAGCTGGGCTTCCCTTAATATGCACTGCCCTTGCCTAGTGACACTTGTTTGTAAAGAATTTTCAATGGAGTTGACATTTTGTGTGGGTGTATTTGAAAAAGGATGTAGTCAGTATGACTTTGATTCTGTTAGACAATAGATGAAAAACATAGAAATGTTTTTTTGAAAATTTTCTCTTCTCTCTTCGTGCTTCTCCTCTCTCTTTTTTTTTATTTAATGCCCCACAAGTCCACCTGAAGATACTACCATCGTCTTGGGTCATTCCAGCACCCTCCAGGGGGTAGTCTCACCATCTTAGGGAAGGGAATCTATGAACTTACTCCTGACCTTGAGAAAGTACTTTCTCATCCCTGGGCCTCAATTTTCTCCCCTGTAAAAGGAGGTGGCTTTGCTAGACGACCTTCATCTTCCAGGCCTAACACCATCTCTCCCATGCTAGGGGCAGAGTGACTCCTGTGGCTTTCCTTCCATGACCCTCTGTTCCCAGGGTGGCCTCTCTGGTCTGCCCTGTCCCGCTATTCTCTATCCCCCTTCCTGGGCCCTTGCCTTCATCCCTTTATCTCTAGGGAGAAGAGCAGGCTCCTTCCTTTCTGTGCTTGGGAGATTTTGAGTCAGAGAGACTCTGAGGGACTCTTGAGAGATGTAGGTCTTGTTTCTCATCCATTTCTCCTCTGGGGGATCATGGGTGAGGGTCTGGGGGACCGCTCAGGTACTGGTAGTCAACATTTCTTTTCCACCATCTTTTGGGTGGAGGGTCAATGAACAAGGGTCTGGGGGGCAGAGCGCAGGTCTGCCTCATTTCTTATCCTTTACTATCCTCTTGTGGGGGGTGAGGACCGGGTCTCTAGAGGCAGAACTGGTAGACCTCCTTTCTCATCCTTTGCCATCTTCCTGGGGGCGAGAGCAGAGGATCTTGTGGTTCAGAGTCCCATTAGGCCTTATTCCTATTACTCCATCTGTTGAGTGGAGGACCAGTGAGCAAGGGTTTGTGGGACAGAGCCCAGGGAGGCCTCTCAGTCTTCCTTTCCCATCCTTTTTGTGAAGGATAAAGAGGTGGGGGCCTGAGGAATGGGCAGAGCCCGAAAGAACCTCAAGGAAACTGAAGCCAGTATTGTTGCGTTTCATCTGGGGCCTCAGTTCGGACTAGCCCCTTGGCCACCTGGGAATGTGGAGGGCAGTTGTCTAGAGGGCATTCGGTAGAGGCCATGTGATGTCATAGGATGTTATTTACATATTATATATTATGAACTGACAAATAATGCATACTTGATGAAGGGACCAAAGGCTGTGAGCATGGGTGTTTGGTGGAGGACCAGGAGGGGAAGGTGAGGGAAAGGGACTTAAATACACAGTGCCTAGAACAGTACCAGCCCCATGGTTGGTGCCTAATGCAGCAAGTGCACCCAGTGTGTTTCCAAGGGATCCCAGGGAACTGGCAAGCAGGCTGGACAGACTGGCTCCTGGGCTCCTCTCTGGAGGTGCAGGATGTGGGTTGAAATTTGGTTTCTGTGAGCAAGGGCCAGTCCTTCCCCTCCTTGGGCCTCAGTTTCATCCCCAGTGGGTGCTGTTGGTGTTCCCTCGTGGATGAGGACCATGACATCAGGGAGGTGATGCCACGACTTGCAAGTGAACTGGATTTAAGTGAGGGAGGCCCGGGCAAGGTCCCCAGCCTCACTTCTCCCCAGAGCCATCTGGGTCGAGTGGGGAGAGATACATCAGGAATAACCCAGAGGAGAGTGGGCCGTGAGCAAAGGGAAACATTGGGGAAGCTGACCTTTTTGACAAATTAAAAAATGTAAGGGAAGAGATATGTGGGATGGTAGAAAGGTCAAGGATGCAGTGTGCAGGGCACTCCCAATAGATACAACTTTAGATAACCTTTGCTTTTAGAAATATGCAACTGATGTTTGTCAAGAAGATGTTTCCTTCACCAACACATTTGTCTGAATACAGGTTAAATTCTCATGCAAAGGACTTTTGATTGGAAGTCTTCAATCGTGCCCACACATAGGAACAAGTGAATCAGGTGTGTTGGTCGTAGCATCAGGGTGACATGATGGAAGCAGTTTGTGCTTAGGATAACGCTGTCCTGTGGACATGGACCGACCTTTGTGTCCCATGTTCGTGGACTCTCAGCATCTTGTGGGGATAATTAGACATCAGTCTTTACTCATTACTACCCTTTATAGAAATCATGGACCAGTTTGTCCCCATAATAGTGGATATATACAAGGGTGTGCTGGAGCAGATTTAACATTTTCATTGTGAATGTTGATACCCTGGACATTGGCAAACACTACGTATCAGGGCACTACGTATTGTTTTCTTCAAGATCTGGGGTGAATAGAGAGAAGGTGAGTAACTTAACAATGCAGGTTAAAGACAGAGCTGTGCACTTTTGGCTATCTCCCTCCCTGGAGCTGGTTGTGAAATATTTGCCAGTATAATCCTGGATACATCTGCTCATTGGAGGAAAAGATAAGACCTAGAAGTTGGAAGGTGTGTGTAGGGGATTGGGTTGTCTACAGCACCAGACTTGGGGAGTCTTTTCATTCTTGTCTGACTCTCATTTGCGGTTTTCTTGGTAGAGATCCTGGAGCAGTTTGTCATTTTGTTCTCCAGCTCATTTTACAGATGAGGAAACTGTGGTTACAGGTTTAAGGGTCTTGCCCAGGGTTAGTTCTTGGGACTGGATTTCAACTCTCGGAGGTGCCCTTCCTAACTTCCTAACTACAGGCTCAGGTAAAACACTTCCTGACTTCAGGAAAGGCCACATACGTGCCTGAAAAAACGCTAGAGTCCCCAAAGAGGAAAGGAGAAGAGTTTTGACTGGTTGCAGGCCACATGAGTCATCTCTGCTTTGGTTGGGCTACTTAAAGTACACCCGATGCTCAATGTAGTCTTAGCCTCAGTACTTACAAGGGACCAGAGGGTTCTTTATGACTTCTTCAGTGACTCAGACATGACTCAAATCCTGTAGCTCCCACAGAAAGCCCTTGGTGGGCTTGTGACCCAAACAAAGTGTGGTGAGTGAGAAGCCCTCAAGAACCAGCGCTGCCTGTGTGAAGCCAGACTTTCAGTTCAGGGGCAGTGTTGAAGTATCTGTGAGCCAAAGTGTACTTTTTTCTCTAGGGTAAAAAAGAAACTCCTGTTTAGCTTTGAAAGCCCTTCTGAACCTTCCTCTCCAGGCTCACTGGACATTCCTCCCCTTCTCGCTCCCCAGTCAGACTGGCTCCCTGCCTGTTCCTCACTCCGCATAGCCAGAAGAGTCTCACCTCCATGTCTCTGCGCTGGCTGTCTCCCACGCCTGGTATGCCCTTCCTTCTCCCCAGCACCTCCCAGAATCCTTGTCTTCCTTGGAGCTGAAGTTCAAGAACCATCTTCTGCATGAAGCCTTCCCCGACTCCCCTCCCCCACCTTAGAGTTTCCCAACTACTCTCTCTCTTGCTCTGTAGGTACAGTCATTGCAGTTATCATGCCGATGTTATTACTTTTATTCTCGTAACTACCTTTGTAATCCCCACTGGCATGTAATGTCCTTGTGAGTAGGGATTGTTTCATCTTCCTTCCCAGAGCTCAGCACAGTGCCTGGCACTCAGTAGGTACATCAGAAGGAATGGCTGGTGGATTTTAGACAAGGAGGTAGAGTTTACCGACTACAGGAAAGAATCCGGTATTGTAATTGTATGATTGAAAAGAGGAAAAGGATGTGCAGCACTCATGGCATTGTACAGCCAGAAGGGCTTGCCTTCCTTGGGCAAGGGCTCTCATTTAAAGGTCAGGAAAGTGAGGCTCCTTAAAAAACCAAAGAGGTCAACGTGCTGCCCGAGGTCCCCCAAGGGCTGGAGGCGGAAAGGGGTGGAAAATCCAGGCCCGTGGCTCCCATGAGAGGAGAGGAAGCATCAGTGGGGCCCTTGTTACCTTCTAGGTGACCAGACAGTAGGAGTCCCCCAGAACGTCCAGGTTCCCTTCCCTCAAAGAAGCAGTGTCCTGAGGAAAATTTGCATTTCTTTTTCGTTGCAGGAGCACGCCCCAGGGAAAATAGAAGGGGGTTCAGGGCAGGTCCTGTTTCCCTTCTGTATCTGGGTCCTTTTGTATTAGACTAGTCCTGTGCTGGGCACCTGTGAGGGCAGTTTTATGATAAATACATAGATGGACCGAGCCACGAGCAAGGGGTGTGCCAGTGGAGGGAAGAGGGTTGGCTTCTGTTCAAACAGGTTAGGGGTCCTTCATAGCAATCCAGTCTGTATTAAAGGGCAAGGGAGCCCTGTGCCCCTCACCTCTGGCCCACAGGTGAGACTGCAGCAACTAGTCGATTCCAAATTCTTTGGCTGACTTTGTGTGTATCATTTGACCAATCTAGAGCTCATTTTATTCCTCTGAAAATGCAGGGGTCGAAAAGATGATCATTTTGCCTGGTCTAGTTCTTGATCGGAGGTTCCCAAACTCATTTGTCCTATTGCCCCCTTTTAAAAAGAAACGTTGCTCAGAGATCACTAGAAGTCTACTTTGTTTAAATGTTAATGGTTTTTCTCTTTTTACAAGTATGCGTGCTTTCCAAAAATATGTCTCTTTCCTAAAAAAATGATGCAAATTTGTTGATTTATTGCACATTTGTGGGGTTTTCCTTGCTTTGACATTTAGATGACACAATATTGCGTCCTGTAATCACGTAGCACCCTAGTGTAAACAAGGCATTCCATGCACATGTTCCTTTAGATGTCTGCTGAACTTCTGACAGAGTACAATGTCCTGGCCTACTGCCACTTGCTTGTTAAGAGTTTTCAATGGACGTGATATTGTGTGTGTGTGTGTGTGTGTGTGTGTGTGTAATTGACAAAGGATGCAATCAGTGTGAGTTTGATTCTGTTAGACCACAGAGGAGAGACGGATGAACGGTTTGTGAAAATTTTCTTCTTTTCTTTCCTTATGCTTCCCCTGCTCTCTTCTACTTTATTTGACTTCCTCTTCCCCCCCCCCCCCCAAGTGCCCCTGAGGACACTCCCATGCTCTTGGGCCATTCCAGCATCCCCAGGATGTAGTCTCAGCATCTTCGGGAAGGGGATCTATGAACTTACTCCTGACCTTGCGCAATCCCCTCCCCCCGTGGATCTCAGTTTCCTCCCCAGTACGAGGAAGCAGTTTTGCTAGATGACACTCCTCTTCCTGCCCTAACTCCATCTTGCCCCTTGGGCCTCGGGGCAGAGCTGTGCCTCCATCTCCCGTTCCTCCCTAGGGGTACCCCTGTGGTGCGACCTGCCCTCCCCTCTCTCTACCCCTCCCTGACATTCTGTAATCCCTACGGGGCAGAGCAGGCTCCTTCCCTTTTGTGGTTGGGAGATCTGGAGGCAAGGAGTCTAAGGGTTCTTAGGAGAGGTTGGTCTCATTTCTCAAAGTTTCCATCCTTTGGGGGGGCAGCGGTCATGGTTCTAGGGGGGTGGAATGTCTAAGTCTGGGGTGGCCGAGCACCAGACGGAGTTTTTCAGACAATAAAGCCTCCGTGGTTGTGTTTTATCCCAACCCTGAGTGTGAGCTACCCCCTGGGTCCCTCAGGCCTAGCAAGGCCTTTACCACGTAAACAGCTAGGCCCTAGACCTACCTGGTATAATAGAGAAGGGAGCTTTCTATAGGGCATTGAATATGTAACTGTAATACAAACAATTGTTATCAAGTCATTAATTTTTTTATTGTTGTCATGATTATTATTTAATAAGAGTAAAAGTAATATCTTTTCACATACACGTAAGGCTAAGTGGTTTAAAAAGTACTTTCCTAATCTCTAAAGTAGATAATACAGATATTAACCAATTGTACGGAAAGCAAAAACAGATTAGTTTTTACCCTCTACATTATTCAGGACAATAGGACAAAGAAAACTTCAAGCCTTCATCACAGCATGGGAGACTTTCCTATTATTCTCTTAAATGCCTCGAAGAGACTACAGTCAAGAGATGTATCATCTACTCCCTCTTGTTGCATCTACCAGTCTTTGTTAAAAAAAAAGTTTCTGTTACACTTATTTTGTTTTGTTGATTTTGAATAACTAATTTTTCACTTCAATTTTGACATGATGGCAAAATGCTTCCACATTATATTGCATTTAAAAGTTACTGGATGCTACTTTTTAGATTCATGGATAGTTAAAGAGGATTCTCTTCCTTGTCCACCTTGGTCACTTGATCTAGCTGTACTAGATTGTTTTCTTGAGGGATCATGTGAAAACTGTCCTATATTCATCTAAATTGTGCTCTTTGAATTACCTTCAGGCAAGGATTATGCAAGGAATCTTTTCAGTCACTCAATATCAGCTGATGGGTGTTTTTAGAAAGTTTGAAACTCAGGTAATGTCTAACTCATGATAATGGTTAAGTTGAATTTTCACAAGAAACATATCAATATTTTGAAAATTAAAATTATATTCCAAGTGTTGGTTTTCCTCATTTTGTGGCATTGCGAGCCTCTGAATCACCTTTCCCATAACAGTCATGTGTTTTTAGTGATGCTGTGTTTCTACTCTCTTTCTTAAAATATAGAATTTTCTGCCAAAGAAGAATTCTGCAACCAATTATTGAGAAGGAGCACAGACATTGAAATGCAGAGTAAAGACTCCAATACCAGCCAGGGAGATGTGGAGGAGAAGACTGGCCCTACTCAGAGCCAGATGGCAGAGAAGCAAGGACCAGGTGTCCCCTCAGAGAAGAAAAATCCAGTAGCCCAGGCAGCATGTACCGAGCCTGAGATGCAGGGGGAAGAGGAACCCCAGGGAGCTGCTGCACACCCCGGCCCAGCACCTAGGCAGAGGCCTGATGTGTTTTGTGACCATGCTAAAATCTTCATGGGGCCCAAGAAAAACAGGAGGAAGTATGACCGAAAAGGCAGGCTGATTTGAAATGGTATCGATTTGGGTGATTGCCTGCTGGCTGATTGCACCGGGTGCTTCAAGCCATGCCCCAGATGCAACTCCAGAAAATGTAGTGTGAAGTGCCACCGGAACCAGAAGTGGGTTTACAATTAGGTAGCAGAGCAATCATACGAGCTGTACCCCTTTGCCTTTCTTGAACAAGTCCCGGCAACACTTATCCCCATTCTTTGGATGGTGGAACTGGCTTCCTCAAAAATGAGTTTTAGGGCATGAGTAAAGGGTTGAAATGGTCCTAGTGACAACTGACTATTCCAGCCTCAGCAAACAACAACATCCTCCCCCAAATGATTCCATCATTTTAGGACCATGGGAAAGAGTCATTCCTATGCTGTTACCTTTCTGCCCTCACTAATCATCACAGCCGGTTCGATGTGTCCTTCGATTCTGAGACAACAAAGAAGCCTCAGTCCCTAAATCCAGGAGTTTACTGTTGTTCGTGCTGTCATTAGTGCTTGGAGATTCAAAACAACATGTATTTAAGTGTTAACTGCGACTTAGTGTGACAATAAGATCCTATCCACGAGTTGGTGGCAAATATTTCCTTGTGACTCTTTTATTTGTTCTTACGTTGTCATATTTTGGATACTTTCTGACTTCTCCACCCTAATCTTTCATGTTCAATGATAGTCCAGAAATTGTGAAACTATTCAGAGGTCTCTATAGACAAAATGGATAAGTATCGTTTGAATAATAGTATGTCAAGGAAAAAGAATTAAAACCATTTTGAATTCAAAGCTTATTTTTACTGTCAAAGTATTGCCTTCAGTTCAGAATGGAAGGACAGCTATGCACCACCATATCTAATGGATACACCTGTCCAGGTAGGCACACCATTAGGGCAAAGGTAGGAAAGATGCCCCAAGATGACTCCAAAAAAGCTTCACAATGAGCCAGATGGGACTGGAAAGGAGGGAACAAAAAATAGGGGCATTGAGATGGAGCAGAGCCCTGGGCTTTCATTCAGGAAGACTCATCTTCCTGGATTCAAACTAGGGCTCAGATACTTCCTAGGTGTGTGCCCTGGACAAGTCATTTCTCCTTGCTAGCCTCTGTTTCCTCCTCTCAGACATGACCTAGAGACCAAAAGGTCAAACCACTGAAGTATCTTTGCACATGTTCCTTTGAATGTCCGCTGGACTTCCCACAATATGCAGCCCCCTTGCCAGCTGACACTGGTTTGTTAGGATTTGTCAGTTTTGTTGACAATTTGTGTGTGTGCGTGCATTTGGAAAAGGATGAGATCGCTATGACTTTATTTCTGATAGACAACAGAGGAAAGACATATGAATAGTTTTAAAAATTTTTCTTCTTTTCTTTCCCCATGCTTCTCATGTCCTTCTCTATTGTATTTAACGACACCCACCCCAACACCCACCATCCAAAGAAACCTGAGGATACTACCATCTACTTGGGGCATTCCAGTACCCCCCAGGCGTTACTCTCTCAATCATAAGGAAGGGGATCTCTGATATTACACCTGACCTTGAGTAAATCCCTTCCCCTCCCTGGGCCTCAGTTTCGTCAACTGTAAATGGAGGCAGCTTTGCTAGATGACAAGCCTCTTCCAGCCCTAACACTATCTTGCTCATGCTGGAGGCGAAGTAGCTCCTCTGGCTTTCCCTCCATGCCCCTTCTTCTCATTGGGCGACCCTCTGGCCCAACCCGCCCCACCCCTCTGTCTGCCCCTTCCTGGACCCTTGCCTGCATCCCTTTGTCCCTAGGGGATATAGCTGGTTCCTTCCTTTCTGTGCTTGAGAGACTTTGAGGGAGGGAGTGTCTAAGGGCCTCCTGAGAGAGATAGGGTTACTTCTTTATCCTTTTCTCCTGTGGGTGGGCAAGAGGTGGGGGGTCTGTGGGAAGGGAGAGCCCTGGTACATTTCATTTTGATTCCTCCACCTTTTGGGTGGAAGGCCAAAGAACAAGAGTCTGGGGGACAGAGCCCAGGTAGGCCTCCTTGTTCATTCTTTTCCATCCCTTTTGTGGAGGGGAAAGGGGTGGGAGTCTGGGGAAGGAGTAGAGTCCTAGAAAGAACCTCAGGGAAACTGAAGTCATTATGGCTATATTTCCTCTGGGGAGGCAGTTCCCACTATCACACTGGCCACCAGGCAATGGTGAGGGCAGGTGACAACAGGGCATTGAGTAGAGGCCATGTGATGTCATAGGATGTTTTTAATATATTCTATATTATGAACTGACACATAAATAATGGGTACATGGTGAAGGCGCCAAAGATTGTGAGCTTCAGTGATTGGTGGAGGTCCAGGAGGGGAAGGTGAGGGGCAGGGACCTCAATGCCCAGGGCCTAGAACAGTGCCAGCCCCATGGTCTGTGCCTAATTCAGTAGGTGCACCCAGTGTGTTTCCCAGTCATCCCAGGGAACTTGCAAACAGGCTGGAAAGAATGCCTCCTAGGTTCCTCTCTAGACATGTAGGATCTGGGTTGAAATTTGGCATCTGTGATCAAGGACCAGTCCTTCCACTCCCTGGGCCTCAGTTTCTTCCCCAGTGGGTGCTGTTTGTCCTGCCTTCTGGAAGAGGACCATGACATCAGGGAGGTGATACCACAACTTGCTATTGAATTGGATTTAAGTGAGGGAGGGATGGACAAAGTCCCCATCCTCACATCTCCCCAGAGCCATCAGGGTCCAGTGGGGAGAAGGAGATCGGGGAGAAAGAGATCAGGAAGATTGCAGATGGTCCCCGCACTGCAGCGTAAACAGCATGAACCCTACTTATGTCCGAGATGCTTACTCTAATGCTTCTTCAGAAGACCCCTTCCCCCAGCTATCCCAAAGTCTCCATCCTTCACCCCTGCTGGCCCCCTTTCCTTCCCCCTAGACCATCCATGGAGGGGAGTGCTTTGCCCACTCCACCCCTGCTATAAAGGACGTCCTTACCCCTTGGAGATCAGCCCTTCAGGGCAAGGTTGTCTTTGCCTCTGTTGGCATCTGCTGCCCAGCTCCTGGCACTCACTTAGGAGCTGCTTTGAGGTTTGTTGACAGACTGGTCACAAAGCACTGGTCTGGCCCCAGGTGGACTTTCATAAACGCTACTTGTTGATGATTTCGTGGACTGACTTCCTGCTCTGTTCCCCCAATGACCCCATCCCTTCGCATGTCCCACTCTTTACTGGCAGGAACCCTGGGGCAAACCTCGACTGGGGTTACATTTTAGGGCTGGACTCGAACTCTGCACCTCCTTCCCTGACCTGCCCCGTTGCTCCCGCCCAGCCCCCTTAGCAAGGTATCGCCTGCACCCTGCCCAGAGCCTGGGAATCAGGCAAGCTTCTGGTTGGGCTTCTAATCTGGGAAGTGCGGGACACCACCGGACCTCAGTTACCATTTGGGTAAGATGGGGTCTACCAATAGCAGGGCCTCTTGGGCTCCTCCCGGGGCTCAGTTCCGCCAGGTACAAAAGGGGGTGAGGGTAGGGGGGCTGCCAAAAGGGGACCTGGGGAATGCTGGCATGGATTCCCCCACTCTGGGACGCTAAGCCAGCACCTCCCTTCCCTGTATAAGGCACCTTTGGGAGGCCGCTTCTGGCCCCAACGCCATCTTGTGCCTGTTGGGGGCAAAGCAGTGGCTCCAGCTCCCCTTCTTCCCCGAGGGTACCCCTCTGGCCCGCCTGCTGATGCCCTCTCTGCCCTTCCCCCACTCTGCCCCTCTCCCTCCTCCCCTGCATCGCGTCCTGCCATCCCTAGGGGGCAGAGCAGGCTCCTTCCTTTTGTGCTTGGGAGCCATCGAGGCAGGGAGGTCCTGAGACTGGGTGGGGCGGATTTGGGGGTCTGAGTCCTGGTAGGCCTCATTTCTCATCCTTCGGCATATTTTGGGTGGTAGAGGGAGCCAATGGGTGCAGGTCTGTCGAGGGCAGAACCCAGTCATCTGCACTTCTCATCCTTCGCCATCCTCTGGGGTGGGTCCAGTGGGCAGGGGTCTGGGGGAAGCATTCCGCGGGAGGCGTCCTTCCTCATCCTTCTCCAAGCTCTGGGCGGCAAGGTGTGTGGAGTGTGGGGGTTCAAAGGCAGCTTGTGGGGGCCCTGAAGCCTGGGTGGTTGTGTTTTCTCCTGTGACTGAATTCCAGGAGCCGCTGCCCCGGCCCCTCACACCTGGCGAGGCCTCACCCAATGGCCACCTTGGACAGCCAGGAATGCGGTGGGGTGGGGGGGCAGTGTCTACAGGGCTTTCTACTGAGAGATATTTAATATACCTAAATGTTGTGCTATGAGGTCATTTGTATTCAATTGTTATGTAAATGATCTTTCTGGAAGGGCTGAGGACCACATTTAAGTGAATCTTGGACAACTGGGTGGAAATGTTATTTACTGATTAATAAGGATGGAGTTAAGAGACCCCTGCATCCCCCTAGGTCTTGGGGTGAGGGAAGTGGTCCACAGCTGACGAAGGTGACCTCCTGTCCATTGCTGGACAAGAGGGGAAGCCCTACCTGGTGTCCCTGTCTAGGTACTTCTTCCTCCCTCTCACTAAGTATCCCCCAAAAGCTTGCTGCTAAGACCCCCTTGAAATAGCCACGTTCCTGCTGGGACCTAAGATCGTATAGGGGGCACTGGAGAAGGCCCATCCTTTCAATGCCAGGGCAGGAAGTGGCAGAGTGATCATCTTGCCCCCAGACCTAATCCCCCATTCCTCTCAATCTGTCCAATCAAAGGCAGACAGAACACTGAAATGAGAATGAGAAGCTCTGGGTTCTGACCCCTATCCAGAGACAAAAGAAACCTGTGAGATCCAGGAGAGTGTTTAGCCTCTAAGGACCTCAGTTTCCCCTTCTAGAAAACGAATCAGTGGGACTCAGTGTTCTCTGAGTGAACAAAGTTGTACGTTACAGCCTAAAGAACCGGGGACTGAGCATTGTGATTAAGGAACATGGGGGAGCTGAAAGTTTGCAGTCACTGGTGTCTTCTGAAGACATGGGTTTTCCCTTTCCTCACAAGAGAGCAGGTGGTATCCCCCAGCAGGATGTAAGCTCCCCGAGGGCCAGAAAGGTTTTGTCCTTCTCTTTGGCTCCCCTGGCCTACCTAGCCCAGTGCCTGCCACTGACAGAGGAGGCACCGTCCAAATGGAGAAGTGGCCAGGAGAGTGAGCACCCCTGGCCATTGGCCCCTCTGTGGTGTCTCACCCTAGGAAACACACTAGGTCAGGGGAGCTCCCTCTCCTGACTCTCCTGGTTTGGCAGAAACCCCACTCATTAACCCCCGTGTCTCTTTTTGTTCCAGCTTTGTCCAGGACAAATATCTAGTGGAAGGCTCCAAAGCAAGTTACCCATAGCAAGTAAAGCCCAGATGCAGTGGGTGGCAAGACCCAGCCCAGGGCTGTTGGTGTCTGAAGCCATTCAGACTGCCCTGTCCAGGCCTTCCTCTTTTCCCTCCAGGTCCTAGAAAGTTCTCTGTTTTTGTAGGGAGGCCTGAGGGACAGTCACAGTATGAGTCTAACTCCCGTTTGGGCTCCTGTCTTGAAACCCCAGGCAGGGGCTTCTGAGCCTCTCTGCCCAGGTTGGACCCTGTTCACTGCATCAGGGTGGCTGGCGTAGGGGCCTCTTAGTTTGCCTCTGACGATTCCAAGTACAGGGGCCCAGATGAAAGGGGTGGGGCTTTTGTGTAGACAGGGAGGGTCTCCAAGACCATTGACCTTGGCATGTCTTCTTGGCCGTTTTTGGGTCAGGTACCCTAGGGCCAGCCTGTTGAGGTCCATGTAGCCCTTGCCAGAATAAGCTTGTTTCTCACTCAAAGAGGAAGGGAATGTTAAATTGCCCTTAGGCGTGTCAAGTTAGGGAGCCTTGCTTCCAGCCTCGCCTTTGTAAACATTTTCAATTCTCTTTATCCCTCTGGACTTAATCACCACAAACCCAGGGAAGGAGAAAGGAAAGGGATCAAGCCTTTATTCTCCCCTACAGTGGGGCAGGCTCTGTGTTAAAAGTGCTTTCCAAATAAATAGCTCATTTGATCTTTACCAAAACCCTGGGAGGTAGGTACTATTCTCATTCCCATTTTACAGTGCAGCAAACCTAGCCTTGTCTGAGGTAGCACAGCTCCCAAGTGCCTTAGGCCAGCTCTGACCTAGGGTTTTCCTGGTGTTGAATGCTGGTGTTTTAGAAGGAGGAGATATCTCATTTAACCAGGCAGTGACAAAATGGCCCTGCCTGTCCCTCTACACCTTTTCTTTCGCCAGCTGGGAATGTAAATGAAATTGCTCATATTCTGTCAGGTGATACCCACCACGCTCCTTTCAGTTCCCCACTGGAAACAGAGCCTTGTTGAAACCTATTGTTTGCATTGAATGCACCGCGTCAATCTGCTGTCTGACCACATGCCCTTAAGTGAATTTCAGTGAAGAAATAGACCATTTTCCCCCATTTGTAATCACCCCTTTCCATCCTCCCATGCCTGAGTACAAGCTCTCCTTTAAAACACAGCAGTTTAGTCTCACAGCTCCTCTCCACCTACTGGTGTATCACAGTTTGGTCACCTAAACCTTCAACACAAAGATTTCCCTGGAGGCCCAATTGACTGAGAAAGGCTCAAAGGAGCATAATCTCTCTTGCAGTGTGTTGTTTCTACTGATCCGCATTTCCCAATTGCATATGAATGTGGTTTGGGCTTCCCTGACCTCCGGGACCGAGTGGACTGTGATCTCAGCAAATCTCTAAGACTCTGGTTGCAGAGAAAGGGCCAGACACCAGAGGGAGGAGTAAGGCGAGTTTTCTCACCTGGGAGCTCAGTAAGGCTAGCAGATGCCCTAAGCAGTCTACCTGGAGAGTGTCCCTTTCCTCATCGGAAAAGGACATCTTCTTCTCCTTTGGCCTCAGTTCCAGGAGACCGGGTCCCGCCTGCCCTTCCTCTGTGGCGGTGATGGCTGAGAAGCTTCGTGTACTGTAGGCCATCTGGCCCTCTCCAGCCCAGTGGTTCTGCTTTCCACAGGAGGGAAGCTGAGGTGCTGGGGACCGTGGGGAGGGGTGCCTCCCCAGGCTGGCTTTCTCCCCACCTCCTCCCACCTTGCTCCAGCTCTGATGGCTGTGGTGTCCCTTCCTGGGAAGAGGCTGAAAAAAATGTTGCTTGAAATGGCCACAAATGGAGGGGAGTTTGTAGGCCACAAGAGCTGTGCTTCCAGAAGACCAGGGGCAATGGATATGGTGCTGGCCTGGACGGCTTGAAGAAAGGTGATTGTTGAGAAGGAGGAAGAGAAAGGAGCAAGAGGTTGGACTTTCCAGCCATGGCTGGTGGCCCAAACTGGGGAGCCAGAGTGACAAGGGGTACATGGATAGACCCAAAGGCAGAGGAGATTTGTGGAGAGGACAGGCCACCCTTTGAGGCCTTAGGGTCAACTTCTTTGATAGTCCTGGTCCAGGTGGGGGATGAGAATTGGTGAGAGGGGACAGAAGAAGCAAAGGGGACACAGCAGATAGGGCCTGAGTCAGGCTTGGCTCCTCCTTTCAGGGACCTCCTGAGTCTACTTTCCCCCATCCTCCTCTGTCCTTTGGGGGTTTGCTTGAGGTTGGTCCTAGTGACCCTATGTGCCTACTGTCCTTCCCAGGGTGAGGCAGCTGCATCCAAGAGCGCCCGAGGCAGCAAGAGAAGCTGTCTTTGGCGGAGCAAAAATGAGTACCTGTTCTCAGTTGTCTAAGAAAAAGAAGCCCAAGGCTGCGAGTGTGGACGCACAGGAGGTGAGAGAAGATCATCAGGTGACAGTCGAGGCTGAGGAGAGTGCAGGAGTCCAGAAGAAGGCGAGTTGTGGAGAAGTAGCAGGCAGCTGCAGTGATGCATC
The DNA here is from genome assembly GCA_028658325.1 of Potorous gilbertii. Classification (NCBI taxonomy): domain Eukaryota; kingdom Metazoa; phylum Chordata; class Mammalia; order Diprotodontia; family Potoroidae; genus Potorous; species Potorous gilbertii. Next base: position 46,211,351 of record CM053775.1, read on the forward strand.
AGGGCCGAGTGGTGTCAGTGTCAGCTCCGCTGTCCAGATTGGGTCCAGCGTGCAGAAGGCCTCCCCAGTGCCGAGCAGTACAGGTGGTCAATTCGGCTCCAGTGTCGAGACTGGCACCATTGTGAAGCTCAAGTTCCGCGGGCGCGGCCACTCCAGAGGCCGTGGGCTAGTCGGCTGTGGCCTGCCTCGCCAGGGGAGGCTTGCTGCACGAGCCAAGGCAGAGTAGCCCCCATAACCCACTTCCTCTTCCTGGCCAGATCAGTCAGCAGGAAGAGCTCATCACCCGAGTCTGAAGCCGAAGCAGCCCTTGTGGCAGCCGTGGCGGCCATGGCAGCCGCGGCACTGAGCGTGGGCATGGGCATGGGCGAGGCCGCCCCCGTGGTGGAAGCAGCTCCCGTGGCCAAGCCTACCCCTATGGCCAATCCACCCCTTACAGCCATGCTGGGTCTCAGGCTCAAGCAGGGCCCAGTGATGAAGGCAGGCCCACTGACCAAGCTGGCTCCCACTCAGCTCAGCCACGTGGCAAGCGCCCACAGGGCAAGAAAGGCATGAAGAAATACGACGAGAGAGGCAGGCTGATTGCGAATGGAGAAGACCTCTGTGACTGTCTGCAGAGAATGTGAGTGGGCTGCTTCTACCCGTGCCCTGAGTACCAGTCCACCAAGTGAGGGCCCACCTGCTGCTGCAATCGAGAGTCGGTTTACGAGAACATTGTCGACGAGGGTGAAGTGTTCAGCACTTTCCCGTTTTCCCAGGCTAAGTAAGGGCCCGAGCTCCACCTGGCTCTCTGTGTCTCTGTGTCTGTGTGTCCGTGTGTCTCTTCCTCTTGGCTCAGCATCACTGCCTGGACAAGGAACTGGATTGGCCACCTGCACTCCTGCGGGCTCCCTAGCAGCATTGCCATGAGCACCCCACCAGCTTGCCCACACGTTTCTCCCAGATGCCTTTACTCTGTGCCCAGAAGCAGCTCAAGATGCAGCTGAAAATCGCAAGGCCTTCCACCCATAGGGCATCCCAAGTGGCCATCTTGCTGGAGATTTCCTACTGAATTCTCTCCTAACGCTGAGGTTTAGAACCTGAGAATTTTCTTCCATGCAAGGGGTAATGTCATCGTACCCTGCCCCTCTTCCTTGCTCAGGTGTCCTGAGAGCCAGGCCAGAATTATTCTCCAGGTTCCTCCAAGTCCCTTTCGTTTTTCCGTTAAGGCTAGATCAGAAAGAACAAAGACAAAGTCTTCTTTCCCCTATCTCTCATGTACGTGTTGTCATATCTACACGGCTATGTACGTGTCTGTTGTATCTTGTGTCTGTGTTTTTTTTGTTTTGGGTTCTATGGTTCTAGAGTTCAACTCTGTCAACTAACACTCGCCTAACACCTTTTTGCCTCTCATCTTCTTGCAGCTATTAAAGGAGCTTGGATTCTCCCGGGACTCTCCTCAGAGTCTCTCTTCTGCAGCTGATGGAGTGGAAAAATATATCCATATATCTTTCAGATAATTACCAGATCCCACAGCAGAAGAATATATATTGTTAAAGTGAAAGCAGATGAAAAAGAATAAAAAAAATTTATAAAGTTAATTAATCGTTGCTTTCATTTGAGAACAGAAGGCAGGGAGCATGCACCTTCTCTGTCCCAGGCACTGGGGTAAACTCTGGGGAGCCAAGGGCAAAGCTCAAACAGTCCCGGCCCTCAAGGAGTTTCCTTTCAGCCCCTGATGTCATCTGGCAGATGGAGAAGGGCGCTCTAGCGGTGATCCAGCATGCCCAGCGGCACCTCTCTGTTCATTCCCCAGAAAGAGTGGTAGAGACTGCTAGGCTCTCCCTTGTGCAACACACACACACACACACACACACACACACACACACACACACACAGAACAGGGGTGAGGGAGAGGAAGGGGAACAGCAAAGATCCATAGGGCACAGAAGAGGGACAAAGAAGGGATGGGAATTGGTGTGCTGGCCAGGTTTCACACAGCAGCAAAACGGGATGGGGAAGGAGCTCAAGCCCTGTCTTGGGAGAATTTGACCTGGATGGGAGTGAAAAGGGCTGTTTAGAAGCCTGAGGATTTCCTGCACACTGGAGGTTTTCAAGCAGGTGGGACACATGATTCATGCTTGTAGCCCATTTACTTTTAAGCAAGAGACATTACTTACACTCTATCCTCAGTTACTAAACATTTAAAGCTCTCCACACGTGCAATCCAACTTTCTTAGTCAGGAAGTGACACGAATCACAGCAGTGGCTCTGAAGGAGTCAGCAACTTGCCTCCTAGGAGGCAGAGTAAGTAACTTATCTACTATTAGTCACAGCATGGTGCCCTCTCCCCAGACAGGAGCCGTGTGTCTCCCTCTGATGTGGGGTCCAGCTAGTCTCCCTAGCTCTGCTTTGCCCATGGGCAAACACTGGCTACTCACGGTTCTTTGACTCAGATTTTCATGCCATAGGGAGGCATGAAAGGATTTTGCCACCAACAGGTATATGAAGTAAGAAGATGAGTCTTTCAGTGGCATGAAAGGTGCGTGGGGTGGGGGAGATGGTGGACTCGTGCAGTAGTCCATGGGGAGCGCACTGAGAAGAGGCACAGTCACAGCAGGAGTAGAGAGGAGGAGACACATGCAAGATGCCTATCTAACTGGAATGATATTCAATTTATTATCTAATATCCTGGGTGGTTATTTTTTTTAACCCAGAACCATTGCATGTCTCTTTACTTACTTTCTGGCGTCCCATGGTGATCTTTATTTTATTACCTGGCATCATTTTATTTATTTTTTTAAGGCCCAGCTGAGTCTGATGACTTTTCTTATTATCTGATATCCTCTAATGTCCAATTATCTATTTTCTGGCATCATGTGATGGTCTTTTCTTTATTTTCTAATATGCTGTCATAAACTTTAATTTATCACCTGCCATCATGTAATGTCATTTTCTTTATTGCCTAGCTGAATCTGATGTTTTTTCTTATTATCTGGGATCAACTGATG
>CM053775.1:46214837-46238074 GCA_028658325.1 Potorous gilbertii
GCCTTCTGTTCTCAAATGAAAGCAACGATTAATTAACTTCACAAATTTTTTTTATTCTTTTTCATCTGCTTTCAATTTAACAATATATGTTCTTCTGCTGTGGGACCTGGTAATTATCTAAAAGATATATGGATATATTTTTCCACTCCATCAGCTGCAGAAGAGAGACTCTGAGGAGAGTCCCGGGAGAATCCAGGCTCCTTTAATAGCTGCAACAAGATGAGAGGCAGAAAGGTGTTAGGCGAGTGTTAGTTGTCAGAGTTGAACTCTAGAACCATAGAACCCAAAACAAAAAAACACAGACACAAGATACAACAGACACGTACATAGCCGTGTAGACATGACAACACATACATGAGAGGTGGGGGAAAGAAGATTTTGTCTTTGTTCTTTCTGATCTAGCATTAACTGGAAAACGAAAGGGACTTGGAGGAACCTGGAGAAGAATTCTGGCCTGGCTCTCGAGACACCTGAGGCAGGAAGAGGGGCAGGGCAGGATGACATTACCCCTTGCATGGAAGAAAATTCTCAAGTTCCAAACCTCAGCGTTAGGAGAGAATTCAGTAGGAAATCTCCAGCAAGATGGCCACTTGGGATGCCCTATGGGTGGAAGGCCTTGCGATTTTCAGCTGCATCTTGACCCGCTTCTGGGCTCAGAGTAAAAGCATCTGGGAGAAACGTGTGGGCGAGCTGGTGGGGTGCTCATGGCAATGCTGCTAGGGAGCCCGCAGGAGTGCAGGTGGTCAACCCAATTCCTTGTCCAGGCAGTGATGCTGAGCCAAGAGGAAGAGACACACGGACACAGAGAACCAGATGGGGCTCAAGCCCTTACTTAGCCTGGGAAAACGAGAAGGTGCTCAGCACTTCTCCACCCTCGTCGACAATGTTCTCGTAAACCCACTCGAGATTGCAGCGGCAGGTGGGCCTGCACTTGGTGGACTGGCACTCAGGGCACGTGTAGAAGCAGCCCACTCACATTCTCTGCAGGCAGTCACAGAGGTCTTCTCCATTCGCAATCAGCCTGCCTCTCTCGTCGTATTTCTTCATGCCTTTCTTGCCCCGTGGATGCTTGTCACGTGGCTGAGCTGAGCGGCAGCCAGCTTGGTCAATGGGCCTGCCTTCATCGCTGGGCCCTGCTTGAGCCTGAGACCCAACATGGCTGTAGGGCGTGGATTGGCCATAGGGGTAGGCTTGGCCACGGAAGCTGCTTCCACCATGGGGGCAGCCTCACCCACGCCTACGCTCACTGCCGCAGCTGCCACGGATGCCACGAGGGCGGCCTTGGCTTCAGACATGGGTGATGAGCTGTTCCTGCTGACTGATCTGGCCAGGAAGGGGAAGTGGGTTATGGGGCCTACTCTGCCTTGGCTCGTGCATCAAGCCTCCCCTGGTGAGGCAGGCCACAGCCGACTAACCCAAGGGACTTGAGCTTACACTGGAGCCGAACTGACCACCTGCGCTGCTCGGCACTGGGGAGGCCTTCTGCACACTGGACCCAATCTGGACAGCGGTGCTGACACTGACACCACTCGGCCCTGATGCACCACTGCAGCTGCCTGCTACTTCTCCACAACTCACCTTCTTCTGGACTCCTGCACTCTCCTCAGCCTCGACTCTCACCTGATGCTCTTCTCTCACCTCCTGTGCGTCCACACTCGCAGCCTTAGGCTTCTTTTTCTTAGACAACTGAGAACAGGTACTCATTTTTGCTCCGCCAAAGACAGCTTCTCTTGCTGCCTCGGGCGCTCTTGGATGTGGCTGCCTCACCTTGAGAAGGACAGTAGGCACATAGAGTCACTAGGACCAACCTGGAGCAACCCCCCAAAGGACGGAGGAGAATGGGGGAAAGCAGACTCAGGAGGTCCCTGAGAGGAGGAGCCAAATCTAGCTCAGGACCTATTTCCTGTATCCCCTTTGCTTCTTCTGCACCCCCTCACCAATTCTCATCCCCCAGCTGGACCAGGACTATCAAAGCAGCTGACCCTAAGGCCTCACAGGGTGGCCTGTCCTCTCCACTAATCTCCTCTGCCTTTGGGTCTATCCATGTACCCCTTGTCAGCCAGGCTCCCCAGATTAGGCCACCAGCCATGGCTGGAAAATCCAACCTCTTGCTCCTTTCTCTTCCTCCTTCTCAACAATCACCTTTCTTCAAGCCGTCCAGACCAGGACCATATCCATTGCCCCTGGTCTTCTGGAAGCACAGCTTTTATGGCCTACAAACTCCCCTCCATTTGTGGCCCTTTCAAGCAACATTTCTTTCACCCTCTTCCCAGGTAGGGACACCCCAGCCATCAGATCTGGAGCAAGGTGTGAGGAGGTGTAGAGAAAACCTGCCCAGGGAGGACTTCCTCCCCACGGTCCCCAGCCCCTCAGTTTCTATTCTGTGGAAAGCAGAACCACTGGGATGGAGAAGGCCAGATGGCCTACAGTACACGAAGCTTCTCAGCTGTCACCGCCACAGAGGAAGGGCAGGCAGGACCCGGTCTCCTGGAACTGAGGCCAAAGGAGAAGAAGAAGTCATTTTCAGAAGAGGAAAGGGACGCTCTCCAGGTAGGCTGCTTAGGGGCTGGAGCTGTCATCTCATAGCCTTACTGAGCTCCCAGGTGAGAAAACTCCCCTTACTCCTCCCTCTGGGGTCTGACCCTTTCTCTGCAATCAGAGTCTTAGAGATTTGCTGAGATCACAGTCCCACATTCATATGGAATTGGGAAAGGCGGATCAGTAGAAACAATACACTGCAAGAGAGATTATGCTCCTTTGAGCCTTTCTCAGTCAGTTGGGCCTCCAGGGAAATCTTTGTTTTGGAGGTTTAGGTGACCAACCTGTGATACACCAGTAGGTGGAGTGGAGCTGTGAAACTAAACTGCTGTGTTTTAAAGGAGAGCTTGTACTTAGGCATGGGAGGATGGAAAGGGGTGATACCAAGTGGGGGGAAATGGTTTATTTCTTCACTGAAATTCACTTAAGGGCATGTGGTCAGACAGCAGATTGACACGGTGCGTTCAATGCAAACAATAGGTTTCTGCAAGGTGGTGTTTCCCGTGGGGAACTGAAAGGGGCATGGTGGGTATCACCTGACAAAAGACGAGCAAATTTCATTTACATCCCCAGATGGGGAAAGAAAAGGTGTAGAGGGACAGGCAGTGCCATTTTGCCACTGCCCCGTTAAATGAGATATCTCTTCCTTCTAAAAAGCAGCATTCAACACCAGGAAAATCCTGGGTCAGAGCTGGCCCAGGCACTTGCAAGCTGTGCTACCCCAGACAAGGCTCGGTTTGCTCCACTGTAAAATGGGAATGAGAATAGCACCTACCTCCCAGGGTTTTGGTAAAGATCAAATGAGTTATTTATTTGGAAAGCACGTTAGCCCAGAGCCTGCCCCACTGTAGGGGAGAATAAAGACTTGATCCCTTTCCTTTCTCCTTCCCTGAGTTTGTGGTGATTAAGTCCAGAGGCATAAATAGAATTGTAAATGTTTACAAAGGTGAGGCTGGAAACAAGTCTCCCTAACTTGACATCCCTAAGGGCAATTTAGCATTTCCTTCCTCTTTGAGTGAGAAACAAGCTTATTCTGACAAGGGCTACATGGACCTCAAGAGACTGGCCCTGTGGTATGTGACCCAAAAACGGCCAAGAAGACCTGCCAAGGCCAATGGTCTTGGAGACCCTCCTTCTCTGCAGAAAGGCCCCATCCCTTTCATCTGGGCCCCTGCACTTGGAATCCTCAGAGGCTAAGTGCCCCTTCTCCCTGCCACCCCGATGCAGTGAACAGGGTCCAACCTGGGCAGAGAGGCTCAGAGACAGAAGCCCTGCCTGGGGTTTCAAGACAGGAGCCCAAACATGAACTAGGCTCACACTGCGACTGTCCCTCAGGCCTCTCTATAAAACAGAGAGCTCGCTAGGACCTGGAAGGAAAAGAGGAAGGCCTGGCCAGGGCAGTCTGAATGGCTGCAGATACCAACAACCCTGGGCTGGGTCTTGCCACCCACTGCATCTGGGCTTTACTTGCTATGGGTAACTTGCCTTTGGAGCCTTCCACTAGCTAAGTCTTTGTCCTGGACAAAGCTGGAACAAAAAGTGACACGGGGGCTACTGAGGGTGGTTTCTGCCAAACCAGGAAAGTCATGAGAGGGAGCAACCCTGACCTAGTGTGTTTCCCAGGGTGGGACACCACAAGGGGACAATGGTCAGGGGTGCTCACTCTCCTGTCCACTTCTCCATGCGGACAGTGCCGCCTCTGTCAGTGGCAGGCACTGGGCTAGGTAGGCCAGGGGAGTCAAAGAGAAGGACAAAACCTTTCTGGCCCTCAGGGAGCTTACATCCTTCTGGGAGATACCACCTGCTCTCTTGTGAGGAAAGGGAAAACCTATGTCTTCAGAAGACACCAGTGACTCCAAACGTTCAGCTCCTCCATGTCTCTTAATCACATTGCTCCATCCCCAATTTTTTAGGCTCTAACGTACCACTTTGTTCACTCAGAGAACACTGAGTCCCACTGATTCGTTTTGTAGAGGGGAAACTGAGGCCCTTAGAGGCTAAACACTCTTCTGGATCTCACAGGTTTCTTTTGTCTTTGGATAGGGGTCAGAACCCAGAGCTTCTCATTCTCATTTCAGTGTTCTGTCTGCCTTTGATTGGACAGATTGAGAGGAATGAGGGATTAGGTCTGGGGGCAAGATGATCGCTCTGCCATTTCCTGCCCTGGCATTGAAAGGATGGGCCTTCTCCAGCGCCCCCTATACGGTCTTATGTCCCAGCAGGAAAGTGGCTATTTCAGGGGGGTCTTGGCAGCAAGCTCTTGGGGGATACTTAGTGAGAGGGACCTGCCTGCGCTTCTCAGACCAGGTAGGGCTTCCCCTCTTGTCCAGCAATAGACAAGAGGTCACCTATGTCAGCTGTGGGCCACTTCCCTCACCCCAAGACCTAGGGGGATGCAAGGGTCTCTTAACTCCTTCCTTATTAATCAGTAAATAACATTTCCACCCAGTTGTCCAAGATTCACTTAAATGTCATCCTCAGCCCTTCCAGAAAGATCATTTACATAACAATTGAATGCAAATGACCTCATAGCACAACATTTAGGTATATTAAATATCTCTCAGTAGAAAGCCCTGTAGACACTGCCCCCCCACCCCACCCCATTCCTGGCTGTCCAAGGTGGCCGTTGGGTGAGGCCTCGCCAGAGGTGAGGGGCCCGGGGCAGCGGCTTCTGGAATTCAGTCACAGGAGAAAACACAACCACCCTGGCTTCAGGGCCCCAACAAGCTGCCTTTGAGGCTTTGAACCCCCAGACTCCACACACCTTGCCACCCAGAGCTTGGAGAACGATGAGGAAGGACGCCTCCCGTGGAATGCCTCCCCCAGACCCCTGCCCATTGCACCCACCCCAGAGGATGGCGAAGGATGAGAAGCGCAGATGACTGGGTTTTGCTCCCCACAGACGTGCGCCCATTGGCCCCCTCCACCACCCAAAATATGCCGAAGGATGAGAAATGAGGCCTCCCAGGGCTCAGACCTCCAAATCTGCCCCACCCACAGCATGGAGAAAGATGAGAGAAGAGGGCTACTGCGGTCGGTTCTGAACCTAATGGATGGAAGATGTGAAAGGAGGCCTATCGGGCTTCTGCCCCCACAAACTGCCGCCCCTGTGCCGCCCCCACACCAACGCCTATTGGGCCGCCAAAGAATGGCGCGGGATTATAACCCAGGCCTAATCAGACTACGTCCTTCCCCTCAGATCTCCCTCCATTGGCCTTCCCTCAACCCAAAGGATGGTGATGGATCAGAAACGAGGCCAACAGGGGCTATGACTCCCCCACCCCAGGCCCGGGGCCCCCAAAGAAGGAGGATGAAGAACGAGGCCCAGCTGCATTCTGCCCCTCCTCCACAGGCCTTGTCAATTCTCTGCTGACCACGGAGGAGGAAGCATGAGAAAAGCGGCCTACCGGGGCTCGGCCTACTGGGGTTCGGCCTTCCGGGGCTCGGCCTACTGGGGCTCGGCCTTTCGGGGCTCAGCCTACCGGGGTTCTGCACCCCAGACACGCTCAATGCCCCCCAGGAGGGCGATGGATGAGAATTCAGGCACCACAGACCCCAGCCCCTCGGCCCGCCCCCACCTGCACCATTGCCCCCCACCAAGGACAGCCAGGGATGAGAAACGAGGCCTGCCTCTCCCAGGAGGCCCTGAGGGCTTCCCTGCCTCCACGGCTCCCAGCACAAAAGGAAGGAGCCTGCCCTGCCCCCTATGGATGGCAGGACACGATGCAGGGGAGGAGGGGGAGGGGCAGAGTGGGGGAGGGGCTGAGTGGGGGAAGGGCAGAGAGGGTATCAGCAGGTGGGCCAGAGGGACTCCCTGGTGGAAGAAGGGGAGCTGGAGGTGCTGCTCTGCCCCCAACAGGCACAAGATGGCTTTGGGGTCAGAAGCGGCCTCCCAATGGTGCCTTTTACCGGGAAGGGAGGTGCTGGCTTAGCACCCCAGGGTGGGGGGATCCATGCCAGCATTATCCAGGTCCCCTTTTGGTGGCCTCCCTCCCAACACCCCCCTTTACACCCACCTGGGGAAACTAAGCCCCGGGAGGAGCTCAAGGGGCCCTGGGATTGGTAGACCCCATCTTACCCAAGTGGATACTGAGGTCCAGTGGTGTCCCCCACTTCCCAGATTAGGAGCCCAACCAGAAGCTTGCCAGACTCCCAGGCTCTGGGCAGGGTGCAGGCGCTACGTTGCTGAGGGGGGCTGGAGCAACAGGGCAGGTCAGGGAAGGAGGTGCAGAGTTTGAGTCCAGCCCTAAACTGTAAACCCAGTCGGTGTTTGCCCCAAGGTTTCTTCCAGGAAAGGGTGGGAACTGCGAAGGGAAGGGGCCGTTGGGGGAGCAGAGCAGGAAGCCAGTCCATGAAATCATCAATGACTAGCGTTTATGAAAGTCCACCTGGGGCCAGACTATTACTTCGTGATCGGAGAGTCAACAAACCTCAAAGCAGCTCCTAAGTGAGTGCCAGGAGCTGGGCAGCAGATGCCAACAGAGGCAAAGACAGCCTTGCCCCCTAGGGCTAATCTCCAAGCAGGAAGGACGTCCTTTACAGCAGGGGTGGAGTGGGCAAAGCCCTCCCCTCCATGGAAGGTCTGGGGGGAAGGAAAGGGGTCCAGCAGGGGTGAAGGATGAAGACTTTGGGATAGCTGGGGGCAGGGGTCTTCTGGAGAAGCATTAGAGTAAGCATCTCGGACATTCATAGGGTTCACGTTATTTACCTGCAGTGTGGGGGCCATCTGCAATCTTCCTGATCTCTTTCTCCCCAATCTCTTTCTCCCCACTGGACCCAGATGACTCTGGGGAGATGTGAGGCTGGGGACCTTGCTCAGGCCTCCCTCACTTAAATCCAATTCAATAGCAAGTTGTGGCATCACCTCCCTGATGTCATGGTCCTCTTCCAGAAGGCAGAACAAACAGCACCCACTGGGGAAGAAACTGAGGCCCAGGGAGGGGAAGGACTGGTCCTTGATCACAGATGCCAAATTTCAATCCAAATCTTGCATGTCTTCAAAGGAACCTAGGAGGCATTATTTCCAGCCTGTTTGCAAGTTTGCTGGGATCGCTGGGAAACACATAGGGTGCACCTGCTGAATTAGGCACAGACCATGGGACTGGCACTGTACTAGGCCCTGGGCACTGAGGTCCCTGCCCCTCACCTTCCCCTCCTGGACCTCCACCAATCATCCAAGCTCACAACCTTTGGCCTCTTCATCATGTACCCATTATTTATGTGTCAGTTCATAACACAGAATGTATAAATAACATCCTATGACATCACATGGCCTCTACTCGATGCCCTGTTGTCACCTGCCCTCACCATTGCCTGGTGGCCAAGGTGCTAGTGGGACCTGCCTCCCCAGAGGAAACATAGCCATAATGACTTCAGTTTCCCTGAGGTTCTTTCTGGGGCTCTACTCCTTCTCCAGACTCTCACCCCTCTCCCCTCCACAAAAGGGATGGAAAAGAATGAACAAGGAGGCCTACCTGGACTCTGCCCCCCAGACTCTTGTTCTTTGGCCTTCCACCCAAAAGATGGAGGAATCAAAATGAAAACTACCAGGGCTCTGCCTTCGCACAGACCCCCCACCTCTTGCCCACCCACAGGAGAAAAGGATGAAGAAGAAACCCTACCTCTCTCAGGAGTCCCTTAGACACTCCCTTCCTCAAAGTCTCTCAAGCACAGAAAGGAAGGAACCTGCTATATCCCCTAGGGACAAAGGGATGCAGGCAAGGGTCCAGGAAGGGGCAGATATAGGGGAGGGGTGGGTTGGGCCAGAGGGGCACCCAATGGGAGGGAGGGGCACTGAGGGAAAGTCAGAGGAGCTACTAGCCCCCCGCATGAGTAAGATAGTGTTAGGGCTGGAAGAGGCTTGTCATCTAGCAAAGCTGCCTCCATTTACAGTTGAAGAAACTGAGGCCCAGGGAGGGGAAGGGATTTACTCAAGGTCAGATGTAAGATCATAAATCCCCTTCCTTATGATTGTGAGACTACACCCTGGGGGGTGCTGGAATGTCCCAAGAAGCTGGTAGTATCCTCAGCTTCCTTTGCGTGGTGGTGTGGGTGTGGGCATCATTAAATACAATAGAAAAGGACATGAGAAGCATGGGGATAGAAAAGAAAATTTTCAGAAACCATTCATATGTCTTTTCTCTGTGGTCTATCAGAAATGAAGTCATAGCGATCACATCCTTTTTCAAATGCACGCGCACACAGAAATTGTCAACTCCACTGACAAGTCTTAACAAGTCAGTGTCAGCAGATGAGGGTGCTGCATATTGTGGGAAGTCCAGCAGACATTCAAAAGAACATGTGCAAAGACACTGCAGTGGTTTGACATTTTGGTCTCTAGGTCATAGTTGAGAGGAGGAAACAGAGGCTAGCAAGGTGAAATGATTTGTCCAGGGCACACAGCTAGGAAGTATCTGAGCCCCAATTTGAATCCAGGAAGATGAGTATTCCTGACTGCAAGCCCAGGGCTCTGCATTGTATTGCCTCTATTTTTTGTTCCCTCCTTTCCAGTCCCATCTGGCTCATTGTGAAGCTTTTTGGAGTCTTCTTGGGGCATCTTTGCTACCTTTGCCCTACTGGTGTGCCTACCTGGACAGGTGTATCCCATCGGATATGGTGGTGTAGAGCTGTCCTTCCATTCTGAACTGAAGGCAATACTTTGACAGTAAAAACAAGCTTTGAATTCAAAATGATTTCAATTTTTTTTCCTTGACATGCTATTACTCAAACAATGCTTAGCCATTTGGTCTATAAAGACATCTGAATAGTTTCACAATTTCTGGACTATCACTGAACATGAAAGATTAGGGTGGAGAAGTCAGAAAGTATCCAGAATACAACAACATAAGAACAAATAAAAGGGTCACAAACAAATATTTGCCACCAACTCGTGAATAGGATCTTATTGTCACACTAAGTCGCAGTTAACACTTAAATACATGTTGTTTTGAATCTCCAAGCACTAATGACAGCGTGAACAACAGGAAACTCCTGGCTTTAGGGACTGAGGCTTCTTTGTTGTCTCAGAATCTAAAGACACATCGAACCGGCTGTGATGATTAGTGAAGGCAGAAAGGTAACAGGACAGGAATGACTCTTTTCCATGGTCCTAAAATGATGGAATCATTTGGGGGAGGATGTTGTTGTTTGCTGAGGCTGGAATGATCAGTTGTCACTAGGACCATTTCAACCCTTTACTCATGCCCTAAAATTCATTTTTTAGGAAGCTACTTCCACCATCCAAAGAATGGGAGGCAAGTGTCGCCGGGACTTATTCAGGAAAGGCAAAGGGGTACAGCTCATATGATTCCTCTGCTGCCTCATTGTAAACCCACTTCTGGTTCCGGCGGCACTTAACACTACATTTTCTGGAGTTGCATCTGGGGCATGCTTGAAGCACCCGGTGCAATCAACCAGCAGGCAATCACAAATCAATACCATTGCAAATCAGCCTGCCTTTTCGGTCATACTTTCTCCTGTTTTTCTTGGGCCCCATAAAGATTTTAGCATGGTAAGAAAACACATCAGGCCTCTGCCTAGGTGCTGGGCCGGGGTGTGCAGCAGCAACCTGGGGTTCCTCTTCCCCCTGGATCTCAGGTTCGGCACATGCTGCCTGGGCTACTGGATTTTTCTCCTTTGAGGGGACACTTGGTCCTTGCTTCTCTGCCATCTGGCTTTGATTAGGGCAAGTCTTCTCCTCAACATTTGCCTGGCTGGTATTGGATTCTTCACTCTGCATTTCAATGTCTGTGCTCATTCTCAATTCTCAGTTGCAGGAACCTTCTCCTCTCTGCTTTGGCACAAACTCCTGGGTTTTAAGAATGAAAGAAGAACCATGATCTCACTAAAAAAAAAAAAATGACTGTAATGGGAAAGCTGATTCAGAGCCTGGCAATCTCACAATCTTATGGAAAAAAACTACTTGAAACATAATTTTAATTTTTAAAATATTGCTATGCTTCTTGTGAAAATTCAACTGAACCATCATCATGAGCTAATTACCTGAGTTTCAAACTTTCTAAAAACACCCACCAGCTGATATAGAATGATTGAAAAGATTCCATGTGTAATCCTACCCTGAAGATAATTCAAACAGCAAAATTGTGTTGAATATAAGAGAGTTTTCCCATTACCCCCCAAGAAAAAATCTAGTACAGCTAGATCAGGTGACCAAGGGCCAAGCAAGAGAATCCCCTTTACCTATCCGTGAATCTAAAAAAATAGCATCCAGAAACTTTTAAATGCAATGCAAAGTGGAAGGATGTTCCCATCATGTAAAAACTGAAAGGAAAAAATTGTTATTCAAAATTCACAAAACGAAATAAGTGTAAAAGACACTTTAAAGTGTCAAAGGACTTTGGAAAGTTGGATACACTCTGCCATATGGAGTTGTTAGAGGTTAGGTCTGCACCAAGAACTTTGGAACAGCCTCTGCATAGCCGAAAGCTGAAGCCGGGATTTTTGTGCCAGCAGAAGAGAATGAAGCAGAAAGAAGACTGTCCATACATGTGCAAGGAAAGCCAGCAAATGTCTACAAACATGGGCAGAACAAGAGAGGAGAGCTCCAAGCCAGGTGTTTCTTTTTCCACTAAGAAACCATTAGAGTTTTTGTAGTCAGGAGCTAGGGGTCAAGCAAGGGAAGGGTTGTGTCTCAGCCCCCAACTTACCAAGGCCAGTCAGGTCTCACTGTGGTGCTGCTGCTTCACTGTCAGGCTCACAGAAGGGGCAGCCACTTGATGTTCAGGTGAGGATCCAGAAAGAGGCCTCTCTGAGTGGGAAGGAGGAATGAGTTTTCACCACAATCTGGATACCAAACAGAATTTTGAGAAATGCAAATAGAGGAGAAAAACTGAGAACAAATAAGTAGCCTCAGTTCTTTGGCTGACATTTCCTGCAAGTTTGTGCAGCTTTGCCTTCTGTATCCAGGCAGCCCCCTCTTTGTATTTCCGGGCATAGACCCCTTTCACCTGTATCCTTCAGGACAGGATGCTTGGCCCACTCATCCCCTGGTTTCTAAAGAAGAGGCCATGCAAGCAGTGAATCGGGAGGTGGCCAAGGCAAGAAGGAGAAAGTGGATTTCTGTCAGGGCATGTTTCCAATATGAGAATAAAAATAATAACACTGACATTATAACTACCATAAGTATACATACAGAAAAAGAGAGAGATAGAGTAGTTGGGGAATTGGAAGGTGGGAAGGGAGTCGGGAAAAGCTTCATGGATAAAATGGTAATTGAATATGAGCTTAAAAGAAGACAAGGATTCTGGGAGGTGCAGGTGAGAAGGGAGGGCGTTCCAGGTGTGGGGAACAGTCAGTGCACAGACATGGAGGTGAGAGTCTTCTGGATATTGGGAGTGAGGAACAGTCAGGGAGTCAGTCTGGCTAGGGTACAGGAAGGGGAGAAATGTCCAATGAGCCTGAAGAGGAAGGTTGGGAGGGGCTTTCAAAGCTAAACAGCAGTTTCTTTATTACCCTAGCAGAAAGAAGTCCATTTTGGCTCACAGATATTCCAACACTTGCCCCTGAACTGAAAGTCTGGCTTTACACAAACATTATACATTCCTGAGGGCTTGTCACTCATCATATTTTGTTTGGGTCAAAAGTCCCCCAAGGGTTTTCTGTAGGAACAACAGGATTTGACTCATGCCTGGGTCACTGAAGAACTCATAATGAATCCTCTGGTCCCTTGCAAGTACTGAGGCTAAGAATACACTGAGCATCGCGTGGATTTTATTTAGCTCAATATAGCAGAGAAGACTCACATCGTCACCTGTAGCGAGCCCAAACTCTTCTCTTTCCCTCTCTGGGGAGTCTCTAGGGTTTTTTCAGGCACCTATGTGGCCCTAGGAGAAGTCAGGGAGGGTTTGACTTGAGCCTGGAGTTAGAAAGCTAGGAAGGGACATCTCCATGAGTTCAAATCCAGCCTCAGGAACTCACCTGGGCAAGTCCCTGAAACCTGTAACCACATTTTCCTCATCTGCTCAATGAAGAAAATGGTCCCAGATCACCATTCTCTAACAAATAATAATTTAAAGGAAACAAAAGGAAAAAGCAAAAGATCAGGAAAACTACTTCCTATGGTCTCTCCATTTTAGGAAAAAAAAGAGGTGTTTTATTGAAAGCCTAATAATGAGAGACAATCTCCTAAACTTGGATCATTAATAACTGACAGTTAAATCAATTTATAACAATGATTGAAATATAATTTTCTCCCTATAAAAGGCCACACATCAACATAGCTCCCCTCCGGCCAAACAATCCCAAAAGGTATCTACGGTCAAAAACAACAGGAAAACCTTTTGGACCACCCCGTCTTCCAGGCATGCCCACCACAGAGGCAGGGAAGGCAGGACCTGGTCTCCTGGAACAGAGGCCAAAGGAAATGAAGGGGCAGTATTCAGATGAAGCAAGGGACACTCTCCAGGCAGGCTCGTTAGATACTGGAGCTGTCTTCTCCGTGCCTTAGGGTACTCACAGGTGACAAAACTCTCCTTACCTCTCTCCCTCTGAGTCTGTCACTTGGTCTGCACTTGGAACCTTAGAGATTTGCTTGCAGCAGAGTCCACCCAGTCCACTGAGGTGGGGAAAGTCCAAGTCAGATTCAACAGGAATTGGGAAATGTGGGAGAAAATGGTCCTTTGAGCCTTTCTCAGTCAATGTAGCCTCCAGGGAAACCTTTCTATCCAAGGGTGATGCCCTTGGCCTCAGGGCCTCCTGAGAGCTGGCTGCCCAACCAAGGTGAGATCAACCAATAGGTGGATTGGAGCTGTGAGATTAGACAGATTTGTTTTAAGGGAAAGCTTGTACTGAAGGGTGGGAGGACAGAAGGGAGTGATAACAAATGGGAGAAATGGTCTATTTCTTCCCTGAAATTAACTTAAGTGCATGTCGTCAGACAGCAGATTTACATGGTGTGTTCAGTCCAAACAACAGGTTTGTACAAGTCGGTGTTTCCAGTGGGGAAGTGAAGCAGGCATGGTGGGTATCACCTGACAAAAGATGCGCACATGTCATTTAAATGCCCAGCTGGGGAAAAAAGAGGGCAGAGGGTCAGGCAGGGCCGTTTTGTCACTGCTTGGTTAAACAAGGTATCCCTTCCTTCAGAAACACCAGCATTTCAACGCAAGGAAGACCCAAGGTCCCAACTGGCTTCAGGCACTTCCTAGCTGTGCTACCCTGGACAAGCCTCAGTTAACTCAACTGTAAAATGGGAAGAGAATATCACCTGCATCCCAGGGTTCTGACGAAGATCAAATGAACTATTTCTTTCGAAAGTACTTTAGCACAGAGCCTGGCCCATTGTAGATAGGAATAAAGGCTTGAACCCTTTCATTTCTCCTTCCCCAGGTTTGTGGTGATTAAGTCCTCAGGAATAAAGAGAATTGATCATTTTTACAAAGGGAAAGCTGAAAGCAAGGCTCCCTAACTTGACACTCCTAAGGGCAATTTAGCATTTCTTTCCTCCTTGAGGGAGAAACAACAAGGACTACAAAGGCTTCATCAGACTGGCCCTGGGGTACATGACTCGAAAAAGGCTAAAAAGTGCTGGCAAGTCAGTGGTCATGCAGACCCTCCCTCCCTGCAGAAAGGCCCAGCCCTTTCATCTGGGTCACTGCATTCAGAATTCTCAGATGCTGACGGAGCACCCTCCCCAGCCCACGCCCCGTAGGCAGTGAGGCCTGGCAGCCCTGCTCAGGGAGAGTAAGAGACAGAAGTCCTTGCCTGAGGCTCCAGGAAAGGAGCACAAATTGAAGCTGGGTTCACACTGGGACTGTCCCTGGCATCTCCCTACAAAACAGAGAGCTTGCTAGGGGCAGGAGGGAGGGAGAGCAGGCAGACCTGACCAGGGCGATGAGCTGAATGGCTACAGACACCAACAGCCCTGGGCCTGGATCTTGCCACTCACTGTATCTGGGCTTTAATTTATGTAGGTAACTTGCCTTTGGAGCCTTCCACCAGCTATGTCTTTGTTCTGGACAAACCTGGAACACAAAAAGACACAGGAATTAATGAGTGGGGTTTCTGCCAATCCAGGAGAGTCACGAGAGGGAGCTTCCCTGACCTAGTGTGGCTCCCAGGGGCCCACAGAGGGCCCCTGGCCAAGAATGCTCACTCTCCTGGCCACCTCTCCATGTGAACGGTGCCTCCTCTGTCGGTGGCAGGCACTGGGCTAGGTAGGCCAGGGGAGCCAGAGAGGAGCAAAACCCTTCTGGCCCTCAGGGAGCTTACATCCTGCTAGAGGATATCACATGTCCTTTCGTGAGAAAAGTGAAAACTTACGTCTTCAGAAGACACCAGTGATTCCAAACGTTCAGCTCCCCATGTCCATTGATCACAGTACTCAGTCCCCAATTCTTTGAGTTCTAAGGTTCCACTTTGTTCACTCAGAGAACACAAAGTCCTTCATTTTCTAGAAGGTGAAACTGAGGCCCTGAGAGGCTGAACGCTATCCTTGGTCTCACATGTTTCTTTCACCTCTAGACAGGGATCAGAACCCAGATCTCCTGAGTCTCAGTTCAATGTTCTGTCTGCCTTTGATTGGGGAGGTGGAGAGGAATGGAGGATTGGGTCTGGTGGCAGGATGATCAGCCTATGGCTTTCTGCCCTGACCCTGGAAGGATGAACCCTCTCCAGGACCCCCTGTACATTCTAAGGCCCAGCAGGAATGTGGTCATTTTAGGGGGCTCTTGGCAGCAAGTCCATGGGAATAGGCTGTGGGAGGGAGGAGTAAGTCCCCAGGCAGGGAGACCAGGTAGGGCCTCCTCTCCTGTGCAGCAATAGACAAGAGGTCACCTACCTCAGCTGTAGACCAAATCTCTCATCCCAAGACCTAGGGTGATCTTGGGGTCTTTTAACTCTGTCCTTATTAATCAGTAAATAATATTTCCACATAGTTTTCACAATTCCCCTAAAAATGCAGAGCCTTCAGCCCTTCATGATAGATCGTTGACATAACATAAAATGACCACATAACATAACATTTTATTATATTAAATCACTCCCAACTAAATATGTAGATGTATCTCCCTCCCTCTCCTGTCAGGCTAAGGGAATAGATGGCCATTGGGTGAGGTCTTCCAGAAGCCTTAGCCAGCAGCTCCTTGAACTCAGGTCTGGGATAAAACACAACCATTCAGACTTCAAGGCCTCTAGAAGCTGCCTTTTGGGCTCTGCCTCCCCAGAGACTCACCCATTGGCCCCCACCACCTAAAGAATGGAAAAGGATGAGAAAGGAGGCCTCCTGGGGTTCTGGCCCCCAGAACCTAGGCTCTTCCACTCCCCCAGACCCTTGCACATTGTCCCTGACAGAATGGTGAAGGATGAGAAACGAGGCCCTCCAGAACCCCAGTAAGACCCGGAGGCCCAAGGGGCCCTGGGATTTGTACACACCCTCTTACCCAAGTGGAAACTGAGGTCCAGCAGTGTCCCATATTTCCCAGATTAGGAGCCCAACCAGAAGCCTACCAGACTCCTAGTCTCTGGGTGGGATAACTCAGTGCACAGGTGCCGAGTTACTGGGGGGTGGGGGTGGGGGTAGGAGTAACTGCCAGCAGGGGTGAAGGAAGGAGACTTTGGGATAGCTGGAGGCAGTGGTCTTCTGGAGGAACTCAGCTTGCATTAGAGTAAGCATCTCGGACATTCATAGAGTTCCTACAGTGTACCAGGGTATGTGGGGGCCTTCTGCAGTCTTTCTGGCCTATCTCTTCCCACTGGACCCAGAAGGCTTTGGGGAGAATTGAGACTGGGGAACCTGCCCAGCCCTCCCTCACTTAAATCAAATTCCCTTGCATTCCTGGTGTCACCTCTGTGATGTCATGGTCCTCTTCCAGAAGGGAGGAGAAACAGCACCCACTGGGGAGGTAACTGAGGTCTAGGGAGGGGAAGGACTTGTCCTTGCTCACAGAAGCCAAGTTTGAACCCAAAGGCTGCACCTCTAGGTGGCAGTCTGTCCAGCCTACTTTCCAGTTCCCTGGGATGGCTAGGAAACACGGTGGGTGCACCTGCTGCATTAGGCAACGACCATGGGGCTGGCACCATTCTAGGCCGTGGACATTAAAGTCTTTGTCCCTCCCCTTCCCCACGTGGCCCTCCACCAATCACCCAAGCTCACAACCTTTGGCCCTTCATCAAGTATCCATTATTTGTGTGTCATTTCATAGTATATAATATGTAAATAACTTCCTATGATATTACATGACCTCTACCAAATGCCATGTAGACAACTGCCCTGAACATTCCCGGGTGGCCAAAGGGCTAGTCAGTTATGTGGTTGAGGCCTGGCAAGACCTGAGAGGCCTGAAGCAACTCCTAGAACTCAGTTCCTAGATGAAACACAACAATGATAGCTTCAGTTTCCCCAAGGTTCTTTCTGGGGTTCTGTCCCTCCCCAAGACCCCTGCCCATTGCCAAAACCATTCTACCTCAATTCTTTTACTTATTCAGTGGCATACGAATCAGACTGCAAAGGATGAGAAAGGCGGCCTCACCACCACAAGCTGGAGGACGAGAAATGAGGCATACTGGGGCTTGCCCCCCCAGCCCCATTACCCCCCAGAAGATGGTGAAGGATGAAAAATGAGGCCCCCCCAGCTACCCACCCCTCGACCCACCTAGACTACTTTCCATTGCCCCCCCAAAGGATGGCAAAGGATGAGAAACGGCCTAACAGGGCTCTGCCCCTCCCCCGATCCTGCACCCCTCTGCCCCCCAGAAGATGGACAAGGACATGAAGCTAGGCCTACCTGGATCTGTTCCCCCAGATCCCCCCCATTCGTCCCCTAGAGGATGGAGAAGATGAGAAACGTGGCCTACCTCTGCCAGGAGGCCCTCAGAGACTCCCCACCTCGAGGTCTCCCCAGTACAGCAAGGAAGGAGCCTACTCTGTCCCCTAGGGATGGTAGGATTCAAAGGAAGGCCCAGGAAGGGGCAGAGAGGAGGCAGTGGTGGGTGGGCAGAGGGGCAACACCAGTGAGGGAAGGGAACTGGAGGTGCTGCTCTGACCCCAGCAGGGGCAAGATGGAGTTAAGGCTGGGAGAGGAAGGCCATCTAGCAAAGCTGCCTCCTTTTACACGGGAGAAAACTGAGGGAGGGGAAGGACTGGTACTTGCTCACACTGATGTAAACATCAGAAGCCAGATTTGAACCCAGATCCCACAACTCTAGGAAAGGACCCAAAAGGCTTTGAGGAGTCTGTCTAGCCTGCTTCTCAGTTCACCCACATACCTCACAATTTTACTGTTTTAGCTTAGAGAGAGAGTGCTGCAGTTTTTCTTTCTGCAACCAAATTGCCCATTAACCCCTAGTCACCCATGGACCTGAAACAACTCTCTGGGTTTTCGTGGATTTCCTTCATTCTAGGGCATTTCCTCATTTTGCCAGGCCTCATCCATTTCTTTTTGCGTTCTTGGTTGTGCTGGTCTACGACTGATCGTAGTAGCTGAGGACAATTGGATGTCCTCTCTGTTCATGGTCAATTCGTCCTTGCCATTTTGGCTTTGGTCACTTTGGAATACTTCTTCTCCTTCTGTCTGCTCCTGATCCTCCCCCTCCCCTCCCCTCTCTAATCCTCAGTCTCCTCACTTGAAAAATGACCTTTCCCACGATGGAGCCTGGTACCTCTTATGTTCTCTTATCTAGTATTCCTGCCCTTCTTTCCGTGTTCACTTCTTCCTGTCCAGTAATGTGGTGAGCTTCTCCTATCGTCTCTGATATTACCTCTTGCTCTACCTTGAGCAGCCCCCAAGTCCATTCTCTGACCCCTATTTTCTTCCTATGTAGAGTGGTAAGTGGTAGTTGATCATTGCAAAGGTCCCTTTCAGCCCTGTCCTTCTATGTTCCTCCACCCCTTCCTTCTTCAGGCATCAGCTTTTTCTTCTTCAAACCCCTGGGACCAGAACTGTCATGCATGCCTAGCTCCTCAGTACCACCTCAGAGTACCTAGAAATGCACCAGATTTAGCTGAGATAAACACTTATTCAAGTTAGGAAAAAAACAAAAGCATTGCAAGGAAAATACCACAGGGAGGGGGAAGGGGAATGAAACAGCAAAAATACAGAGGAAATGAGCAAAGAGAATTTCTGAAACAGTGAAGAGATACGATGGGGTAAGAAAATCTCATTTTCAAACTCCAGAAGAGGTATTTCTGCCAAAACTCCCACTGGAATCCTAGATGAGAATGCACTGGACCAGAGAGTCTCAGGAGGTAGAGATAAAGGAACTGAAGGGAGAGTCAAAGAGTGAGGTGAAAGTTCTTAAGGAATAACCAAGAGGAGATGATTTAGAAGAGAAACTGGCCAATCTTTCTGTTGGTTTTGAGACTGTCTCCCTCTCTCACCCAGGCTTAGCCCAGCTGCGTGCCACTCAGACGCCTGATCCCACTGCTAATCCACCTGACAGCTTTGACCTATTCTGTTTCTGGCCTGCACCGGTCTGCTTCTCCTCTACCTGTCTGCTTGTCCCCTCCTCTCGGGAGCTCACCGTGTCGGTGCCACACAGGTGCACACACCTGATCAGCCCTAGCCCTTCTGCCGCAGGTGGTTCTGTGGATGGAGGGCTGGGCCTGGAGTCCGGAAACCTCGAATTCCTATCTGGCCTCAGAAATTTACTTAGACACACGATCCTAGGCATATCCCTTCCCCTATGTCTGTCTCAGTTTCCTCAGCTCTAAAAGAGGCATAATAATAGCACTTACCTTTCAGTGTTGTTGTGAAAATTAAATGAGCCAATATGTGCTCATGAGAGCCCTTAGCACAGTAGCTGCCACGTAATCAAGGATTATCCCCCCACCTATCCTTAGCCCAGCTCGGGATTCCCGAGCTTGATTAATCCACCAACCTCAGCGCTCCCCTGCCCTGCCACCCCCCTCCCTCAGCGGCAATAGCATAGGAGTGTATCACCACTCCCAGCCCAGAAACTAGAAAATCTAAGCAAAGCCATGGATACCGTGAAAGAAAGAATGGATGAGAGAAAACTAAAAACATTTAATGAAACAATCAGAAATGGTACAGCTCCTGCAACCAGCCACGCCTCTCACTGGTCCCAAGATCTTTAGATTTTTGGAACTCACAAGGTTGTCATCAGTCCTATGGGATGCTCATTCACCTAAGATCGAGAAAGAATAAACATAAAAGACGCAGAGGCAGACAGGGGCCCTAGTGCAAGCTCGCTTCACTGAGGCCATGCTCCAGACGGGGAGCAGTGGTGTGGTTGCCATGGCACCAGGATGGAGAAGGACCTATCCTTTTCTGCCCCTCACAGGAGTGGCATCATGACGCTGAGAGAATCTCAGCCAAGAGGGCAGTCAGAAAGGAGGAGAGAAGTAGGAAGCTGGCAGCTCCCTTTTGTGTGTGTGTGTGTGTGTGTGTGTGTGTGTGTGTGTGTGTGTGTGTGTGTATGTAGAATAGAGTGCTTTCTGTATCTAGCTGGTTTGTTCAGGAAAAAACAAGGAATAAACATCTCTTTCCTATAGGTCTGGGGATCTGTGGTCTGACTGTACACAATTTAATTATATTTTTAAAGCATTTATTAAATGCCTACAGGGTACATGGTTCTGGGGATATAAAGAAAAATTAGACAGGTGATACCCTAAAGGAACTCTTTTGGGGACCAAAGCATGGGGAGCAAGCAACATGTGAGTGCATGTGTGTGTGTGTGCATGCACATGGACGTGCAAAATATATAAAGAATGAATACACTCTCCTTTTGGTGGGACAAGAGCACTCCTAACCGTCAGGATTAAACCAGACCCCCTGCGGGGCACCAGGCTTGAGCTTTGAAGGAAGGGAGGGATCCGATGATATCCAGGTGAGGAGGGAGCATCTAGGTGAAGGCCAAGAAGTGGAAGGACTTCCATTCCATCTACCTCAGAAGTTCTGAGATTGTCAGCAAGGTGAAGGAGAGTCATAAGTAGGCTGGGGAGACTAACTTATGGCCCAGAGTGGAAGATTTAGAATGTCCATTTGCCCATCTGATTCGTAGGAGGCACTTCTTAAGTTAAGCCACTTCTGGTGACTATGCAGTCTTTTCCTCTCTACCTGCCTTTGGCCCACAGCACTGACACTCTCCTTCCAGGGTAGACATTTGGCATTTCTAGGGTGTACTTCCTCCCCCACAGAAGGTGCCAGTCTAGTGATCCTCCCTGCATTTTCTCCAGAAAATGTATTGTTAACCTTAGTTTTGAGGGAGCAGGGAGGCTAGGTTTCCCTTACAGCTAAGGGATGAAGGAATGTTACTCGAAAAGGCCAAGCATGTAGGGAAGTTTGTAGTCCATAGACTTTAAGTTTCAGGAGTCCCAGGGCAATGAACCACGCCATGGGCAAGCAGGGTTGAAGTGGAGGGAGTATTTGAAGGAAAGAGGATAGCGGGGCTGTATGCTTCTACTTAGGCTTGAGAGACTGGATGACCCAAACTGGGGAGCCAGGACATCAGGAGGTTGACAGACCCAAACCAAAAGGGGCTTTGCAGAGCTCATTGTTGAGGGGGGGATGGGAGGTGGCAGGCGCATGTCCTACTCATTAGCAGCACTGACTCCAGGGACGTGCCTTCCTCGGGGCTCACTTTGGCTGGGTACTGTGTGGCTTGCCTCACTGGAAAAGGCCCTCGGCAACCACCACAACAACTTCTTTTCAAAGATATCTCACTCCCGTTTTGTGTCGGAGGGCAGAAGTGAGCCCAGGGAGTGGAGAAAACTGAGGGACAGATTGTGGTTACACAGGAAGAAACCTCCCTAATCATCGACACTGCTCAGAAGTGAAACAGGCAACTGTAGGGGCAGAAAGTGTCAAGAAGCTTGTCTGGAATTTTCTTGATGACCTCAGAGCTCCCTGCCAACTCCAATCCTGTGAGATCACAGCCAAAATGAAACGTCGGGACAGGGAAATCCACACAGGCCTTGGTGCCAGTTCTGCTCATCCTAATACAGAGTTGAAGTCAGGTCAAGGATTGAGAACTGGAGAGAAGAGAAAGAACAGGCAAAGGAGAAAGAAGAGCTATGCTCTGAACTAGGTCACCCTCATACTTTCAAGTGATCTTCCTCAGCTTGGCTTCCCCTATATCCTTCCTCTTCCTCCTCTTGGGAGGTACTCAAAGACTCCCCAATTTCAGAGACCTACCTTTAGGATTCAGGCCCTGCCAGTGTTCTGGGTCCTTGGGCTTTCTTGATCCCTAAATCTACTTCCTTCCACACCCACATCCATTTATAGTTACGCTATGTACCCGATATGTATTCCTCAGGTCCAGCAGTGACTTATAAAAAGGAAAAGGAAAGCAAAGCCCGAAAGTATCTGTCCATCAGTGACTGAAAAATGGCTTCGCTGTAAGGTGAAAAGCCCAGTGACAAGAAAGAGGAAGTTGCTCATGATTGGATTTCCATGGAAAACTGTGAAATTGGAGAGGAAAAAGTGCAGGTGGTAGTCCAGCAATTAATATCTTTACAAGTGCGACATCCAGTAGCCCAGGAAGCGACTGCCATTCCTGAAGCCAGGAGGGAAGGCCAGATGGGCCAGGGGGCCACTGGGAATCCTGGTGCCTCCGGAAACCTGAAGTTTGATCATTGTTACCCGTCTAGAAGACCCCCAAAGATGAGGAGGGAATGGAGCAAATATGACCAGCAAGGCAGGCTGCTCTGTAATGCTTTCGATGTGTGTGATTGCTTACAGATCAAGTGTTCACAAAGCTTCTATCTGTGTCCCAAGTGTAACTCCAAGAAATGTGGAGTGCAATGGCACTGTGAGTGCGAGAGGCTCTATAACAAGGGGGAGGATCTGTCTGGAGACTTGGTCAATGCACTTCCAGTTGCCTGTTCCCACTAAGGTCCCTTTGCTTTCCACTGCTGAACCAGATTCTTTCTTTTTCTAAATTTATTTATTTTCAGTTTTCAACATTCATCTCCACAAAATTTTGAGTTCCAAATTTTCTCCCCATCTCTCCCCTCCCCTCATCCCAAAACACCTTGAATTCTGATTGCCCCTTCCACCAGTGTGCCCTCCCTACTAAGACCCTTTCTTTCCCTTCTCCCCATCTTCTCTCGTCCTGTAGAGCAAGATAAATATCTCATTATCTGCATTTTTTATTTCCCAATTGTATGCAAAAACAATTCTCAACATTTGTTCCTAAAACTTTGAGTTCCAACTTCTTTCTCTTCCGTCCTCCCCACCCATCCCCACTGAGAAGGCAAGCAATTCAATATAGGCTATATATGTGTAGTTTTGTAAATGACTTCCGTAATAGTCATGTTGCGTAAGACTGACTACATTTCCCTCCATCCTATCCTGCCCCGCATTTCTTCTGTTGTCTCTTTTGACCTTGTCTCTCCCCAAGAGTTTTTACTTCTAATTGCTCCTTCCTCCCATTTACCCTCCCTTCCATCATCCCCCCTACCCTGCCTATTGCCTTCTCCCCTACTTTCCTGTTGTGTCAGATACATTTTTATATCAAATTGAATGTGAATATTTTAGTTCCTTTATCTAAATGTGATGAGAGTAAGCTTCACTTTTCCCCTCTTTGCTCTCCTCTTTTCTCCACTGGAACAGCTTTTTCTTGCCTCTTCTATGAGAGATAAGTTTTTTCATTCCATTTCTCCCTTTCTCCTGCCAATATATTACTCTCTCATGCCATAACTTTATTTTTTAGGTATGATCCCTTCCTATCCAACTCACCCTGTTCTCTCTCTCTCTCTCTCTCTCTCTCTCTCTCTCTCTCTC